>CM047425.1:53248844-53761344 GCA_026168455.1 Theocolax elegans
TAAGTCTTTATAAGAAAAGATAAACGTAATTTTCTTCGCATACCTCTTGTATGATGATTATTATGTAAAAACGAATCGATTGTTAATATAACTTAAAAATATTTGCAAAGTTAATCATAATATATTAGTCACGTTTAATCGTTTTTCGGTAACGTCATCCTGAAAAACTCGGTACGTTATTTCTGTTTTTTTTTTGTATTTAAATTATTCTTATTCTTTGCAACAGGAACTTACTCATGAGCGATAAGGAAAATTAAAAACAAAAAAATTATAATTACTTTTTTTTATTATTAAAATAACTGTAGTGTGTAATATATGTATAGGTGGTTGAGATAAACTGCAATGAAAAAATTTTATCTATACGGAGTCGAGCTAATTAATTATTTTGATACACACGCGGTCGATCTATATATACGTAGAACGTTGCAAATACGATTTGAATCGTACCTGTCTAATTAATATTTTTTTTTATTTCCATAAATTTTGTTAATGGGGAAAAAGAGAAGGATTTTAATACGTAAAACAAAGATAGACATTAGCGTTGAGCACAGTTTTGAAACTTTGAAATTAATATTAAAGTTACATATATGTCTGTGTGTGTGTGTGTATAAGTGCATGCTTCGAAATGAGATTACACGGTATAGAGGCACACCTCGTTTGGCACACGATTAAAAGCTCGGAAGCTGGTATACACGTGTGTGTGTATGGCGTTGTCCCCGTTTTTGCATTCCATATACGACGAACCAAAGGATACGACGTCCTACCTAAATCCTCGAACTTTTGAGCTTTCTTTTTTTACCGAGGTAGCCAAAATCCACCGCAATCGCATCCGATACAAATCACGAGGAATAAAACAAACGGTGTCCCTTAGTCCTCCTGGGCAACGGAGGACCGACGTCGGCTGCGGTGGTGGAAGGCGGCCCTGTGCCGCGGCGAGTACCTCGCGAACCGCGTCCGCACTCACACCAACACTTCCCGTCCTTATCACACACCTGGTCACTCGCGGCTCACTCACGAGGACGTTCCGGGTGACCGATGGCTCTGCGCCTCACGCGCCTTATTAGCCGTAAACTGTCTATCGGTACCGGATATATTTTTGTCCGCCTCGAGCGGCGGATCGGGACGTACTGATTAGGCAATCGTCTAATTTTCGAAAAAGGGATGAGAGTGGGAAACACACACACACTCTCGCGCTCTCATCCCTACGTACTATTGCGCGCGTAATTGTACACTTGTAGAAAAATAAACAAGTGTCGTCGGTTGGCCTTGACATACGAAAGGCTCCGACGACTTACAATTCGACAATTTAAATACTCTATTCGTCGTGAATAGATTGTGTGACGATTTCCGTCACAAAGCCCCCCCCTAGACTCCACTTCCCTCGGGAAGGCCGAGTCGAAAGAAAGGCACAATCTATCCACGACTGCGCGCTGTACGCTTCTCTTCTTTTCTTCAATTGGAGGCTGCTTCAATGATTCTTCGTGCTTCGTATGATATTGACGTGGCATACAGTCACCAGGCCTAGCCTTCACTGACTGTTCTCACGTACGCCGATACGTTTTTCCTACCGCTTCACATGGCAACCCGAGGTGGTACATATCTCTTCACATCGGATATGTGTACCTCGGTCCGTTTCCGACCAGACTCTTCTAGTCTCAGAACTACTGGAGATAGTACTTCTTTAACTTCAAAGGGTCTGTCATACTTTGGTGCCAGTTTAGCAGACATGCCTTACGCACCTTAGGAAAGTGTACGGCCAATTTAAATCATAAGCCTTGAGGACCTGCTTGAGACGTCTTATAGTTCTGACATATCAGACACCGCAAGACAAATTGGTGGGTATCGTGGTAGATACCTGGCCAATAGTAATCTCTTGCAACGCGTTCGTAAGTTTTTTCAATTCCCATGTGACCCATAACTGGGTGGAAATGAGAATCTACTAGAACTCGGTTCTTCTGCTCTAAGGGTAGCACAAGACGCCAGCCTTCCTCTCGTTCTGTTACAGAGTCCAAGAGTTTATCACTTGTAAAACGATATAGCATATCATCCTCAATTTTCCACTCCGGAAATCTTTGAGGGCATGAGCGTACATCGTTTAATCTAGCAATATACCATGGGTCTGTAATTACTTCGAACGAGGCAATCTCTTCTTCGTCGGGGTCTGGGTTGACGGCACGAGAAAGCGCGTCCGGGACATAGTGCAAGGCTCCTTTCTTATGCACTATTTCAAAGTCCCATTGCTGCATTTCAAGTATCCATCGTGCCAACCTACCCGACGGCTCCTTGAGATTTTTGAGCCATATGAGAGCACTATGGTCGGTCACAGCCGTGAATCGATAGGCCTCAATATATGGTCTCAATCTCTTAATAGCCCATATGAGAGCCAAGCATTCTTTTTCCGTTGTCATGTAATTACGTTCAGCGCGATTTAATAATCGGCTGACGTAGACAATCGGATGCTCGAAACCCTCGTCGTCCAGTTGCGTCAACACCGCACCTATTGCTAAGTCACTAGCGTCACTTTGGACGGTAAATGGCTTAGAAAAGTCTGGACGGGCTAGTACAGGCGCTTCAGCTAACGCAACTCTAAGCTGACGAAACGCCTCCTCCTGCTCCTCGCCCCAATCCCAAGCCTGGTCTTTACGCAGCAACTTGGTAAGGGGAGCTTTAATGTCAGCTTCTCGATTAATGAATCGAGAGTACCAGCCTACCATCCCGAGAAAGGATCTCAGCTGTTTGACATTACGAGGAGTAGGGTAATTAAGGACTGGAGCGACTCGTTCCTCGTCAGGCCTCAAGCCGTCCGCGTCCAATTTGTACCCAAGGAACGTTACGCTGGAACAACAGAACTCACACTTCTCTCGATTCACTTCGAGTCCAGCGTCATTCAACGTCCTTAGTACGTATTCGAGCCATTTCAGATGGTCCTCAAAAGTTTCGGTAATGACGATCAAATCGTCTAAATAACCAAACACATGAGGTTCCACCTTAGGCCCAAAAATTGCATCTATAAGCCGTGCAAAGGTCATAGGAGCATTCATGAGGCCAAAAGGCATTCTCGTGAACTGCCACAGCCCCGACCCTGGTACAGCAAATGCAGTATAATGCCGGCTCGCCTCGGCCATTAATATTTGGAAGTACGCTTTCTTAAGATCAATTTTCGATATATACCTTGCATTATGCAGCTTATCCAATATGGTATCCATATTAGGAATTGGATAAGAATCACGTTTTGTGACTGCATTAAGGTCTCGAAAATCGATACAGAAGCGATAACTTCCTTCGTCCTTGCGGACGATGACCGGAGCAGCTGACCAGTCACTCGCACTCGGTTCAATAATGCCCTTGTCAAACATCTTTTTGACCTCACTCTGGGCAAATTCGAGGACCTTGGGAGACATACGTCTTGGCTTATGACGAACCGGTCTTGCACCAGACTCAACCTCTATGTGGTGCTCCGTTAACGTCGTAAAGCCGTGGACGTCTCCCGAGGGCAAGAGTAGGCTTTCAACTAACTCTTTGACTTGTTTCCGCTGGTCGTCCTGTATCTCAATTATACCAGCACATTCAGCGGAAATCCTCGAATCGATGTCATGAGATGTATCTCTGACGAAGTGTCTCCAATCACTCTCGCCAATACGCCAAATAGCTTCGCCTAATTTGACTTCCATATTCCAATGTTGTAGAAAATCCATACCGAGAATGATGGAATGCTCAATATTCTCTACAATTCTCAGTTGGATATTGCCATCAAGGCCTTCTACACAGAATAGGATGTCAATTAGGCCAAGGACTTTAAGAGCTGGTCCAGCCACACCTTTCATGATAACCTTGACAGGTCTCCATTTAAACTTGTACTGTTCGACAACATCTGATCGTACAAGAGAGACCATGGCGCCAGGATCGAAAAGTGCTTTAAAGTCCTTTCCACCGAGTCGTACCAAAAAGAATAGCCGGTTATCCGATTGAATTCCAGCAATTATCTGATCGGTTTGACTATCGTCGTTAGGAGTCGATGCCGTGTGCGTCATTTTAGACGTACTTGGTACGGCATCTGCCCCCCCCCCCCCTGAACTGTACTTCTCGGCAACGAGCTTGTACGGTTCATGTTATGCACACCATCGACAACTATCTTCTCCACCAAGGGCTCGTTGTTGAGGACAATTTCCTTCTCCACCAAGGGCTTCTTGTCCTCATTACTAGGTGTGTCACAACGGGGTGACGATGAGCAACAACCAAGGTCGTTCACTCCGATGGTGCTAAGCGGCTGAGATAACGATCTCTTTACGCTTTCTTCACCAATAATATCTCTGCTATCAGAGTATATTTGCCTTTGGAGTTCCTTAGACCAATCTTTAGCCTCACGCTTTTGTTGGTCTAATAAGGTTCCTTGTTCTGTTTTACCTTGCAAAGCTCGGGTGGGATTGACAGGTTGTGTTCTAAGAACTTTTCCATCTGTCGAATCCCCAGAACGTTTAGAATCCTTACACTCAGACTTACTTTCGACACCAACTTCGGTCTGAGAGGGAATTTGATCTCCGTTAAGGACTTTAGAGAAGTCAGCAAATGATTTGCTAGACTTCTTAAAGAGTTTAGAGGGTTCTCCAACCTTAAACTCTTGCCCTTGTAAACCATGCGGTTTACTTACTGCAGTGCAGGGCGCCCGGGGCAGCTCGGGTGCCCTGCGTTCAGGTTTCCTACGTTTTGGAGGAATCTGACGCAGTTAGGACATGTTTGGAGTGTAACGCCACTAGTTCCACACAGCTGGCATTCCTTTGCTACCAATTCGGTAGAGCACTGCTCAGCGGAGTGCCCAATGTTTCCGCATCGGTAGCATGTTCGGCTCGGGCAATCCGACGACCTATGACCGACTTTTTGGCATGTGAAACACACGCCGACAAAGTTGGTGCTTCGGTTCGTTGGATTTACTGCCGTCGCCTGTGGTTGCACATACCTCACCAGGTTTTGTGCCATTTGTGGGACAAAAACGTTTTGCTGGGGCAGTTGAGAATTCGTCAAAACACGTCTTTCTCTTTTGCCCGAGCTCTGTTTTTGTTGCCCAGGTGACTGTTGAGAAACAGGCACGTACGATACGGATTTCGAATTGGGGGCACTCACTCCATTATTCGATTTGCCGTATCGTTTCTGAAAACTATTAGCGACGTTGGAAGTACCGTACACACCGGCTGCTTCGTATTCGCTCGAAGAAGAGTTTGGCGAGTTTTTCGCACTTTTCTTGCTCTTCTTCTTAATAGTTTTCTTAGACGACTGTTTATCCGAATGAGAAGACTCATCCTTACTCTTTTCGGTAACAGTCGCCACTTTACCCGAAACTCGTGCTGCACCACTCTGTTTCGGAAAAGCTTCTGGTACGAGCTTCTCGCGTTTAACGTTGGAACTGGAAAATTTCGTGTCCCATGTTAAATGCTGCTCGTACTCTTTACCGTAGCTTGTCAAATCAGAGAAATTCCTGATTTGTCGTACTGGTATGTACCTACGGTAATCTGGCCTCATCTGCGAGTAGGCCATCTTCACCTGTTGTTCTAATGAGGGAGGGCATTTAAATTTATTCACGATCGCTCTGAAACAGTTCAAGAACGTCGTAGCCTTTTCTCCCTCATTTTGTGTTCTTGATCGAAGTTCCATGAGTAAATCTTCGTCATTTATTATACGGCCATACTCATTTAGGAACTCGATTTCAAAATCACGTCAATCTCGAAGAGATGGCTGAACTGTTCTATACCAGAACAGTGCTGATTTTGAGAACACATTGGGCAGGGCACTGAACATCCTGCGATCTGAGAACTCGTTGTCATTTCTGAAGTCGTGCAAACAGTTCAGAAATTCTTCCGCGTCCTTTTTGGTCTCACCATCAAAGGACATGTTCCATATACGCAGCTCTCGTGCGCACCCTGTCCGATCGTGCGTTCGGTTATCGTCTTCACGATACCTTGGCCTGGCCTCGTAGGATTCTCTTTCCCGACGGTCATCTCTATTATCCGTCCGGGAATTCCTACGCCTGCTGGTAGAAGGATTCCTATTCTCTTGTCGGCCTTCAGCCGCCCTACGAGAATCGGATCTCCTACGAGTAGGTTCGCGATCAGACTGATACCCATCGGACGAATCCGTCTGAGTACTCTGATCGCAAGTGGCCACCGCACGATTCTCTCGAGGCGTTTCTCTACGTCTGTCCGACCTCTCTCTGTGACCTTGCTCCGAAATTTCCGGCTGTGCTCGGTCGTCGAGTTTACGGTTGGACTGACGTTTATGAGTACGTCTCTCCGTACAGCTGTCACGACGTTCATCGTCGCTTGAGGCTCTACTCGCAGAACGATGGTATCGTGACTTTCCGTTTGGAGTCGTGTACTCACGCCTCTCTCTTCTATCTTGTCCTTCACAAGTCTTAGAAGAGGTCTGACGTCGTCTCTGTTCAAACCTCGGTTTTTCGTAAGATTGAACACTGGCGTCATTAGGAAGGTCATATCCATTCCTATCATCAACAAATTGACGTTCGGTTGTATTAGCTTCAGGTTGCCTGTTGTCGTATTGTCTAGAGGTGTATCCTCGTGACGTACGACGGTCGGCTTCCGTCTGCGAACCCAAGTCAAAATGTTGTGTTGGCACTTCACTCTCTCTAGTGCCAAGATGTCCGCTGTTTCTCTGCTCTTCAATTGGGAGGTAATGTGCGGGTGCATAAAAACCTCCGAGTTGAGCAGTTGTCACGGTCGTAACCGTCGACGTAGTGGTTGTGCACGAGGTTGCAGCCACCGAAACAGGAACATAAGGGATTGCAGTCGTGGGCATGTTAGCTGCCAGTACCTCACCAAACCGTTTAGGTATAGCACCTGTTGATGCCAACCTCGGGCTTTGTGCAGTACTCATTGGCGAGTTTCTAGACAGACCACTTGGTGACAGAGCTCCATCTTCTTCAGGGATAGGTGCTCTGTCACTAGCAACCCTTTCGCGATCCGACATTTCGGACTCGCAGGAAACTTCCGTTCCTGATGGGACCACACTCCCTTTCCTGGAACGGGGTTTCCTAATTTCCCATAATTCCTGACATACTAGAGGTTTATGTGCAGGCTCTGCCCTTACATTCTCATCGTATTCAGGGAACCATGGTATTTCCAGATTAATGTCTACACATCTTATCCGGTGACGCAAAAGGCGTTCGCGGCACTCCGTCTCTTCGCCATTTGCGTTTAAACTCAGATGCTCCAACTGGGCATACACTGCCTCAATCGGAAGCTTCTTCGTTTCCCGACGAATATCCCTAGCTATGCGTGATTCACGCATAAGCTGGGCCATTCGGGCTTCATAGCTGCTGGCCATTATTTTTTTTGACCAGCAGCAGCCGACGTGTTACGTCGGGAGAAGTACTCTCAACCGGGATTTCAGATGAAATCCCTAGTGTTTCAAATACTTCGGAAGTATCCAATTTTCAATTGGAAATTATTTTATTGGACTCACCACAATAAAATAATTATTACTCCCAACGAGTAAAAAAAATTTGGTGTCGGCTTAATTACAATAAATTGTAAAAATGCACCAACTAGTGTACCAACAAAATTAATTCACTTAATTAAAATCCAAAAGATTTTCTTTAAAAGGAATTTATTTCGTCCTTAGAAGGACAAAATAATTAAATTTTGTTGGTTAAAGTTGTGGCAAATCACACACTTAACACTTGCACCAAATTAAAATTAATTATTTAACTTGCTCACAAGTCTAAATAATTAATGTTTATAATAGTGTCTTGTGACTCACACGCACCAAGACTCTATACAATTGCTTCTGCAAGCAAAAATAATTAATTATTAACAAAAAGAAATCTTTAAATTATTTCAATATCGTCGGTAATTTACCAGTAATGGTAAATTTAACGATTTCCCAAAATATCTCTCTCACCAGTTATAATCCAAAAGATTCCTCACTGGCGAAAAGAATTTATTTTGTTATGGAAAATGAAATAATTAAAGTTTCAATCTATTAATAAATACAGAACAACAAATTATAAAGGAAGAAAAGACAAAGAAAAAAATTAAATTATTTATCTCACTAACGAGCCTAAATAATTAAATTTAAAATAAATATAAAAATAAATACAGTGTCTTGTGATTCACACACACCAAGACACTATTTATTATTTTGCTTTTCCAAGCCCACAACAACAAAAAAAAATTTCCTTTATAATTTACACTACACAACAAACACAAATTTAATTAAATTATTTCAACGGTAGGTTTGCAACAAAATAATTATTTCACTAATTGTCGTCCCAAACGACAATTTTTAGCGAAATATATTTATTTTATCCTAAGAAGGACTAAATAAATAATTTATGTTGCTACCAAGTTGAAATAATTTATATTTCCTTTTTTAACTAAATTGAACGAAAAGGAAATGAAAATTTAATTATTTAACTTGCCAACAAGTCTAAACAATTAAATTTATACACCGAATTAATTTTACTCAAACACACCAAAAAAAAATTATAACCAATTATTTAACTAACAAACAAGTCTAAATAATTGGCAAAAATGTGTGGAGATATAATTTAAACACACAAAAAGAGAAAAGAAGTTTCCTTACATATATTAAAATTTCACAGCAAATAACGTATACGAAATATTAGGTTAAATGCCGATCATTAAAATACATGCAAAAAAATTCGATTATTTAACTCACTCTCGAGTCTAAATAATTATATTTTACAACTCTCGTATCTTTGCGGAACAATCACACATAGATACTTAACATTAATTGTTTAACTTGCAACAAGTCTAAACAATTAACACGAGATGTAAAAAAAATTTTCTCACACAAAAAAAAATTTCAAAAATATAATACAAGTATCGTGAACAGTAATACTCAATAAATACAAAATATTAAATTAAGTAATTACTGTCAGACAATTGTAATACAAAAATAATTTTAATTATCTTACTCACACACGAGTTTAAATAATTAATATTACAACTATTGTAACTTTGCGGCTGATTCACACAAAGTTACTTAAGGGGATGTCGGAGCTATAGCCTCCATCAAAAGCCGCTCGATCTCTCGGTTTCGAATGGCGCTGTAGTCAGGTGTCGATTTCTACGATAAACGTACTTAAATCATAAATTATAAATTTTACAGCTACATAGAGCTGTTGAAAGATACTTTCCCCCCTAGCTATGACTAAACTTAAGGTAATTATAATATTACTCTTGGCAGCAAATGTTATTTTTTTAAAGAAATGTGAAATACGTCTCATATTCAATGAATCTATATCTGCCGTAATGCTACACGCAACGTATTTCACATTTCTTTAAAAAATAAACATTTGCTGCCAAGAGTAATATTATAATTACCTTAAGTTTAGTCATAGCTAGGGGGGAAAGTATCTTTCAACAGCTCTATGTAGCTGTAAAATTTATATTTATGATTTAAGTACGAAAAAAAAAATTTCAAAAATATAATACAAGTATCGTGAACAGTAATACTCAATAAATACAAAATATTAAATTAAGTAATTACTGTCAGACAATTGTAATACAAAAATAATTTTAATTATCTTACTCACACACGAGTTTAAATAATTAATATTACAACTATTGTAACTTTGCGGCTGATTCACACAAAGTTACTTAAGGGGATGTCGGAGCTATAGCCTCCATCAAAAGCCGCTCGATCTCTCGGTTTCGAATGGCGCTGTAGTCAGGTGTCGATTTCTACGATAAACGTACTTAAATCATAAATTATAAATTTTACAGCTACATAGAGCTGTTGAAAGATACTTTCCCCCCTAGCTATGACTAAACTTAAGGTAATTATAATATTACTCTTGGCAGCAAATGTTTATTTTTTTAAAGAAATGTGAAATACGTCTCATATTCAATGAATCTATATCTGCCGTAATGCTACACGCAACGTATTTCACATTTCTTTAAAAAAATAAACATTTGCTGCCAAGAGTAATATTATAATTACCTTAAGTTTAGTCATAGCTAGGGGGGAAAGTATCTTTCAACAGCTCTATGTAGCTGTAAAATTTATAATTTATGATTTAAGTACGTTTATCGTAGAAATCGACACCTGACTACAGCGCCATTCGAAACCGAGAGATCGAGCGGCTTTTGATGGAGGCTATAGCTCCGACATCCCCTTAATGTTAATTATTTAACTTGCAAACAAGTCTAAATAATTAACAATAGTTGCAAAATATTTTTTATTCACACACAAATAAAATTACATATATTATAGAAATAAATAGTAATAAATAATACGATTATTAGTTATTTTACTACATATAATATATGCGTGGGTCAGGGAGGGGAGGAGAGCCAAATAAAAATACTGCGCTCTCAAATTCAAATAAAATAACAGTAATTTTATCGCCGCGTCCCGTAGATAAGAAAAATTAAATTATATAAAATTTTCTTTAAAAGGGGGGAAGGTGGGGCAGCTACCTCACCCGAAAGGATCTAGTTTTGAAACACTCTCACACCATAAAATACATACTAGATCCCGTGCGGGAACGAAATTATTTTATTATTTTGGGAAAAATAAAAATAATTCGCCGCAGTGGTTTCTATCGGCGAAACCAGCTGCGAAGACTTATACACGCGAAGGGGCTAGGTGATCGCGCTATCTCTCTCACTCACACACCTATAGCCCGCCTAGCACCTACTCCGATTCCCCGCGACTAGGGATTCTCTCTCTCACTCCCACTCGCGGGCGCAATCGGAGAGAGCCGATGATGATCGGCTCTCGCGAAGTCTTACCCGTGCGCTGTTCGGGGGGGATTCTCGCTGCCCGCGATCCGCGGCGCAAGCTACTCTCTCCCTACTTTGCTGCTCCCATACAAGCTAGCAAAGATCTCCCGTCAAGCTTGCGATCGAGAGAGACCGATCTCGGTGAGATCGGGCGCTTCCGGCTAAACACGGTCGCGCGCGAACTCTCTCTCGATATACCGATGTATGCCTCTCCTCGGATACCCGAGCAAGAGGGGGAATACTCCGGTATAGAGACGCGTCTCACACGCCGTCTCTCGCGCTCTCTCTCTCTCTCACTCTCTCTCTCTCTCTCAAACTCAACCCGCTCACGTTTCGCCGCGACACTACTCGCGCGCGAAAAGATGGCCGACAACTTTCTTTAATTTAAATTAAATATCGGTGAGGACGAAACCGAAAGTCCTGTCACGGTCGCCAATTGTGACGTGGTATTCGCGTGCCCGGGTAAAATTAATTAATTTATATAATTAAAAACCGTTGGGCCGCGTTGCCCAATACCGCGCACACAATTATTTAATTTATCGCGAACTGCGGGCTGTCGCCAGGAACACGAGTTCGCTGGGACGATCGGTATGGAGGATTCGGGCAATCCTCCTTGCCTCGACACGATATAAATTAATATTAACGAATGTCGGCGGGAGCGGGGAGAAATAAAATAAACACTCAATTAATTAAAATAAAAATCAAAGAACATTTATTTTAATTTAATCAACAATTGGCCATCCAAGCCTCGTGCCGCGACAATGCTCTTTCGCGCTGGCGGGAGTCTCGGGAGTCAACCGGATCGAGATACTCGCCTGCGGTTGACTCTGTCCCGAACTCCGCTATTCGGGTACCGGCGTACCCGAATACACTCCCGATGTACTCACACACATACACTCGGGGAAAGGGGGGGACGCACGGTAATATAAGCAGACTTACCGGGGTGCGCCCCGTGGATGGCCCAGCCGATCCGTGTCCCTTAGTCCTCCTGGGCAACGGAGGACCGACGTCGGCTGCGGTGGTGGAAGGCGGCCCTGTGCCGCGGCGAGTGTCTCGCGAACCGCGTCCGCACTCACACCAACACTTCCCGTGCTTATCACACACCTGGTCACTCGCGGCTCACTCACGAGGACGTTCCGGGTGACCGATGGCTCTGCGCCTCACGCGCCTTATTAGCCGTAAACTGTCTATCGGTACCGGATATATTTTTGTCCGCCTCGAGCGGCGGATCGGGACGTACTGATTAGGCAATCGCCTAATTTTCGAAAAAGGGATGAGAGTGGGAAACACACACACACTCTCGCGCTCTCATCCCTACGTACTATTGCGCGCGTAATTGTACACTTGTAGAAAAATAAACAAGTGTCGTCGGTTGGCCTTGACATACGAAAGGCTCCGACGACTTACAATTCGACAATTTAAATACTCTATTCGTCGTGAATAGATTGTGTGACGATTTCCGTCACAATAGTTTTAGTTTTCAGGTGTATTAAAAAAATGTGAAAATGTTCCTTTTTCGATTCCTGATAACCCAAATGCTTTAGGTAGACTACTTAACGGCATATGAAAAAAATTTAGGCTATCGATGAATCTAACGTTCATAATGCTCATCGAAATAATTTTGGTACCGTTCAAAATGACTGTAGGTGTAATCCTGTCACAATACTTCTCTACAAGATACTTAAAAATGAATTGGGCATCGAAACCTTGAGAGTTGTGAGCGGTGCAGACAGTTTTTGTGAATGTGGATCTTCTGGCAACAACCACCTCTACGAATTCTTGTACAGGGTCTCTAGTGAATTCCCGTATACCACAATAGCTACACATATTTGTAAGTTCGGTATCTTGGAGACAAAATCTGCATGCTTGTTGAACTACACATAAACTTACGATATGTACTTTTTTATTTTCATCACCTGTTAACGTCAATGTTTGCTGTGTTTCAAAATCGTAAAAGAAATATAAATTTTTGGGGTTGATTAATTGGCTGTTTTTAACTGGTTTTATGTAACAAAAGTGATTTACCGATAAAAACTCTTTACATACTTTGCAAAAAGAGACTCCACATTCGTGTTTCTTATTACGGTTTTTAGAACGTATAGTTTGTGAACATTTTCCACATCTTCTAATCATTTCACAAACACTTGACGAATTATTAAAGGAACCTTTTCTTAAATGATTTTCAAGGCAATGATCATCAAAAAAATCTCTCAGACAAATCAAACATTTTTTTGTAACACTAGTTACACTGCATGCAGGAAATTTCATACATTTGTAACATTTATTTGAACATGTGTGATCCTCAACATTTATGTACGTTTTGTTAGAAGGAATACAATATCCTCTTGAACCACTTGCTGCTAGTAAATTTAAAATAGGTTGATAGTGTCTCGATGTTTCATAGTACATGATCCTTAAAGTATAATTAATCTGTTTATTTATATCGATGACAAATTTCGTTCCATCATAAATTGGTAAATATCCCCGACCAAAATGTCTAAAAGAGTATACCACTACAGCTACACCGAGTGGTGCAAAAAACTTTTGAAAATTGTGAATTTCTTCGATCCCACATCCTGCTAATGGAATGTTTACGTTTGCCTGGCGCACTAGATCTACAACAGCTTTTTTTGTACACTGCTATTACGTCGACGTATACTGTTCCAATATTTATGCAATTCTCCTGAACGAATTTGACCTCTGACATGGTATGCGTAACTTGTGACGAGCGAACGCGGTAGGCACAGATTGTCATCATTTTTGATGGTTAAAATTGATTTTTTACTCACAGATTCTTCATTTAATGGTACACGTCCTGCATCTCTCACATCATTCACGATGTTGCATTTAAACGTCAATAAATTGTCCATACTGAATTCTGTCCCACTCTGTGCTACATTAAATATCATATCCCACAATTCACATGCCTTAAAATCCCTAATAGGTCTATAAGACAACCAAAGAGGTCCGTGTGCTAGTCTATCCGAGTCCATCGTGATACCAATAAAATCGTTAGAATTATGACCGTCGATGAGTTTTCCGTGCAATTCTCTTATTGCCCTTTCCAACCAATCTAAAATATTGTAACCATCTGGAGCATTAGCTATACGACCTTGAAGTTCGACACCTTCTAATCCGAAACGTTCATAAAAACGGGATGTTTCACTTTCGATTAAAAATCGTGGGTTGGTAGTACTTCCTTTTACTCCTTGACCATTCTGAATTACAGCTTCTAGAAAATTTTGTTTAATGTAATTTCTCACGTTGACAGTTGGTGGTTGGTGAAACACAATTACTTACGGTTATAGTCATCGTCATCATCTGCTTCACACGATTCAGTCTCACTTCCGCAGTCATCCTTTTCACTACCGCTACTAACGCTATCCGATGATGATAAGTGGATAACCTCTGTACATGCACTACTTGTCGACGGCATATTATCTGATACTGTAATTAATTATAAAAAAAAATGATTTACTAAAACGTTTTAATATATTTAACAAATATGAAAAATTTTTAAGTTACCATTTCTTAAATCACAGTTTGATATTAATTTATCACCTTCTGAATCCTCATGCATTTGAAGCAATACTGTAAATATAATTAATTCGTCGTTACTTTACTTTGGTACGTTTAAAATAACCGTTATTTCAGACAATCTCGGTAGGTACTTACTATATTTTTGTAAAATCTCATTAGCTTCAGGGTGTCCTTGAGGATACAAACGCTTAATGACATTTACCACTATTTCCAAAATATATCTGTTTTCAAACAAACCTAATTTATATAATTTTCTTATAGTACTCAAACGACAGTGTAACAAAATTGCTTTTAATTTATTTAAAATCACGTTTGTCTGTAAAGATTTCAAATCACTTATTTTCATATTTCGTGATATAGTACGAATCATAGGTTCACATTTTATCACGATACGTAAAACACAAGACAGTACGCTAAGCGCGTGAAGCTTCGATACACGTTCCATGACTTTTGTACAAGAACTGAATGAGTGGTATCGTAAGATATAATGATTTATATACTTTAAAATAGAAACTCGATCAGTGCTGAATAATGGACTTTACATCTTTTACGTTTGAAGAAAAATATGTCAATGTTAAGAAATTTAACAAGTCAGATGACTCATCGTGTCGTGCAATTTTATTGTAAACGAATGATTGAGAAATTAAAACAGCAAAGTTTCAAAATATAAACAGCTTTACTGTAAAACGCTCAACCAGTGTAACTTTATATCTTTTGCAGGATAAAGTTAGGGTACATAAAACTTTATTGTTTAAGAATAAAAAATAGCTTGATGTATGACAATACTTTTTCTTTTCTAAAATAAGATAAAAGAAAGTAATTTTTACCTAAAAAACTAAAACCGTCAATATCTCTAAAATTATGGGAGATATCGAAAAAATAAAAAATTTTTGATCTCTTACGAAAAAAACTAATTTTGAATATCCGCCGATGGGTAGGATAATATTTAAAAGTTATTGATTATTTAAACATTTTTTCAATTACAGAAATGAAAGAATAAGGGAAGAGACGGAATCAAGGATTAAAATAATCGAGATTCCAGGAACATAGTTGGTCGGTCGAGCATCGTTATCGCGTTGCCTCACCCATATCATATGCAAACATAAAAAAAAG
This sequence comes from Theocolax elegans, assembly GCA_026168455.1. Classification (NCBI taxonomy): domain Eukaryota; kingdom Metazoa; phylum Arthropoda; class Insecta; order Hymenoptera; family Cerocephalidae; genus Theocolax; species Theocolax elegans. The sequence continues at coordinate 53,264,258 of CM047425.1, forward strand.
TTCATTTTTTTGGAAAAACAAAATTTTTGTTGTGTAGTTGCGTTGATCCCTCGATACAATTGTACAGCTTTTTTGAATTTTTTCGTCTCCAAGATACCGAAATTACAAATATGTGTAGCTTAATCGATATTATAAAAATAGATTCTCAATTTAATCTAGCAGATATGTTGACAAAAGGCCTCGATAAGACAAAATTTATAGAAAATAGACAAGGTCGTGCGAAGTCTGCTCATCTGCAGAGTCAGCAAAAACATTCGCGGTCGACGTGGTCGCAGTAGCTGACCGTATAAGTCATCTTTTGTTTTACACTTATACGATTACTCAGTTGCGAATAGTGGGGGAATTATTATTAGTTAATTGAGGTGGGGACCACCTATTGTATGCCCCCTGTCGCCTGGGATGCCCTTTGCGACCCTCCTTTAAGAGTTCGACCTATTTGAGACTAGGTCGCCTTTACTCCCTGTCTAGGCAGACCTTAATTCTGTTCCATATGGAGAGAATTTCAGCCACATCCTTTCCAGATAGTTCCGTGATCTCTAGAGTTTGAAGTCCAGTTATTTCTAGCCTGTCATTCCCTAGAGCTTTGCATTCACACATGATATGTAGTGGGGTTTCCTTTACCTTCCCACATTTCCTACACCAGGGATTATTTACCAGTCCCTGTTTGTATTGGTGATAACCAAGGTCTCCATGTCCAGTTACAATCTCAATGAAGACCTTGGCATCTTTCCTCTTAAGACCCCTAAATTGAAAGGCCCAATTTGGCTTTAAATTGTTTAGGAGGAGTTTGGTTTGTCTACAACTTTTGACTGCCTCCCATTCTTTTTCATGCAGTTCCTGGGCCCATTTTGCCAGGTTGCATTTTACCTGGTCTTGTGTAAGACCCACAGTCGGTTCTGGTCCTATAAAATGTTGTTTGGAAGCCAGTTTAGCCATGTTGTCGGCAGCTATGTTACCCTTAACCCCGCAGTGTCCTGGGACCCACTGTAAGGTAACACTGCTTGCCTTCTCGCACAACTTGTTCAAAGTTTCGACGCAGTTACTTACCAGTTTAGAGTTACTACAAACTCCGTCAAGATCTTTCAGGACATTCCTGCTGTCTGAGTATATATAAAACCACCTCCTTACCATTAGCCAGGTGTAACGCCTTATCAGCGCATTCTAAGATGGCTATTAGCTCAGTTTGTTTTACCGTTGGAAGCTTACCTAGAGGAACAAATGTTCCCTTTCCAGTGTTCCTATGGTATATTCCTGCACCCGAACCTTTAGAATTTTTGGATCCATCTGTGTACCAGATATCTCCTTCCGTCGGTTTTAGGTTATGCTTCTTCTTCCATTCTTCTTCCAGGAATAGACTTACTCTATATCTTTTATCGAAAAGAAGACTTTGTCCATCCTATCTGTTGGCACATTTAACGCCCTTTTCTCAATCATGTTGCTGAGCTCCCGGCACATTTCTTTTGACCGATCTCTTAACCTTACTGCCGCCTTAGTGGCTTCTACTTTTAAAGTAATGTGTAAGGGTTCGATTCCTGAGATTGCACATAGAGCTGCCACTGGTGTAGATCTTCTAACTCCCGTGGCACATCTCATTAAAAGTCCGTTAATTCTGTCCAATTTCCTTTTGGCAGTATTCTGTGTGGCTCTTTTCCACCATATCATGGCTGCGTATGTAAATCTTGGCCTGATAATACTCTGAAAAGACCACAACAAAGTACTAGGTTTAAGCCCCCAGTTTGCTCCTATTGCTCTCCTACATTGCCATAGGTTAGCAATAGTCTTTTTATAAACCTTATCTAGGTGGTGTTTCCATGATAACTTACTATCCAATACAACCCCAAGATATTTGACTTTATCACTGAACTCAAGTTTCCTGTTATTCAGTTTTAGGTGACATTCTCTCTGCCACTTGTATCTGGTGGTAAAGACTACCACTTCTGTTTTCGAAGGGTTGACTGTAAGTCCCGTATCTTTACACCATTTTTCCACTATTGTTAGTGCATTCTGCATCAGGTCTTGTAGAGTATCCAGGTACGGTCCCCGCATAAGAACTAAAATATCGTCCGCGTAACCTACTACCTTGAATCCTTTTGCAGCTATTCTCTTTATGAGAGAATCAACTACAATACACCATATAAGCGGGGACAGCACTCCTCCCTGGGGGCATCCTCTGTTTACTACCCCTGTCAGAGTTTCATCCCCTTCGGTGACCGTGAGTTGCCTGTTCGACAACATTCTCGTTATCCATCTTGTAAACCTTTGTGGGAACTTATGTTCACACATGGCCTCTCTAATAACCTTAATGGACGTATGATTGAAAGCACCTTCTATATCCATGAAGGTTCCTATTGCATACCCCTTGTTTTGGGTTTGTTTCTTGATATATTCCATTGTCTCGTTTAGGGCCGTTTCAGTAGAGCGTCCCGCCATATATGCGTGTTGTCCTGCCTGTAACGGGTTATCCCTCAAGACAGTGTCACGGATAGATCTATCGACCAGTCTTTCGACTGTTTTCAGCAAGAACGATGTCAGACTAATAGGTCTAAAGTCCTTGGCTGATGTATATCCTGTCTTTCCAGGCTTAGGAATGAATACGACTTTTGTTTCCCTCCATCCTGAAGGGATGTGAGCTAATTCCAGACTAGCCTTGATTAGACTTGTCAAGGGCTTAATTATTACCTCACCTGCTTTCTGTAGCAGTACTGGGAATATTCCATCTGGTCCTGGTGATTTGTAAGGTTCAAAGGACAATATCGCCCACCCAATTTTCATCGGGCAAACTACACAACCCAGCTCCTCCCTATCATCAGTCTCAGTGTCTGCTTCAGTATCTATTAGGTTAGTTACCATGATACTGCTCTCATCTTCCCTAAAATCGGGAAAGTGAACCTCCATTAAGCGCTCCAAGATTTCTTTCTCGGTGGTAGCGCATTTACCGTTTTCCATTCTTATTGTGCCAAGAATAGCTTCGGGATTTCTGGACAGGATTTTATCCAGTCTGGATATCTCTTTAATTCCGTGGATCTTACTGCAGAAGTTTTCCCAGCCCGTTTGTTGGGCTTGTCTGACCTCACATCTGTAATTATCCCTGGCTTTCCTGTACCTGAGCCATTCCTCCTCCGACTTCCCTTTCCTGGCTGTCTTGTACCTTTTCCTGGTAATATATTTTAATTTCTCCAGTTTCTTATTCCACCATTTGCAAGCTCCTTTTTGTTTTACTAACCAAGGAGTGCAATTTGAGTGGTATGCTTCCTTAATCGCATTTGTCAGTTTGGCCGCTGTTTCTTCCAGTGCTTTCACACTGTCAATAAACTCTGGGAAGCCATCCAATGCTACTAACAGGTTTTCCACGTATCCTTCCCAGTTTGTTTTCCTAGGGTCACGTGACCATTCTTGATGTACGTTTCCGTCCTCATTTTCCACCTTCAGATAGTATTTTATTTGAGAGTGGTCTGATAGGGAGGGTTCCTCGGATACCCTCCAGTTCATAATGGAGCTCCCTAACCTTCTGCTGCAAAGGGTGATGTCAATAACCTCCTCCCTAATTGCGTTCCTGAAGGTGGGCTCCTTACCCACGTTCATTATATCTAAGTCTGTGGATGCTATAAAATTCATCAGATCTTCTCCTCTACTGTTGGTGTCCTTGCTACCCCATAATGTATTATGCGCATTAGCATCGCAACCTAACAGTAATGCATACCTATTTACCTTGCAAAAATCTACAAGCTTTCTTACCTCCTGGGGTGGGTTATATTTACCATCATATGGAAAATATGCCGAGCCCACCACCATTCGCTCTTTACCTTTACCTTTGGCTTGGATGAGAACCGCCGTAAGGTCTCTTGTATTGAAGTCCTGCAGGGGAACTGCGTTAGTACCCTTGACCAGCACACACGTTCGTGGAGCTTCAGCACCTGTGTACCTGAAACAGGAACCCACATTACCCCCCAGACCCCTGATTTTACCATTCACTACCCATGGTTCTTGGATTAGTGCTATGGTTGTGTGCGCCACAGCCATGTCCCTCTGTAAAATGGCAGAGGCACCTTTGCTGTGATGCAAGTTAATTTGCGTAATGTTTATTTGACGGGCCTGAGACATTATACCTCCTGCACCGTCAGTTCTACGTCTTTTTGCCCTAGGTGGCTTATCCCAGTTACTTTGAATGTAATCCGGGACAAGCCATAATAGGGTTTATACTCTAGTACCCCCAGAGCCCTAACTTGAGATTCGGGAATCTGGACAATCAGGAGTGTTTTCGTTCCCTCCTGATCGCCCTTACTTCCCTCCTCCATGTTACCCCTTACAATTCTCCAGGAGTTCGTTTTCAGGGTGGGATTGCAGTGCTCCAGCCTCCGAAGGATCTCGCTCCGGTCCACCGTTCTTCCGGGGACCCAAGCAGAAGCCTTCAGCATCTTTTGGAGCACTTTAACCCCACCTGCTTTCAAAGACCGTCCAATCTTGGCGCTCAGGCAGACCAGTTTTTCAACCAGCCACTCCTTTGCCCCTTGATCGGCCGGAATTATAATAAACACTCCCCCTTTACAGAAGGAAGTGTCAAATTTGGTCGCGCACCCGGGGGGTATTTTATTGAACTCCTCCCAGATACTTTCCCCAAAGACAGCAAACTGCTCAGCAGTCAGCGCCGCCTCCGGGTATCCCTCCTCGTACACGACCACCGTAAGGGGGTTTGTTCTTTGAGCCACAGTGAGACCCACTCCTCCTGAATATACGGTGGAGGGGCCCGCCTCCTGGCTCCTTTCTTTATTTGCGTTTGTTTGTCTGGGTCGTTTACCCGGCCTTTCCACAGACTCTTGCCCTGGTTTTGCCCCCCCCCCCCCCGCCTCAGTAGACCCAGATAGAGCCAGCACGTGTGCTTTCTCCCTCCGGGCCTTGGCCTTGGCCGACCCAGTTTTCTTTTTCTTCTTATCCTCAAGGGTGGTGCAGACCTTTTGATCAGCCACCTCACCATCCCTTGATTTGCCTATATCGATAGATTCAGAGACCAGTGCTGGACCAGCCACCTGAACCACATCGTTACTTATTACATTTGGAGTAGAGGTAGGGACCTCTGTTATAGGATTTGACACATTTATCGCTTCCTCTTTATTTGTCGTATTCATTTTTTTTACCTTTACCTCCTCGGTGTCTATGTATCGTTTGTGGGCCTCCTCCCATTTCGATCTCACCCGGAAACCGTTGCCTCCCCTTCCCACTTGACCAGTTTCTACTCTCCCGTGGCCTCCTCGGAGCCCCCCCAACTATGCAACATAGCCCTAACCGGACGCCATCCGGCACTGTTACCTAATTGGAGATTATACACCAGCTGATAGAGCAGCCAGGCCTGGTTGGCTAGACCGACCCGGGCTCCTGTACTATCTGGCGGCCTGGGGAGTGTCGCACCCAGTTTTATCCGGCCCTCCCCTCGGGAGAGAGTCCCTGGTCTGTGTTCCAGTTCGGCATTTGGATCCCTTGTGAGTCAATCTGGGTATCGGTCATAAGTGTGTTGTGTGCTGTATTTGTTTGTGTATAGTGTAGTGTTGGATCGTGTTATGAGTGTCGCATCCCCGCTCTGCGCACCGTCCACAGAGACGGTGGGTTGCTTCTTGGTGTGCCCACAGAGACCTCGAGACCCCATTCAATCCTTTCATTCCTTCTTCCATAGGAGAGCCCGTTTATAAGGATCCTTTCATTCTTTCTTTGGGGTTCCTGCCTTCCACCCCCTTTCATGCTTGGAGAGCCCGTTTATAGGGATCCATTCAATCATACCTGGAGAGCCCGTTTATAGGGATCCTAGATGTACTCACTCATTCGCTTTAGGAACCCCACTCATTCATTCACATTCAACCCAGGAGAGCCGTTAGCTATCTCCTACATTTGCCCATAAACATTCATCCAGGGTAGCCCGTTTATAGGGACCCATACAAACGCCCATGGTCCCGACGCCCCTGCGGGCCAGGCTCCCTCACCATCGACAAGGTGCTGCAACCCCCAGAGGGAGAGTGGGGGAATACAATAACTCAAAAAATACAATTTGTAAAATTCTAGAACTTCTTTAAACCTCAAGTATAAGGAACGTTATAAAATATACTTCACAGCGGAAATCGTACCGATGAGAGTCACGTTTGGTTTGCATCATCGTTATGAATGAAATGATAAATTTTAAAACATAAATTCGCAGATATTTGACACCGATTAAAACTAAATGAGTAATATTAAATTAGCCATCTGCGTCGATCGACATTTATACATGAAAAGAAATGAAATGAAAATACGTGGAAATATACAATTTCACTTAAACGTTAAACTTTACTTAGACGTATTAATACTCTCAATGTAACCCGATTTCTTTATTAAAAAACATTAAGATGCACAAATTATTTTCGTTAGCCGGATATCTTTTACACGAGAATATGACGGAACATAGAAAAATGTGCTTAGGCTGGTAATTCCAGCAAGAGCGATGCAGCTCCATTCAATGTGGTCAGTAGAAATTTCGCTTCGAATAGAGCAAAATGTCAGATAAGTTTCTCCCGAATCTTTTCGATAACGAAAAATTACCGGTCCATGAAACCGAAATAGAAATTTTGAGGAGTAATTATTTATTCAGCGATGAGTCGGAAATTGATGTAGAAACAGTGTCTAACGGTGGTGATATAAAAAATGTGGATGTGATTATAACGATGGATAGCAACTCAAATTCGTTTACAGATGTATACAGTGAGAACGAGTCGGAAATAGACGTGGAAATAATATCTAACAGTAGTGATATAAAAATTGTTGAAGTAATCGTAGAGCCCGATAGCGATGCTAATTTGTTTACAGATGTAGACAGTGAAAATAATCCTGAAAATTTCGATTCGGGATTTACAGGATTTTCGGCTAATGAATCAATAGCCCCACCATGTTTTGTAGAGGTTACAAATTTGTTACATGAAGAAATGAGAAGATATCGTTCAGTTGTACAGCCAGCAAGTATCATAGTACATAAATATTCCAGCAGAATCACCGATACATATTTGTTGCAAGAGGAGATTAAGAAGCCTGTTTTAATTGTGCCGAAAAAAAAACAAATTACCCGAAAAAATTCATGCGAGGTCTGTAATAGACGGTATTATAGACAATCCAAACGGCAGACCCAGTGGTTTTATTGCTATAGGTGTCGAGGTTGGGTGTGTCCCACATGTCAAAGAAATTTAAAGTGTACGTGCCAGATTATATAAAAGATAACCGATTTACTTAGAATTTTATAAGTATTGTAATAATATATTCTAATATCTTATTATAAGTAATTAATGAATAAAATATATTTTTTAATGTGCATAATTTAAGTGATTATTATGTTATCCTAGTAAACCCCGGTCTTAACCTTTTTTTTCCTTTCTCATTACCACATATTAAAAATAAATATATAAAATTTGTATCGTACAGGATCTCTGTTAAATTTCGAATTAATAATAACTAAATTCTTTTTTCTATAAAATCATCTTATATTGCAAAATTATGAAATTAAGAATAAAATACGCTTTGAAAGTTGTTAAATTAAAGTAAAAAATAAGTGAGATCATCTTAAACACGTTCCTTATATTGTAAAATACGATTCAGCGATGCACTCGGATGCATCGACTTTGTTTATATAAATATATCATGTTACATCGGTAGCACTACGGACTCGCCGATGCGCACGTCTGTCGGGGTCAAGGCCGTTCATGGTTGTCGTGCGAAGTCTGCAGAGTCAGCAAAAACATTCGCGGTCGACCTGGTCGCAGTAGCTGACCGTATGAGTCATCTTTGTTTGGGTCGCGCTATGGTGCCATTATAACTACTTGTATAAAAATAATATTTTTCATGTAGGAAAACATTTTAAAGAAAACCAAACATTAAAACGTTCGTTCGCTATCGTGGCGAAAACTGATAGCCTAACGAAACAATGCGCCCTCGAAGTTTGGAAAATTTGACGATAATGCGCTCGTTGCGTAACTTTCATGTGTTCTAAAAACTCCTTTCCCACGTTTTCTTTTATAAACTATACAAAAAATCATTGCATTTTTATTAATTAATTAAGTAAATAAATGTAAACCCCGTTAGTCTTAAAATAGGAAACTTATCGCGGAATTGCATCTTCTATTAAAAACTTTTTCATTTTTATCTTGGAATAAAATGAAAATAAAATAAAATAATTTAACATTACTATAAATATATTTTACAACAACTATTATTATACAAAATAACTATGTTAAATATTTAAAATTAGATTTCTAAAAAAAATGTAAACGCAAATTGTATTATTGTTTCCTCTACAGTTGATCAATTATTATAACAATTATTTCAAAATTTATTTGAACAAACAACACATTTATCACCCACTAAAAATTAATACACAATACTATTGAATATTACAACCATTTTCGTATAATAGTTAATTTAACAATTAACAAAAGCAACAGAAATATGTGAAGCAAATTACGCAAAAAAAATATATAAGGTAAACTATTTTTATACCAGTTTATATGCACAATTTAGAATTATACAGCTTTTAATGTAAGAAATCGAATTTTTTTTCTCTTAATGTTGTTTATAACAATTTCGGTCATTAACTTCGAATTTATAAAACTCCTTTAATTCTTTTTTTTGTTATGTTAAAGAGTTTCCTTTTTTGATGATTTAGCCTTGAAAAAGGACGGTAATGATAGAACATCCGAAACGTCGGCAAAATAAAAATTCTGTTCGTAGAGATCACTAAAGTCCTTATTTATTTAAACTCCTTTAACTAATTAAATAAGTAAATGTTGAAAAATTAGTAATTTTGAAAGAAAGGTTCCAAAATGCTATTGCCACTGCATTATTACTGATTAGAGATAAGAGCGATCAATATATAAGGGCGAAGAATAATTAATCAAAGGGGTCCGTTTCAACTGTTTAAGCCAAACAAGAACCCACCAATATTAATCAGACTAGCCGCTCGGTATAATTTAATAAATATTAAAATCATTTCATATTTCGTTATTTAACAATACAAATATTTATAAACATTTATACATTATTACAAACGTCACATATATAAAAACATTACCTTACATAGTTTAATATAGACGCCGTCCTTGTCAGGAAGAGTATAGTACATTAGTATATTACTATCTTTTTTCCCGAAGGCCGTTAAATTTGAATTAAATTATAAATTACGTCTTATGAATAAAAATAAATTTGATATTTACGGTAGAATTAAATAAAATGCAAAAAAAGAAAAGAAAATATTAAAATAGTACATTATGCATCAAGGACGCGAAATGTAACTTTCTCGACGCATGCATATATTATTTTTTTTTTGACCAAATGCCGTTAAATTTAAATTTGATTTAAATTTTTAACTTCTGGGATACTGAGATCTAGGATTACTGTATATACGAAGCGAATGTTGTAATAGGTAGAAAGGATGGCCAAGCGTGGGCGGGAGGAGTAAGGGTTGAAGTTCTAGCGAGGTGGATGGCCTGTAAAAAGAAAAAACTGATAGTTTTCGAAGAAAAAGGAAATATTAATTATAATTTAACATACTTATTATTTTTAAATGAATAAGAAATAATTTAATGTGTAAACATACGTACACACACACACCTATATATATATATATATATATATATATATATATATATATATATATATATATATATATATATATATGAAACACTCTCTCTCTCTCTCTCTCTCTCTCTCTCTCTCGGTGAGTAAAAGCCCCCTTGTTTTTGTGCTCTGTCTTCGCACTGTCACTGTGTACTCATACCGTCGTCTGTAGTTTTTTGCAGTAACAAATAGGACCGGAAGCTGTCTGCAGTAGCTATTTAAATAATAGTCGCGATTTTCTGTGGACAGTGGTTCTTTCAAACTTGAATTAAAACTCGGGACAAATTTTGGAGGTTGGGTGAGCGGTTCAGTGGAGGTTGTTTGGGCGGTTTCTCATCAGCAGGTCAGCCAATACTTGGAAGAAAGAAACACCTGGCAAGGACGAACGAGTTGGATTGAAAACTGCGAAAATGGCAACGTCGCGAGGCTGCTTTGTCTGGTCAACAAATTAATCCGGTCAACTCGAGACTCCAGGCGTTGGAGTCTGACGTGTCTAGGTGCTCCGTAAGCGTCTCGCGCACCGCCGTCTCTGCAGATTCACTGAGAGATACATGTGAAATACTAGTTTTGGGCCTTCCTCTAGTCTCGAGTCTCTCGGACGGGATGTTTTTTGAGAAATTGCTCGGAACAGTTAACCTGCCTATGTTGATAAAGCAGGTCATAGATAACCGTCCGTGGGCTTCGCGATCGGGTTCGGTCACCGGAGAGAGCTCATCCCAACTTAGAACCAAAGGAATTGTTATCCGGCTATCTTCTGCGTCGGCCAGAGATGCGGTCGTGGAAAAATCTCATCTTCTCAAAGGACGGAAGGCGCGTGAAATTTTCGGAGAAGGAGGAGACACCGCCGTTTTTATGAGACCATTGAGGCCGAAAACCATTTTTAAATTGTGGTCGTTAGCGACTCGGAAGTGTACCGAGCTGGGCTATGCGAGGCCCTTAGTAGTAAATTTAAAAGTTTATACACGGGAGACGAGAGATAGACCATTGACGCGTGTAACCTCCGAGGCCGACATTCACAACTTACCGCCGCTCCCTTCATCTTCCCCGCATGCTAATAATTCAGTAAATTCAAATTTCTTGTGAATAAATTATGTGTAAATAGTGATCCAGCCAGCTCCTGGAAGTATCTCCGGAATATGGGATTTTACACAAAGGCACCTTCACCATTAAAAGTTTTCTCACCTCATCAACTCAACACCCATTATGCATCCATCTCAAATAATTTACCCCCTCTCTCAGTTCAGTCATTTGCATCTATCATATCTAACACTTGCTCGTTATCATCTTCATCTCCTTCTTTCTCTTTCTCAGTAGTAACGGCTAAAGGGGTGAGACATGCAATATTAAAACATACCTCTAAAGCAGTCGGTATTGACGGAATCTCCATAAAGATGCTCAGACTTTTAAAGCCATAATTAACCTCTCCGCTTGCGGAATTATATAATAATATGTTAACTGCGGGTTATTTTCCCGACTGCTGGAAGAGAGTGGTTTTGTTTCCGTTAGCAAAGTCAAGTAAGGTTGTGACGTGTGCATTTACAGCTTTCGTATTATTTAGAAAGCAATAACATATTGACAGAAAGACAGGCAGGTTTTCGAAGGGGTCATAGCACCCAGACAGCATTATTGGGGGTCCTGGATGATGTCAGAAGAGCTATTGGTTCTCGGATGATCACGGTTCTGATGTTGTTTGACTTCTCAGAGGCCTTCGATACAGTGCGTCACGATAGGCTTATTACGAAATTGAGTAATACTGGGTGCTCGGATAATGTCTTCAGGGGGGAGCCTGCTTTAGAGGCTTCAAACAATCGATATTTTCGAGGATTTTATTGGGAAGGAAAGAAATGTCTGATTAAAATGAAACTTTTAGGGTTTATTCTTATATATTTGAAGAGTTTTCTCAAATTTTTTTATTACCATACATGAGATATTCTTCATGTTACAAGAAATTTGCGGAGGCGCCTCGAGTGTGCACTTTCTCTGTGGCGAGCAAGATGCAGGTCGCAATTTTCATCTGAAACAAAAAAACCAAAGAAATTTTTAATTTTCAATAGTGTCATTCCTAGGTGAACCAAGAAAATTCAACAAAAAGTGAAAAATTCAACATTTTTTCGCAGATTAAAAAAAAATGCATTTTTTTTAACAAAAAAATTCACTTCAGATCGTTGAAAAACCGAGTTAATGTTAACTTTCTTAAGGTATTTTAGGTTCACCCAGAAGAGAATTTAATCCTGAATACAATTCTATCGACCCGTTTCGATAGGACGTTTACTTTTTTTCCTATCTTGTTCGCCAATTTGAAAAAATCGTCAAAATAGAAATCCGAGAAATTTCTTGAACTTACCCTATTAATATGCTAATCAGCGATTCCTGCTCCATATAACTGCCCTTCAGACTCTTTAAAAAATTGGTTTTCGGTCAATTGCTCCATTCGACGGGCTGTTCTGGCCTCTTTGGTCTCCAATGAGGCGCGCCTGTTTTTTGCACTGGAGCCCAATTTTCAAGTCTAATAAGTGCATAGTTTTTAATACTGCACTGTAGCCTTCATTAAACGTCCCTCCAGCGATGAAAGCAGCAGTCTGAACTATTTTAAATCCCGAATGAAGGTGTTTGGGCGTCATGCGCCATACGGTTGAATTGAATGACTCGTTAGCATTCTGCGTGTGTCCACCCAAGCACCTTGTTAATAAATCGTTCTTTGATAATTCCTCGTATATAGGACGAATATGTTTTTCAATATCGTCGTCAATTAGGCGCGGTGGATGTTTAAAATCAGCCAAAGTATTTTTTGCTTCTGCTTTGCGCCATTCACACCAGCTTTCGGCGCCTTCGGGGCAGTTGTCGTGGCGAGGCAATTTATCTGTAGAGCAATAATGATCAAGTGTCGCCATTATTGCACTACTCATACCTTCTACAGAGTTTAAATTTCTTCGAATCGCGAGACCGTAATACATTGTTAGTTTTTTTATTACAGTCTCTGTGAGCCGCTTTTTTCCACCGAGATTCTGTTCTTATCTCTTGTTGCGAAGACGAGTACCCATGCGCTTTTGTACGTGTCCCACGCACTCGTTTTTAGTCACTGTACACTTGTCGCCGTATGGATTATTGTTCACGATGCCAAGAAATGTTTTGGAGTCGCCGTCGCCAATATAATTGCTATACATTACTCCAAATTTCTCGATGGATCTTGAGAATATTACGGTGATTGAATCAACTTCCATCTTTCCGGCGGAGCCTGCGTGATTCGAAGAACAATTATCTTTATCATCGCCCGAAACTTTCAAATGGTCAGCTGGTCTTTCATTTTGCACATTTAGTTGTTTTTCTTCTTCGATAGCACTTTTGCACGCACTTTCAAACATCGTTTTCGATGCTGTATACAGATGTTCCACGATTTTGTCATACGTCGATTTTGCTAAGCCTATGCCTTGAGATAAATCCAGAAGACCACAAAAAATATTTATGCCTTCTCGTGCGACACCCAAAAGCCTCATGACGAACACAATTCTTCTGTTGATTTCGTATCCGGTGTGAATCAACGGTCCGGATTCGATTTCTCGTTTACCGCAGCGACACGACAAAATAATTTTAAATCCTAAACCTAAAACGTTATTTTTTGATTACACAAATTGCAAATAACTAGCTCCGAAACTGCTAAAAACACAGACACAAACTCGATTATGCGGTAACAATGAGACGGATAAACTATAACGTCGTCCGTAGTCGCCGATGCCAATTTCTGCTCACTGCGGCTGGTATTAGCTTCTCCATCGTCCGAGTAAGAAACATTCACAAATTGATTGCCGTAGAATTTGCGCTTCCGTGGCCTTGCACTACGCTCACTCGAAGATTTGCTCATTTTCAGATAGGTTTCCATATTTTTAAGATGCTCACGTACTGAGAGACAAATTTAAACTGAACAGTAAAGCTAAATGTAGCTCTGTTCGAGCCGACGTTGCCAGCTCATATATACCGTTACAATAACATTTTTGCCCCTCCCATAGCTTCATAGAGACCTTCTATAAACAGTTAAAACGTTTTGAAGAACCGTTAGTCCCTTTCCATTATAATATACACAATAGATCGAGGGGCGGCCCGGACGCTCGGATACCGGTTCGACGCTTGCTCACTATTTCTTCTGTATCACCGAAAATATTCCGAATTTTGTTCTGAAATTTTAGAGACATATTCTTGGATAGTTTAGGAAGAGATTTAGGCAAAAAAAACGATTTTTTGAAGCCTCTAAAGCAGGCTCCCCCCTTAAATTGGTTTTATAGGTATTTGGTGGGTCGCACACAGGCCGTGGAGGGTGAGGGTGGCGAGCTGTCCGACTGGTTGAGATTAAATGCGGGTGTACCTCAAGGCAGTGTTCTTGGTTCGATCCTATTTTCCATTTTTATAAATGATTTGTCGAATGTTTTGAAATATAGTAAATGTATGCTGTTCGCGGATGATGCCCAGGTTTATTCGTCGTTTTATCCGGCGGAGTTTGAATCAGGAGTTCAGCGAATCTCTGAGGATGCAATTGTCATTGCCGTGTGGGCGAATAATAATGGTCTCAAACTAAATGTAAATAAAACGAAGGTTATAATCCTGGGCAGTCAGGCGTTTATTTCTCGTATCGACCTTAACACTGCCCCGAGAGTTAAAATAGTGGAGGCGCTCATTTTCCCGCATTTGCGAGACACGTGCGAGATGTTAGCCACGGGATGGCCTCTATCGTTGTCTTTGCAGATATCACCATTATTGACAAAATTCTCAACATCATTAAGCTGCCGTTAATATCGAAACAGGTGATTGAAATTCGACCCTGGCTGCCGCGATCAAAATCCACAGCCGACGGCGAAATACCGGCACAACCGCGCAACCGAGAAATTGTATTCCGTTTATCGTCGGCTACAGCCAGAGACGCGGTCGTCGATAGGGCGTATTTATTAAAGGAGCAGTCAGCACTAAAAATTTTTGGAGAGGGAGGTGATAACTCGTTATTCATTCGGCCGGTATGGCCCAAGACTGTTTTCGATCTCTGGCAAGCAGCGATCCGCAAATGTAAAGAGGTGGGCTACGCGAGGCCCACCGTAATCAATTTAAATGTTTTTGTGCGAAAGGTGAGGGATGGTCCTCTTATACGTGTAACTTCTGAGGCTGACATTAACAATCTCATTCCTCTCTCAACTCGTACCACATGAGACAGGACTGGTCAGATCAAAAACATTAATTCATCCAATTCATTTTCCATTTTTCATACTAATATAAACCATTTAAAGACTCATTTTTCATCAATCGAAGCATTAGTTCTTCCAGAATTCCACGACGTCATTGCTGTCACTGAAACCTTTCTTACCGAAAGCGACTCTTCCGAAATTCTCAATTTACCTGGTTATACTTTTTATCGGTTGGATCGTGTAGGTAAGGAGGATGGTGGTGTGGCGGCTTATGTTCGCGATGAGTGTGCAGTTACCATGTTAGCTCACTCCGACCCTGTCTACTCGAACGCCCCCGAGTTCATTGTTCTACGATTAGTGAATAAGACGGTGGCGCTGGCGTTGGCAGTGGTTTATCGCAGGCCTTCTGCCGCTTATCCAACGGAATTGTTTGATACTGTTGCTGATATACTCCCTAATTTTAATCATGTCATTATAACGGGTGATCTGAATGTAGACATGAAATCTTCCAGTGCTGCAGCGAGCATGCTGAGAGGGAGTGACGTCGGCGGGTTCATCTCATACTTGGTTGGATCTTTTACTAGTTCGTGAGCCAGTACCTGAATTTGTTTACACAAATATGAAGAAAGCCAGAGTTATAGACCCTAATCGATATTACGGAATTTATACACTGTTAATGCTATTTAAAAAAAAGAACCTTTACTTCAAATGCTTATAACTTTTAAACAACAAACTATCAGCTCTCAAATATAAATTCATTTAAAAGCTGAGATAAAATAGATACAGATTAAAAAAAAATAAGCTCAAATCCGTTGCAATGGAGCAAAGTTATAGCAGAAATAAAAATTTGTAGAAATTTTGACGAAAATTAAGCACTGTGATTTGTTAAGCTAAATTTCTACAAATTTTTATTTCTACTATAACTTTGCTCCATTGCAACGGATTTGAGCTTATTTTTTTTAATCTGTATCTATTTTATCTCAGCTTTTAAATGAATTTATATTTGAGAGCTGATAGTTTGTTGTTTAAAAGTTATAAGCATTTGAAGTAAAGGTTCTTTTTTTTTAAATAGCATTAACAGTGTATAAATTCCGTAATATCGATTAGGGTCTATAGCTAGTGCACCCTTCGCTGCGGGTCATGATGCAATTAGCATCTCCCTAAAGATCAATAATCCGCAGGCGGGTGTCAAAAAATTCTGGAAAATAGACTGAGAGAAGCTCAACCTACATACCTTGCTATCACTTTCACCTCATTTATGGACAAATCATCGCATTTTTCATTACCAGCATCTCTACCCGTCACTAATTCGCTTTCACCTGCTTGGCCTGACCAGCCCATTTGTATGGATTCATTATCATCTAATCATTTTGACACACTCTCATCCTCATTATCTCTTTTGTGTTGCTCAATTATTTGAACATTTAGTGTCATTGCTCCAGCTAATCTTATCGCAGTAAGAAATAAGCATAAGCCTTGGGTTAAGCAGGAGATTAGAACTAACATTAAGGCCAGAAATGCTGCTTTTAGGCTGTTTCGCAGTTCGAGGTCTCCCATAGACTATAACGCCTATAAAGTATTGCGGAACCAGGTTAAAAACACCATTAATTCCAGCAAATTTCATTATTTGCAAACAAAGCTTAAGGGGGTATCCTGATTTAGAACGTTCAAAAAATCGATTTTTTTTATTGCTTAAGTCTATTCCTTATATATATAAGAACATATATCCGAAGTTATAGAGTCGGATTCGTAGTATTTCCGAAGATAGAGCACTAAACGCAACGGGGCATCGAGCAAGTGCCACTGCTCGGTCAGATTGAAACGCGCGCGCTCAGCCGAAGCTACGAATCGTCTTACATCCTTCAAACATTCTGCTCGATTGATTGACGAAAAAGTGGAGGAACATATTCATCCAATCTACGAAGAACTTTCGAATGACGATCTCATGACGCGATGCTTAGGTGGACACACGCAAAAGTTCGAACGAATCATTCAACTCCACTGTCTGGCGCATAACTCCGAAACATCTCAATTCTGGTCAAAAAATCGTAGAAATTGCTGCGTATATGGCTGCAGGAATGTTCAATAAAGGATATTCAACAGTTCTGCATACCATGCAATTACTCAATTTGAAAATTGGCCAGCAACGTAAAATGTTTGCGGATAATGTCGACATACAACGGATTGAACGAGAAAGACGACGTTCGTCTCTTTCCAGTAATAAAGCTCGTACGGCCCGTAGACTTGAACAATTTCAACAAAATGAGTTCCATGAGGAAGCTGAAGGTCTATTGTATGGCGCAGGAATAGCTGATTAGCGAATTATTGCCGTAAGTAGTCGAAAATTAACATTTTTCCAGTTCATAAACTTTAAAGCGCTTTTTCTCGAGTTTTCGTTTTTCGACTTTTTCTAAACTGGCGTGCGTGTTTGCAAAAAAATAAAGAAGCTATCGTAACGATCCGAAGTTTTTTAGCTTCAGTTTTATCTACTCTTCAATATGAACCGAAAAGATTTTTGGAAATAAATTTCTAAAAGACGTTTTCAGCACATTGAAGAGATTTTTTTTTCTCGTAAAAAGCACTTTTTGCTTCAAATTCGGAAAAAATTTCACAATTTCTTCGGATTTTTGTTGGTTCAAATAGAACATAAATGTATGAAAATGAAATTTTTTTTGGCTTTCTATTTCAGATCAAGATTAAGAGCTCTATCACTCCCGCCAAGAGAGGACTCGGATTACGGATTGCCCAACAAATGTGCCTAATAATCGGCTGCATTTCAATATTTTTCTTTAAAAAATTTTTTTATAATGTTCAATTATGTAATAAAATATTCCTGAAAGTTCTCTGGAGTTGGTTATTTTTTTCTATCTTAAAAAAATTCCCTAAAAAACGGTTTTTTTAGGCCTTCTAAAGCAGGATACCCCCTTAATAACGAGAAGGATCCTATTGAATCTTGGAAATTCCTCAGAAACATGGGTCTTGGCTCAAAACTGAACTCATCGCCATTAAAACATTTCTCAGCTCATCAACTCAACATTCATTACGCATCCATATCTAACCACACCCCACCACTCACTATTCATTCTTTTGCATTTATCCTATCTAATTTAAGTCATCTCCCCTCATCTCCCTCTTTCGCTTTCCTACCGGTGTCAGCTAATAAAGTACAGCGGGTAATAGAGCTTCTTCCAAGGCATCGGGTGTTGATGATATTTCAATTAAAATGCTAAAATTGTTAGAACCTCAAATTACTCTACGGTTAACAGAATCTTTAATGGTATGCTTTCAACTGGATGGTTCCCCGATTGCTGGAAGAGGGTTATACTGTTTCCGTTGGCGAAGTCGAGTAGGATGGTGACGTGTTCTGACACGAGACCGATTGCCAAACTCTGCGAGATGTCAAAGGTGTTGGAGAGATTGGTGCACGATCAGCTGGTTGAGTACTTTCAATTTAATAATTTATTATCAGCCAGGCAAGCGGATTTTAGAACCACAGTTTTAGGGCCACAGTACTCAATCAGCTTTTCTGGGGGTATTGGATGACGTAAGAAGAGCTATCGACTCCAGCATGATTACGATCTTAGTCTTATTCGATTTCTCCAAAGCCTTTGACACAGTTCCTCATGATCAACTCATCCGAAAGTTGGGCGACATTGGTTGCTCAGATACTGTACTCAACTGGTTCTACAGATATCTTGTGGGTCGCACACAAGCCGTTGTGGATGAGGTTGGCATACTGTCTGACTGGCTCGAGGTGAATGCAGGTGTGCCTCAGGGCAGTGTTCTAGGTCCGGTCTTAATTTCTATCTTCATTAACGACCTACCTAATGTTCTCAAATATAGTAACTATATGTTATTTGTCGATGACGCTCAGGTCTATCACTCGTTTTTTCCAGCCGATATTGACAATGGTGTTCAACGCGTATCTCACGATGCGAACGCGATAGCTAATTGGGCATTAGAAAACGGTCATTCACTGAATGTAAAAAAGACGAAGGTTATGATCGTGGGTAGTCAGGCTTATATATCTCGTATTAACCTGAACACTGCTCCGAGAGCTAAATTGTGTGATAACATTCTAGATTATGAAAATGTGGTAAAATCGTTGGGATTATTGATCACACCCACCCTCGACTGGTCAAAACAAGTCATGCCAATCTCTAGACGTGTTCATGGAGTTTTGCACTCACTACGTCATTATAATAAGGCACTTTCAATGAAGCTCCGTAAGAATCTAGTGGATGCACTCATTTTTCCCCACTTCGACTATGCGTGTGCGGTTTCCAAGGATGTGAACCAGACTAGAAACCTAAATCTGCAGAGGTTATTCAATGCCTGCGTGAGATTTGTATGCGGCAATATAGCGAGACGTGACCATGTCACCCCGTATAGACTGGGTTTGAAGTGGTTGTCGTTTGACTCCAGACGCTCATATCTCATTGGTTCCCTGGCGTTTAACATCATTGCTCATAAGGCACCATCATACCTGGCAGATCATTTCACCCAACTCAATACCTCAGGCCATAGTCCTCGTTCCTCCTCTCGCCATCCGCCTAGGTCACTCATGTATGTACGATCCTTCATTCTTAGATAAATTCAAGATCATTCTGTTTTATCATCTGTTTGGGCTCGACCAAGCAGCCTGGTCTTTGCGGGTCACGAACGAGGGTTTATCACTGCGGTCCATCCCTCATCTGGATGAAGCTGTCTAGTCGGGCTTGTTATTGTTATTGCTATTGTCAATGTCAATGTTAAGCGTCGATATTTATTCTGCCTGTGTAGCTATGTACTTGTAATTTTTATTATTAATTTACTTGTTATATATTTTATTTAAATGAGCTTTTACTTTGCGAACGATATATACATTGTTATTTATTTTTAAGTTTTAATTTATCTATTTATTGAATTTATCCGTACGGCATTTCAACGCCGGAGCTCTCTCGACATCAAATTTTGTTTAAAGCGAATTTCCCGCTCTTTTGCTCATTTTTATTCTCACTCTCATTCTCATTCTTATTCTCATTGCATAATTTTATTTCACGCTCTAGTGCGAGAATTTAGTATTTCGCGTCCGTATACAGGGAGCAAAAAATCGGCATTTTTCATCTTATCCATCACCCATCATTCTCGCTTATATTGGTGTATCTTTCCTACCTATTCTTTGAAGTCTTGTAGCACGAAGCTTTTTCGCTTGAGTATCAATCCACAAATTTGAATTAACTTGACGTTTTCTTGTTGAAGCTCTTAGTTTGTAAAAGCGGTTAGTCTTTTGAACTTCAAATATATTTTCAACATTAGAAGAATTTGAAATGCTGTCTTCAATATTATTTGCATTTAAATCATTATTTTCGGCGATCTCATCATTACTCTCCAAAGAATTGGCTTCCGTGTTTTGTGAATTATTTTTACTAAATAGTAAAAAAAATAGTCTACAAATAAATAATGAACTAATTACCTATTTACGAAATTTCGCGAATATAATCTAACGAGTACAAAAGGTGATTATTTTTGATACTAATGCGTAAGATAAGAGTAAATAGTTGAACAGGACTGAAGAGAAAAACGGCAGTATTCGAAAATAGTTTTGCTACAATGAAAGAAATTGTATTGACGAGAAATAATCTATCGTTGAAATTTTTTATGAGTAATATAATTTCCTTTTCCTTAAGTTAAGAAATTAAAAAGCTGATTTCTAAAAAAATTTTAAGTGAATGAAGTTTTTGTAATTGAAAACATTCTGTGTTTAGGGGGCTAAACTTTTAATCAATTTACCAATTCTCTTATTAGCAAAATAGTGAATAAATAAATATATATTATATATGTATGTGTACATATGTATATATGTACGCATGCATGTACAATGTAATATTTATGTAGTTAAAATACTGTACATTATAAAATATAAATATGTCGAAGGTGGAGTTCCCTCAACTGTAATATATCTGAGAAACGAATTGTCGCGGCCTCTATAGGGGTCTCAAAATGCCATATTCTCCGCCTAGGTCGCGAAATGAAATAAGTTTACAATGAGACCGAGAATGTAGGGGTATATGACAGAGAGAGAGAGAGAGCTTCGCTCGGCCCCGCAGAGCCTGCATGCGCCTAGAATGTTACATTTCACGTCCTTGATACATAATGTACTATTTTAATATTTTATTTTTTCTTTTTTTACATTTTATTTAATTCTACCGTTAATATCAAATTTATTATTATTCATAAGACGTAATTTATAATTTAATTTAAATTTAGCGGACTTCGGGCGAAAAAATAGTATATGCACCATAATGTACTATTTTGCGATTTTTCTTCGCAACTTTAAGGGGGTGCCATACTGGATTATTACCAACTGAGTGAGATAGATACATTATTGCATTTAATGGGCATATTATGGTTTTATTTGCAAAACGCAAATACAGAAGCACTAGATAATAAGATAATACGTATTTGTAAGAAGTTTGAAGTCAGTATGTAAAGGACACCCTAAAAAAAGTTTCACGAAAAAATTAGTCATTTTTCCGTGCAGAAATTTTTTAGAGTGTCCTTGTTGTATTGACCTGGAACTTTGTAGACAGACATATTATAACATTATCTTATGCTTCTGTATTTGGGTTTTACATAATATTAACAAAAAATAAATAGTTTATATTACTGATAAAGTTTTCTTAGTACCAATTTCGTCGCCAGAATGCGCGACGCGCTTAGTCTGTGGTATTATACTTAGAGTGGAGGCACTTGCGCAAATAGTTGTTGCAAGATGGCGCTAAATACCATAATTAATATACCGGGCTTATGTCAATAAACAGAATTATAATAAATATCGTGCGTATGTATTGTAGAAACACTAATTTGTTTTGCCAGTACATTTGCTATTGTACATATACGTATCAAGCTTATTTTAATCCTTGATATCATCAGGTACTGCCACGTATGCCTTCGCACGTCATTGTGACGTTACTGTAAAGACACACTTTATGACTATATGAGTGAATGGGTGGAGAGTTCTCTATGTAACGTTTACCGACTGAGTAAAGTACTTATATAACAAATTGAAAATAACAAAATTAACGATAACAACAAAAATAAAAATAATTTACTTATTTATTCGGGAAAACGAGGACGTTGGACATGGAATAGGGAAACAATGGAAAACAAAGACGACCGAAAAAGCAAAATATTTTGATTTAAAGGCTATAACGGCTGGCTCGCATGCTCGCTCTCTCTCTCCTCTCTCTCTCTCTCTCTCTCTCTCTCTCTCTCTCTCTCTCTCTCTCTCGCTCTCTCTCTCTCTCTCTCTCCCTCTCTCTCTCTCTCTCTTTCCCTCTCAATGTTAAATTTGAGAAGTGCTGTCAGGTACAATGTCAATGTATTCATCTTATTTAATAAAAATATTTCATTTTTACCGTAGAAAATATATTCGACACTGCGCGGCACGCTTCCGCAAATAAGCAAACGGGGGAGCGTGCCTCGTAGTGTTCTGGTCTTCGATTTCAGGTGAATCGGAATTATAAACGATTTATATATTTTTTTCTTGGCTTGGAAGTAATATGTGAATAATGCCATCATATACACAAGTTTATTTGCCCACATTATTTTTAAAATTTATGTCATGTATACCATAGAAAATTCGAATATATGTTAAACTCTCTATACAATAACATGTGTATTATATTGCAATACTCATGTGTTCCCCCACTACACGCGTTCCGAATTCCCTATACTCGATATACGCAATCACCGTGCCGATACGAGTACGGACCGCGTGTATTCTGTGTGCGCCCGTTTGATTCTAGTTAGATTCAAGATAGCGGCGACTGAGCGCGTGCCAGCATGTAAACAATGTGCTTCGAGTAAGTTTCACCATGTAAGCGCAATTCTTACCGTCGGGTACATTAGCCGGGCACTGACGCGGAGTGGTGTGTTTGCGAATGTGTTAATATACGCAAGTAGACGGCCCTCCAGGTCACGCAGTCTACTACGTTCACAGCTCTTCGGCGCTGTCAACAACGCAGCCGATCCCGGTGAAATTTTAATCGTTCATCATTTTATAAAGTATGCACTGTCTTAGTGCACTTGTAAGTACACTTCAATTATTTTCTTATTTATTTATATCAATTAATCCATCTTCCTCCTATTAAATTTTATTCACTATTTAATCCCTTTTGCTTCCTCATAGAAAAAGTTTTGTAATTCTACAATTTTTTGGCTCGCTAAAAACATGTTATAAATGTTTATTTATTTTTTTAAATTATTTATTCCCCAAGTAGTTTTTTTTAAAGACAATTTTCGATTTTTGAATAATTCATTTTTGGGTTAACTAATTATATCTATTAGTTTTTTTGTTATTTAAAAAAAAATTTTTTTGATGATTTTGTTTTTTGGAAATTAATTAGTTAAATGAGCTAACAAAATGTATGATGAAGGAACCTTATAAGTCAGAAAATATAAAAATTTCAAGTAATTATATCGATTAGTTTTGATTTGAAAAATTAAAATGTGAATAAATTTGGGTTTTTATGTCAAACGTTTTCGTGAAAATAGAATATATTAATAGCAACTAACATTATGCTGTAAAAATAATTTTTATTAAAATTTTTTTAATTTTAAAGTAGTCTAATCTGGAACTAACCATATTCTTGGAAGAAAATATTTATAGAAATTCGAAAGAATAGCAAGAAAAGATAATTTTTTATATTTTTAAATGATATCATGAAAAGTTTTTTATGTCGGTTGCGAAAAATTCAATCTAATAGTACAGAATTTTCTTATTATAAACTGAAACCGCTGTCAATTAATTGATAATTATGTTTTCAATATAACTTATAGTATTTTTGGAAGAAAATGTTTTTAAGAAATTTAAAAGAAGGTAAAAAAGATTATTTTTTATATTTTTAATTGATTCCATCTAAAACTTTTTGTAACTTATACATATGCATATATGAATAAGTTGTTTTTATGTAAATCACATTTGAATATTGAACAAAATTATAGGAATATTCTTTATGTTTGTGAAAAGATGTAATGTTTTTTAAAAAACTTGCTAATACAGAGGTATTCGTTCAACATTTTAAATATACTTTTTGAACAAATATAAATAATTTTAGATATATCGCAAAACATTATTTATTTATAAGAAAAAGAAATATTTAGAAATATTATAAAATTTTGTTTTATGTAATTAAATAATACTATATTTGAGTAATATATTACATATAGGATCAACATTTTAATTTGAGTATGTTACGTGCCAATTAATTGGCAGCTGTTTTTCATTCTGTTGATAACTCCCTGCTGATTACTTCTGCTGATTACTTCTTCCAAAATGCTTATTCACTTATACATTATTTTCTTTTATATTCGATATCATATATTATATTTACTTCCTACTTATTACATATATGTCCCTACTAACCAATAAATAATTACTATTACGCAATTTAACATATTTCTTATTACAGATGCAGCGTGCCAAGGAGTAGCTGACAACGGCAAACCCCACGGACACGCTGACACCGTATAACGTTCTGGATGTTCACGTCATCACCTTGTAAATACAGATAAGTATATTTACATGATATTACCTCTTAATATTCAATACTTATTGATTAATATATATTTTTTTTATTTTCAGGTATCGCCTAGTGATGTGACTACATCACAGATCAAAGATGCGTATGGACTTACTTCAAGGTCGGAACACGCAACCTGTCTAGAATCTCTTAAAAATTACTTATTTCATCTACTACTTGATGATTCATTTACTTTTATACCTTACGTATCTGCAAGCGTTGTCGCGATTCAGATATATACACACCAGGTCAGTAAAGTTGAAAGTATGATTTATGCTAGTTTTTGAAATACTGTTGTCGTATATTTATTTTTCTTGTTTTACAGATATTTTTCTGTGTCCAGAGATCGGCGTAGATATATATTTAGTGTTCAACCACAGATAAAATATTCCATAATGTCAAAATTAATGTGAAGAGGATTTACCACATATTATATGCATATGGACTTAATTGGACCTATATATTACAAAGAAAAATTCAGAAATATTGGGTCCCAGATGGTCTAATGCACTGCATAGTGCAATGCAGAAGTTATGCGTACTAATTGGTACTATTCACAGCACGTGTTCAAAGGTTGAAGCCAAACGAATACCACGAGTACTTGCATATCGAAATGTAAGGAATGTATTCAGGAAAGGTAAAACGCTCTAGTTGCGTTTTAGATGGTATAGTCCGCTGCATAGAGAAATGCAGAAATAAGTGTATTTACAGTATTATTCACTGCAGTGTAGTAAATAAGTGTAGTAAACGGTACAAATCGCTACATTGCATAATACAAAAGTAATATTTTATATGTAACACAATCTGTTGCGCGAAAAGCAGACGTTCTATGGGGACGTCGGACTCAGAAAAGGGTCACTTTTTACTTTTTTCGTTTACGTTTAGATTGAAAATGTATGCCTTTTTTATTAATACCTACTGACTACAAATTGTTTCATCAATTAATATTTAAAATATGAATTGTTAGAAAAATCTTATGATTATGATTCTTAGAAAAATCGAAAACTTAAGATATTTCTAATGTCTTAAGCAATCCACTTAAAATTTTTCAGATTTTTAAGTTAATATTATAAATATCATTTTTATTTTGAAAGATGCAGATTCTTATGATTTGGGTCTGACATCCCGTCAAGTAAATAAAATATACTAGTATTATCATCTATTTCGAGGTTATATTACATTACCGATACAATTATCGATAATTGTTGAGTTTGCAACCCCAATGGTTTTTGTAAAATAATGCAATGCACAAAAAGATATTGGTAAATAAGTATAATAGCTGGAATGTACGATTAGCGCCATCTACTGTAAGCTTATAGCGTAATATAATGTTACAACGGATGATGGCGATGCTAGTACATTGCAGCTTACTACATTACCTACGCTTCGTCGATAGTTTTTCGCTATGGCACCCCCTTAATAACTTTAAACATTGTTAACTTTGATATAGTTTTTCTATATTTTTAAATTTTATAGCACTGGGTGGATTAAGTCCGCGATTAAGTCACGCTGATCCGTGTGTTAAGCAGCCTATTTTTTTTTTTTTTTTATTATTATTTTAACGTCGCTCTTTTTATGCTCGCAAACCGGTGCTAATCAGCGACGGAGGTCATACGATGTCTTGGTGAAGAAAGCACTTGTTGAAAACACATTCCCCAGTGGTGCTTGTATCAATCGGCCGCGGCCGGGAATCGAACCTGGGACCTTCAGATTACGAGCCCGACGCCCTACCGACCGAGCCATCGCAGGCCTCAAGCAGCCTATTTTATTACCGTGCTAACTTCACAGTGTAATATCGGTCTGCTTAACACACGCCTAGACGTGACTGTGGATTTACGTAAACAGTAGTATAAAATATTATGAGATACTTGTACCTTAACAGACCCACTATTTCACGGCGTTTAGCACTTTCGCTGCATTCGGGCTCTAAAACACTCCGTGAATGAATAATGGACCATTTAACGCACTTATATCTTTATGTACTATAATAGTCTGAAGCAGAAAACTAAATGGCAAAAGCACAGTATGTACTCCTTTTCTCGCTCCTAGAAGCTCGCTCTCCCTGGTTTCTTACTTTCGAATCGTGTCAACAAAAAATCCCCATCACCTTGCTTATATGGGAATATCTCTAGAACTTTTGAATTTGAAAACATTTTTTTAATTTTTTCATGGCACACTTTATAGGCCTTGATTTTCTTGTATGATTATACATTAGAAACGAGAATCCACTTGTGTGATTTGTTTTTTTAAAGTGCTACAGAAATAAGAGCATCTTACCTTTTAAAAGAACAAATATATTATATTAAATATAATTAGATAAATATTAAATAAACAGATTGTTATTTTAAGTTTTGTTTTAGTCTTTTAGCTTAGCACTCGATCTTGTTACTCTTTTTTCGTTACATAAGTTTTGCTTCGTAATGGCCTTATTTTGTTTTTTAGCAATCGCGGTTTACTTTTATTCAATTTAACTGGGGTTTTCTTTTGTTTAGACAGAAGACAAATATTATTTTGGTTACTCCAGTTATTAGGTGACAAAGCTAAATGATTGCAAAATAAGTCTTTTAACAAATGTTTCGTCCATACAATTTGAAATACTTTTGTCATGCTAGGAACTGCTTTTATTTCAACATTTAATATCAAATGTACGGTTTTTATATCTGATTCATTTATTAAAAAAGCTTTAATTTTTATACTTCCAGAATTTATCACATTAACCATCTCTTGACCAGAAATTATATCTTTTCCATGAGCAGCAGCTCTATCAGAAAGTCCATTGGTAACGAGTCATAAGTTTGTAATATTTCAAAATATTTACATTTGGAAAATAGTAGGATATTTCGAGTTTTCAATATTTAATGTA
Organism: Theocolax elegans; assembly: GCA_026168455.1. Taxonomy (NCBI): domain Eukaryota; kingdom Metazoa; phylum Arthropoda; class Insecta; order Hymenoptera; family Cerocephalidae; genus Theocolax; species Theocolax elegans. The sequence goes on from CM047425.1 coordinate 53,291,470, forward strand.
AATTCTACCTAATTTAGATATTATACACCTCAGTAAATTAGTATTTTACCTAGTGATTTTGTTCAATAAAAGATAATAAAAAAAAAAATGTCAAAACCCACGGACCAGACCATATATACCTTATGTTTTTGAGGTCGCTGATTCCGAATCCGTGGTCCGTTTGACCCCATCACCTCAGGGTCAAGGTCAGGTTAAGATCAAATTTACAAAATTAACGGCAACCAAGGTTTAACAGTATACATATATGTTTTTGAGGTCGCTGATTCCGAATCCGTGGTCCGTTTGACCCCATCACCTCAGGGTCAAGGTCAGGTCAAGGTCAAATTTACAAAATTAACGGCAACCAAGGTTTAACAGTATACATATATGTTTTTGAGGTCGCTGATTCCGAATCCGTGGTCCATTTGACCCCATCACCTCAGGGTCAAGGTCAGGTCAAGGTCAAATTTACAAAATTAACGGCTTCCAAGGTTTAACAGTATACATATATGTTTTTGGGGTCGCCGAATCCGAATCCGTGGTCCGTTTGACTCCATCACCTCATAGTGAAGGTTATTTGAAGGTAAAATCGACAAAATTCTTGTAAAACAAACCAAACTTCATGCCATTTATTTTTTCTTACTATACCTTACACGTTTGTCATCAAATGATCGGTGCAAAGGTTTCCTTTTGCGTTTTTTCCCAGTAGTTTTACAATCTCTTTTCAACATCCAGCAGTAGTCGGCCAGCATACTAGCATCCCATCTACCTTGAAAAATGATGAAGAAGATAACGAAGTCAGTGGCGGCATTGATGGGGGTGGAATTGATAAAAATGACTTAAAAGATGAATCGTATGAAAGCGATAGTGATGAAGAAATTGAAAATGATGATGATGATGATGACGATGACGATATTTTCCTTCCAGCGGGCCAAAAAGACAAAAGCGTAAAGTTATGGACTCAAGATAAACTAAACGACCTAGTTAGAGAGTTTAACTTACCTAAATATGCAGCAGAACATTTAGCTTCATCTTTAAAAGGCATGAATCAGTTGGCAAAATCTACTAAAGTATCTTTTTACAGAACAAGAAGCAAAAGTTTCGAGCCATACTTTGAAGAAATGAATCATGATGGTGATAAAATAGTATATTGTAAAGACGTAAAAGGTTTAATGAATGAAATTAAACCTAATGTGTATAAAGACGAAGAATGGAGATTGTTCATAGATTCATCAAAAAGAAGTTTAAAAGCCGTATTACTACACAATAGCAACCACTATGCCTCAGTTCCTATAGCGCACTCCACTACAATGAAGGAAACATACGATAATCTCAAAATTATAATACAAAATATTCAGTATGATAAGCATAAATGGCGGATATGTGGTGATTTGAAAGTTTCTGGAATATTGTTAGGACAGCAGTCTGGATTTACAAAGACGCCATGTTTCTTGTGCTTATGGTATAGCAGAGACCGTGCAAAGCACTATACAAATCATAAATGGCCTGAAAGAAAATCTCTCGAAGTCGGAAAGAGTAACGTTATAGCTACTCCATTGGTTGTTCCGAAAAGAGTTCTCATTCCTCCATTACACATAAAACTTGGTGTGATGAAACAATTCGTTAAAGCTTTAGATAAAGATAGCCAGTGCTTCAAATACTTGGAAAGTAAATTTCCAAGTAAATCAGATGCAAAATTGAAGGAAGGTATTTTTGACTGTCCAGAAATTAGAAAAATGATGGCTGATGACCAGTTTATTAGTTCCATGACAAACATTGTGAAAGCTGCATGGCTTAGCTTTAAGGAAGTTACTGAAAACTTTTTGGGTAATCGCAGAAGCCCAAATTACAAAGTAATTGTATCTAAAATGGTTGAGAACTATGGGAATATGGGTTGCCTAATGAATTACAAACTACATTTTCTGCACAATCACTTGGATAGTTTTCCTGAAAACTGTGGCGATTATAGCGAAGAACAGGGAGAGCGTTTTCACCAAGATGTTAAAGTAATGGAGAAGCGTTATCAAGGTAGATGGGATGCTAGTATGCTGGCCGACTACTGCTGGATGTTGAAAAGAGATTGTAAAACTACTGGGAAAAAACGCAAAAGGAAACCTTTGCACCGATCATTTGATGAGAAACGTGTAAGTTATAGTAAGAAAAAATAAATGGCATGAAGTTTGGTTTGTTTTACAAGAATTTTGTCGATTTTACCTTCAAATAACCTTCACTATGAGGTGATGGAGTCAAACGGACCACGGATTCGGATTCGGTAACCCCAAAAACATATATGTATACTGTTAAACCTAGGATGCCGTTAATTTTGTAAATTTGATCTTGACCTGACCTTGACCCTGAGGTGATGGGGTCAAATGGACCACGGATTCGGAATCAGCGACCTCAAAAACATATACGTATATTGTTAAACCTTGGTTGCCGTTAATTTTGTAAATTTGACCTTGACCTGACCTTGACCCTGAGGTGATGGGGTCAAACGGACCACGGATTCGGAATCAGCGACCTCAAAAACATATATGTATACTGTTAAACCTTGGTTGCCGTTAATTTTGTAAATTTGACCTTGACCTGACCTTGACCCTGAGGTGATGGGGTCAAACGGACCACGGATTCGGAATCAACGACCTCAAAAACATATATGTATACTGTTAAACCTTGGTTGCCGTTAATTTTGTAAATTTGATCTTAACCTGACCTTGACACTGAGGTGATGGGGTCAAACGGACCACGGATTCGGAATCAGCGACCTCAAAAACATAAGGTATATATGGTCTGGTCCGTGGGTTTTGAAATTTTTTTTTTTGTGTGGCTGTGTAATTTACAATGTTTACGACGTATAGCACTGCTTATCATTTCTAGAATATAAAAACACGTTTTATAAGTTCAGTTACACTTCATAGTCTTCAGGGACGATTTTAATGTAAAAAACGAGAAACTTTATGAATTTTTTGTTTAATAACAATTGCAAAATACATAATTGTTCCAGAAATAACATTTTAGTCAGTTAGGACATTGCTACTGAGTATAATAAAATTTATTTCATACAAATATTATGTTCTAAACCAAAGTTATGGCGAAAAGGTCGAAGATAAAAAGGTGGGAAGTATACTTCTCACTGCCCCGGAAAGGGTTAAATTAGTGTTTTGGGTCTTATACCCAGAATTAGCCGACCAGGGTATACGCCGGAGAGGGCGGTATTCGTCAGAAAGGATAACGACCGGGAGAACTAACCAACAATCTTGATATTTTATTTATTCGGCGAGATAGACGATATCGCCGAGTCAATTTATTAAATAAATAATTACTATTGAACCATAATAATTGAGGGGAGGTTGTACCGTAGACTATCCCTGAGGTCAGCGTGAAAAGAACAGTAAAAAAGTCACGAACAGGTCGGTTGCTTAACTTGATGGCTGTGTCGTCACGCCATGTGACGTAATCGCTCTGACATTTGAGCTGCTACGTCACACACGCAAACCACCCACCTATGTAACCGGGTGGGATTTGTCGCAACCGGAAGGGAAACGCTAGTTTTGATTGTAAAAGTCAAAATATGCTAGTTTTCGTAGCAAACGTTGAATTACACTAGGCTTCGTAATAAATATTGAAACATGCCAGTTTTAATGGCATTAGAGCCGTCGATATAATAAGAATATGTTATAATTAAAATAAAAATATAAACGATTATTTAAATAATTAATTACAAGATGGCCATCCTGGCTTCGTGCCGCGATAATATTCGTTGCGCGCAGGCGATAGTTTCGGGAGTCAACCGGATCGAGATCCTCGCCTGCGATTGACGTTGCCCCGATATCCACTGTTCGAGCACTCGCGTACCCATATAGTCACGGCGCGGGGGGGGGGGGTGTCTCTGTAGTTTTCAAGACTACTTACCGGGAGACACCACGTGGATGGTGCAGCCAATGCTGCACACGAAAAGATACTCGCAATTTTGCCATGTTACCTGTAAAAAGCAAGGATCCGTAAAACAACAATACGATGTCAATCGAGCAAAAAATGTTACCTTTAAGGCTGGATATATTATTTTTCTTAAAACTAACCCAATTCAAACGGAAAAATCGACTACATTAGAACTTAAAATTCAAGGACCCTTAGCAATAACTTCTGTATTACCAAACGATACATATAAAATTACTCAACTCGCACAAAATAAAAAGGGGAAGCGATATTGCACAACTGCACATGCAAGCCAATTGCGAATGTGGTCACCTCCTATAGACGCTTACGATGAAGCATGTTGTGAATCACAACAAAATCGCAAACCACCTCGACTAAAAAGAAAATGTAAAGCGCCCAATCGATTTATGTGCGCGTAGATAATTTTTGTAAATTTCCGCCGAGCATCTATAGAAGGCTATAACTCCTTACTGAGAATACCAAAGATATAGAGCTGTAGTCGAAACGCCAATTTTTAATTTTTTATTTTTGTAAAAGCTTACTCTGGGACTTCCACCAACCATAGTGGATAAAGAGTAAAGACCTTGCTTAATAAAGTATATGGGTGAAAATCATCTAACGTGCACATTTGTGTAATAGTGAAATATATCCCATTATATCATATATAAAATTACGAATAATATATTCTAAGTACAATATATGTAATTTAATGTAAGTCAGCCGTGAAACTTGATAAAAGTTGATTTTATTGCCAAGTTTAAGTTGCTTAAAGTTTGAAATGTAACGTCCCCTGGCTGTAACAAGGCCATAATCGCATATTAACTGGTGCGATTATAGGCGTATTTCTTTATTTCAAAAACGGGTTCAAAACTTAATTGTTCATTTTGATAACCTCAATTAAAATCAAGTTGAAAATCTGAACATTTACTCATTTTTGAAGTGCACTGAACTTGCTGAACTTTGTAACAAACTTGTTATTAATAATAGCTGTGTTATGATTAATGTCTTTAAAATTAATTGTAAACATAAAACATTTTTCTGACCAGGTGAAATTGTTAACTTTTGGTTTACTTTAGAGGTAAAAATTTTATTTTTAATATTTCATGATGTTAAGCAAAAAAATACGGGCATGTTTTTGTGGTAATTCAGCGGTTACCTTTTTTAATGTAATTCTCTGGCAGAGTATAATTGGAAAACTAATAAATTTTTTAAAACCAATTCATAGAGTAAATTTCAGATAAAGTAACTATATAAAAACAGTATTATTCCGATGTGGAAATTTTGAATGTTAACGTAATAAAATTTAAAAAACAATCTATGTAATCTCCCCTGGCATGTAACATCCCCTGTCCAAATTTCTTTTATAACAAATAATCGATGCTGATCATTACATGCTTTACTGTTTTGACTAAAAATAAACATTATTTCTTAACAATTGTTTTCTCCATTCAAAGGAACTATGAGAGTCCATCAATAGAAATGGAGTAAATGTGAGCCCCAAAAAATTAATTTTAATGAAGTAAGTTGTTACGAATGTAATTTGAATAGACAATGTGAACATTATCAATTAGGGTCGATCTCGTACGAAAATAAAACTCAGAAAAAGAGTAAAATTGTTATTTAAGATAAAAGAAATCACTACTAAAAGAAATAATACAAATATATAATTTATATTACAAATATAAAAATTATGTTAAATTGATTATATGGAAACATTGCATATATTTTATAAATGGAAGAATTTGTTAATTAATTTTTTTTATTGTTATTATCAATTAGGTATAGTTATATTCAATGTATACTCCATAAAATATGTTAATTAAAACTTTCTATCCCTATTACAAAATCTCACGTGAGAAATTGATTTTTTATTATTTAGCAAATTTAAACCTCTCCAATTGAAATATCACATGAGATTTTGGCATGAAATCTTACTTGAGATCTCACGTGAGATTTTGTATTAGGGATGTATTCAAGATGTTTATGTTTTATATATCAAAATATATGTAATTCCCCTGGAATGTAAAAATTAAAAATCTTCAATACGTTGAGTAAATCAACTGATCCTGTATGCCCACTGAAAACAGGTACTCTAGAAACTGTAATTCGTCCAGAGAAACCAAAAATATATAATTTTTTTCATTTTGTTTTCTTGCATATCACAACGTCAAATGTTCACGTTAGATGATTTTCACCCATATTGGTTCGCAAAGCTCGATAAATTCTATATATCGAAAAAATCTTTAGCGAACGATAAATTCACTTTTCTTAAAATAGTAGGATTTAATTCAGGTATGGCATCCCCGTAAGGATGTTCAATGATTACGTCAAAATTAACCAAATTTAATGAAATAGAAATATATTATTTGTAAGACTATCAAATGTCTATGAATTTTTTCAATATTTTTTTTGTGTATATTTCGATGATATATGACATGGAAGTTGGCTTCTTATACATAGGTTCTTATGGGGACACGGAAAAATATGTGATTGACTTTCGACGTTACCATAAATTTCGAATTCAAACAAATTCCGTTTCCCGGTGGAAACGCCAATAAAATACTTTTTACAAACAGAAACACCTGCACGGCCGATTCTCTCAGAGGGAATCCCGTTAAATTAAAAGTAAACCAGGCTCTACTAATTACCTCGAACATTATTTTATTGATTAATTAATAACATTTGAATTGAATAGTGGATTCCTATGTGGAATCCACTGTCACCACTAATACGCGAGAGACACTTGAGAAAAACACTAATAATTTGTGACAAGGTGGATTTAATCCACTTGTCATATAAGATGCCAGCATTACCGACACCGCGAAGCGGCGCGGTATCGGTAGCATATGAGAGCAATAAGCAGGCGCTACGACCAGTGCGGGCGTAGCGCAGTGGTTAGCGTGAACGCCTTCGGATCCGAAGGGGCTCGGGTTCAAGACCCGACGCCCGCTTCATTTTTTATTCAGCACTTAAAAAGTCTCATGCCACAAATTATAAAATCGCGAAAACCCAACGTAAGGCTACTAATTATAAATAAAAAACCTCCGTGAATCTCACTAATAAAACCGTAATACACTCGCGTATGACCAACGATCGAATTGCTACAACAAACGACACAATAAGTAACGTATTTGCTTACCAATTTGAAAAATATGCTAGTTACAAGGAAAATATTGATAGTGACAATAATTGCAAACCAGAATATCCTTATTCAAATGGTGAATCGTTTTTTAACGAGATCTTTACTTCCAATAAAACACACTCTATCAACTTCTATATAATAATCTGGAGATCTGATATTCAACTCTATATTATACTATGTTTGAGATCTGATACCAGAATAAACCATTTCGGAAAAACATCCTCCGTAACCAAAAAATTAAATATTATCCATCTCTTTCTTGCTTGTTGTCTCGTTTTTCTGTGTCTCTCACGCTACCTGCGTTACATATCTTACCGGCCGTACAAAATGCGGCAACTCGACAACGGCTACCCCCACCAACGGTACCTTGAGGGATACACGTCGGAAGTATTTTAAGATAAAAAAAATCAATAGATTTTTCATACTAAATTTTGGTTAGAATATTTTTGAGTTCTTATTTTCTCCATATATTTGCTCCACATTTACCGATTTGAGCTTCTTTTTTTCAAATCGTATGTATTTAATCTCAAATTTCTTTAGCTTATGGTTAAAGTCTACCTCTTTTCACAGTTATAGGCGATCAAAGTGTATGTAATTTCTATTGAAATTTTTATTAAATTTCGTATAACTTTCGTAATAGTGGCCATTGAACCGCAATAACTCAACTTTCTTCATATTTTTTTATTACGAAAGCTATCTCAAAGTTATGGTAAGATCCGTTTCCAGGAGTGCATGTACTCTCCTTGTTAGTAATCAGAGATAGAGCCATATTCATGCGCAGGTGTAAGCGCGAGTTGAATGTCTCGCTGGTCCTTCCAGTACCACGCACCATTCTGTTTGTCGGAACCGCATGGCGCATCTCTGGCTCGATATCTTCATTATAAGCAATCCTCGTCGATCATGTAGTTACGCGAATTCTTTAGCGTCATTTGTGGCGGGGCCAACTACATTAAGCTTTTTTTAGACTTTTGAATGAAAAACCGAAGGTGGGGAAGTTACAAGTCTTTTCAAGTTCAATATTGACATATAGTTTAAGAGATATCTACTATGAGATTAGAAATTCTAAGGTAGAAAGTCAACTTCAATAGACAATTAGTAACCAATGTTACATATAATATTATATAGTAAAAGTTGATAGATTTTGAGATAAATAGCGGCAAACACAGCTGTTGTTGAAAAAAAACTTGAAAAATTTAACGTATTAGCCTTAGAATAACTTTTCAATAAATAGTTTCCAGATTATTTAAGATGGCGTCCGAAGTGACGATTCTCACCTAATACCTTTAGATAGCTCTAGCTAAAAAATTATCAATTAAAATTAAAAAAAAACACGACAGAAATAAAAAGTGCTTATAATTCATCAAAGAACACACTGGAAATTTTCAGATTTTTCAAACAAATTTTTTAAAAATTTTAGTGTATTACTGAAGTTATTTTAAATATTTTTCAAAATATAAAGTTTGTTATTGTTGTTGATGGTATTATTTTTTTCATAAACACGTCCTATACCTACACAATTTTGAAAATTCAAAGGCACTTCTATGTGAGTAAAAATTACAAGAAATTGAACAAAATTTAGAAAATTAAAAAATTTACAAAATTACTTTTTTTATTTAAATTAATAAACTTCTGTAAAATAATCTAATTCGAATGATACTTTAAAATGGTTTTTTGTATTTCTGTGTGGAAAGTATTCATCATTACATAATTAATTTTCAATGCTGCTGGTATTATGACGCTTATTTCACGTAGTGCGGCGATCAGTGTAATCTAACCTTTGATATTACCTACCTAACTTGGAAATGCGTAGATAAAGGATCTGTGCTTTTTTACTTCTTCAGATTAGTATAATGGAGTCGCGGTGGCTCATGGGTAGAGCTCCCGACTCTCACACCGAGGGTCGTGGGTTTGATCCCAGACGTGTACCTCTGAAAATTTTTTCATGTGCATTTTTCTAACACCGCGACTCAGTGGCTCGGCGTGTCACTATAATGTGACGCCAGTTCAGGTGCGCGTGCGTTTCGTGCACTTGTCAGTGCATGAGAGGCACGGGCATCTGAACTATAGGGAACGTTAGGGACGCGAAGATGTAAAGAGGATTGCGGTGGTTCCATCGGGAGGACAGGAAACTGTGTAATTATTTGACTAATTACAGTGACCGATGATATCTTCCGATGGACACAAGCACCACTGTTTCAACTACATGTGCTTTGTTTACAGACACACCGTTCACCTCCGTCGCTGATTAGCCCTGGCAGCATAAATAGAGCGACGTTAAATAACAAAAAAAAATAGTATAATTTTAAGATAGGATTAAGTTAGAGTAAAAGTAGATACATATAAATAGTTTTTAATATATTCCTAACCTAATGACATAAACGACAAAAACAATATTACCGGCACCATAATTACAGCATTGACCATAATTTCCGCGTCATAATGTATACAGTGCAACTATAATACCAGCAAAAAGAAATTTTATTAAAACGATTATTTATTAATAATAATTAGTTTCCGTCTTTTTGTAAAAATTAAAATTATATCTCATAAATGAATTATCAATATTCAATTAAGCTTAAAAAATATTTATATAATTTTGTTTTTATATACATAATACATGAAATCAATAAACTTTTGGAAAATGCACCAAGGGGAGTACTTGAGCTTCGGGAAACGGATCTAATCCTAACTTTGGTTTGTCTTTTATAATATAAAAATGTGAAGAGAGCCAGGTTATCTCTTGCCAATTGCCACTTTTACGGGAGTTATTCGACATCTAATAATGATTTGCACAATAATTTGATCACTTACAACTCGGAAACAAATAGAGATAGGCACGCAAACCAGAAGAAAGTTGAGTTCAAGTAGATATGGTTTAAAAAAGACTTAAATTTTTGGTTTGAGTGCCTATCTTTATTTGGTTTTGAGTTATAAGCAATTAAATTGGAAGTAATTTTTACTAATATTATTATTAGATATTAAATAACTCCCGTAAAAGTGGACATGAGCAAGAGATAACTTGCCTTTCTTCACATTTTTATATTATAAAAAACATACCAAAGTTAGGATAAGATACGTTTCCCGGAGGTCAAGTACTCCCCTTGTAAGTGAGTTTTAAACTATTTCGAAATATATTTGACGAATACTGTTGCTGTAATACTAGTATTGGAAATAAATATTCGACGAATATTTTTGCTCGAACACTAGTATTCGTACCATAGTATTCGTCAAATATTTACTTACAAGTTGCCAATTACGTAAATACCATATTTCTGTGCTATAATTATCATTTATTAAAAATTTCTAAAAAGTATTTGACTAGTTTCTGTTATATACTTGCCGACCTCTGGTTGATAGTAAGATGAATGCTCATAGGGACATGGTCTACGAGGTAATTATGTATATCGTTCCGTCCGTGTCTGTCTCACGGCTAATAGGATTGCTGTGTTATGGGTTCAAGACTGTCGTAATAGGAATATTGCTATGGGGATTCCTAGCTGCTACTTGGGTAATAATTCAACTCTGGAGGAAGTGTTTATTGATATTGAATAGATTTGGTATTTATTAATTAAGAGTAATGGTAATATTGTGATTAACTTAACCTCGCTTCTCAACCTTACCCTTGCATAATTAAAGGCACACTCTAACTGTTTTACATTTTACAGCATATATTTCGAGTTGTTTAATGCATGCTATAATCCTGAAGCGAGAATCCTTAGGAGGTTTTCTAGTGCTTGCTGTCTACTTATGGTGCCATCTTAGAAGTGCTACGGATTCTTATGTGTGTATGTGTGCGTAGAGGATGTAATGCTGAGAAAATTAGAGGGTTTGGCATAGTTTAGTAGGTACTTAGCATAGAAAACAGCGTACTTAGGATTGTGAAGGTAGTAGAGTAGCATAGGTATAAGTTTGCTCGTTTACATATATTTACAGGTACAAATTACCTTGTCATAACTTGAAATTCAACAATTTTATCATTTTCTTTTTAAAGAAATCTTCAATAATTTTAGTTGCTTTTATCTACAGTAATCTGCAAAATAGCATTTTTAATTTCTGACACTACTCTTATTTCGCCTTCGCAGATACGGTTTATAATTGCAGTCACACGTTCAATTAAATTCAAACGGATCTTAAGACATTGATTTAACGACGAATCTCCAGATTTACACACCATGGCATCAAACATGGGTCATTTTAGTTGTACCAAGGGCCTTAATCAGTAGCTAATGTAGTAAGTATTGGGAAAAATCGTCTATTTCATTATTGGGGGACCTCTCTCTATAAAGTCCCATATAGGTAATTCTTTAAGAATGTCATCATACGCGATATAAACGTTTTGGCTTTTAAGATTTTCAATATCCTTTTCTAAATGAGTATGGTAAATGGTCAAGGTCCTCAATGCATGGTAATTTAACTGCGTAGTGATTATATGGCATCAACTGTGCCCTCTCAATTAAATAATCGCGAGATCTATTATTATTATTAACATTGATGTGGTGTTGTGTGTCTGTGACGACAGATCAACCTAAGTATACTTAAACGCGGTCAACTCATTAGTAATTGATCCTTCAATAATACGCAAAAAAGCAACCCAAGTCCATTTCTTGGATCTAATACTTGGAGAAACTCTGTCACACCTATAATCGTGAGCATCCACCCCATTGATGATGGGTACCCTATTTTTTGCTTCTTTTGAATATCTTTGTAATGGAGACAGTGGATTTCTACCAGCAGCAGATGATAAGAATGACACTGTTTTTGAGTCAGCAATAGTGATATGATTTATACCAGAAAACTCGTCATGACGTACTTAATATGAGCCTCTTTCAGCATTCTTCTGAAATGTATGCCTATTGTTGATTCGATCTTTGGGTACGGTCCCAGTCGATTGTAAGCCACATCTTTTCAAGTGCAAAACCAAATCTGGGCTGGTAAAAAAATTGTCAAAATACAAATGATATTGGAACAGTTTCATTCGCCTAACACTACTGAGTAGTTTTTCTACCATTTGCATAACTACTCTAGATCCTAATGCACATGATGCTAATTTTTCAGTTACTCCGATAGAACTTTTTCCGCAATAAAGATCCAGATCAAACAAAAATCCACTTACGGAGCACTGAGCCCAGAATTTCAGCCCAAACCTTGTGGGTTTATTTCTAATAAATTGTTTCATTGAAACTCGACCAAAAAACTTCCTCGTCATTTCATCCACTGCCAAAGCAGTTTCAAAAAATCCAAATTGTTGAATATTTTGTCTAAACAAATTTAGAAATCGACGAACTTTCCAAGCTTTGTCAGAATCATTTTTTTCAGCAGATATTGAATATTGTATTTTAGATTTTCTCATCGCAGAGGAGACACTTTCACATTTGAGTATCGGTTTTTTAGACCAATATTCTTTTTGATCTGATCTTATATTGAGCGAAGATAGAATTAGTATCCCATCGAAGGTTTCCAATTCGTTCTGACTGATTTCGAGACCGTTAGCTTTAGGAGCATCGATTATAAACTTCTTAATGGAATCAGAGAAGAAATATTCAAACATTTCCGTCGGAGAAGCAACAGCAAGTTGCTTCAACTCTCGAGATAACAGTACTTCGTTCTGAATCCCTTCAGCATAGACTTTTCTCCTTCTTTCCATTTGTAGATATGATCAGGCTCTAATTTCTTTTGGTTACTAGAATAGTTATTATACATGTGCATATACGATATTTTTTTTGCTTCCAATTCCGAAGACTTTTTTTCTTCCTCATACTTTTGATCATCATCTTCCCCTGAATCTGCTGACTTAGGGATAGAAACAATATCGTTGGTGTCAGATCCTGTAATGAATTCCTCATATTCATTTCCTTCATCACTTGCAAGCTTACTCCTTTTTCTTTTCTTTTGACGAGACATTTTTTATAAAAAGAAAAAAATTTGATTTCGCTCGCAGTAATTTGTTAGCCTGAAAAACACCAGCTATTGACCCAACTTAACACTTTCACTTTATTTGTGAGTCATTCAGAGCGTTTTACGATGAATAAACTGATTATATCCATTTATAATATTTCTCATTTGAATTATTTTATATTTGTTAAAAATTTCAAATTTATAAAAATGAAAAAATAATACAATGTTTCATATAATCGAATGATCAGTCAATTGCAAGAAAATATAGAATTAGTGTCTTGGCAATGTACAGATTTAGTACTATTAGATCACGAATGAGATGAAGGATTTTATAATTCACATATTATTTTGGGCTATTTGTAAGCATGAAAAGAACCGTACATACAATAAATGTAACAATAATATTATTCATGGTGCATTTCAGAATTTATTCACATTTCCCGCCAATGAATAATATAACATTGTATACTGTACGTAATTTTTGATATTTCATGATAAAATTAAAAAGATACAATTTTATTTTAATTTTAATTTGATACAATTTGAAAATGTGTATTGCAACGAAGTGAATTAGTTTAAGGGTAAAAATTTTACGAATTTACTTCTTTCTACACCCTACCAGTAATTGAAATTTTTCAATATTTGAAAAAAAACGGCAAATTAGACCTAAATCCCATAGGTCAATAGTAAATACGAAATTTTGAGGTTAGGATACTACATTTTCTTCATCACATCTTCAAAGTCCCTAATCACTATTGCTCGAGATTCGCATGATCTTAGTTTCACAAAATTACGATAAATGTTGAGAACAATAGTGAAAAAATTGAATATTTTTCTGAAACGGTGCCATTTTTAGTCTCCCATTACAAATTTACGGGAGAAAAGCAACGCGTTCTTTGAATATATACCTGCATGTAATGAAATGCATGCTTTTGAAGTCCTAGAAGAATTTTATTTAAATATAGATTCTCTTTTATGCGAAAAATGGCATTTTTTAAAAACAGTAGCGCCATCTTGGATCCGCCATATTGGATTTGTCAAAAAAAACGGTGTGGTTTTTTAATATAGACCTGTATGCCACCGGAAATACTACATTGCTAATCATGAAAAAATTTTTCGCGAGTTACAGCCTTTTAAAGGTACAAAAATTAGCCAAATTTTGCATTTTTTGTGAAAATTAGACTGTATTTCAAAATTTCTTATGTAAAAACTAACGTCAGATTTTGAAAGAGCACATCCAGAAACCTAGGAATACCATGTTTCGTTGAAAGCGAATAGATGTTTCAATATTATTTTAAGGTCTAAACAAAACGTAAAATTTGTGCCACTTTGGTGCGAAAGGGGTTAAATTGCTTAATTTGAACAAATTTATAAAAAAAATAAGACATTAAAGAAAATTTAACCAAAATTTAATATAAAAAATTTATTTTTTCTTTGGCAAAGGTATTACCTACCAATGGTCACTTTCACCAAAGTTATTCGACATCTAATAATAGTTTCGATGAACATTATTTTCAATTTCGAGACCTGCGATGGCTCGGTCGGTAAAGCGTCGGGCTCGTAATCTGGAGGTCCAAGGTTCGATTCTCGGCCCCGGCCAATTGATACAAGCACCACTGGGAAATGTATTTTCAACAAGTGCTTCCTTAATAAAGACATCGTATGACTTTCGTCGCTGATTAGCACCGATTTGGAATCATAAAAAGAACGACGTTAAAATAATAAAAATAAAAAAAAATACTTCCAATTTAATCGCATATAACTCTAAAATAGAGAAAGACACTCAATCTAAAAATAAAAAAAAAGTTGAAAAAACTTATATTGCTCAATTTGGACTACACTATAAAAATAGTTGCAAAATTATTTCCGATTTTAACCATTTAATGTTAAGAAATTATATAATCTTTTTAGGTGAAATTTGATGTATTTTAAAAAAAAAAAAGTAGTAAAATAGTTTTTAGAGATTGTTTGACCTTAAAAATGGATTTAAAGGTAAAATGGAAGGTATTGTGAAGATATTTATCATTTCAATTTGTTTTTCTTTTTTTTTTCATTCGGAAATAATAATTTCACCATTCACGTACAATAGTAAATTATACAAAACTGTAAAAAACTTGTGCATCACCACGAATTAATAAGACGACGAAAAATTAGAATGACTCCATTGTCCAAGATTGGAGGAATTTTTTCGATTTATTATTAGAGAATTGCAATTTCCTAATTAATAAATTGAATCTGAACAAATTGAAGTATGATTATTCAATTCAATATTACGGAGACTACTTTGACCTCAAACATACTATATCCAAATCTATAGATAACTTTACCTGCAAAACAAATTGCACAAATATTTTTCCATTAGTTTTGAACTCTGCTTTAAGGTGGTTCGTTAATGGAATTTTAGGTGACTGTCAATGCTTCAGAAGTAAAGTGGCCTTTTTTAGTATTCATATGCCTTAAATAATTGGGTAAGAGAATTCTATATTTCTGTGGGTTTTTTTCACTGGAGTAATATTATAATTGTTTCATACCCTGATTTTCTTATAACTGTTGGTGATTACAACATATTCTACGAAAGTTATACTTTCATAATAATGAAGAAATTACAAATCATCCTGTAGGGAAAAAAACAAATCAATAATAGAACACTTGCAAAACAAATTCTCGGGCACTCTTACTCCAGGTAAAAATATGTGTATCGATAAGAGTCTCTTATTATGGAGAGGTAGGCATCGATTCAAGCAATATATATCGCCGCGCGTGAAATTATACTGAGCCAAATATCGAGCCCTCACGCCGTTATACTTAATTAAGCGTTATTATTAATAAACAGCAGCCGTTAATATTTAGCCGCGAGCACGACTGGCAACCGTATACCTAATTTATATCATATAATAAATTCTCTGTTTTATTAATTGATATCAATTTCATCACCTGATCCCCAGTGCGGTGTGATAATATATATATATGGGGTATTCCACGTGAAGTGGTCCGATCAAAATTTTAAAATGCCCCAAATTTTGGGTACACATTGCAAATGTTTTTCAGAATACAGAAAAAAATTTTTAGGTTCTGGAATTTATTAGTTCAAAAGTTATTCTAACCTCAAAAAGTGAACTTTTTCCAGTTTTTTTCAACACCAGCTGGGTTCATCGCTATTTAACTCAAAATCTATCAACTTTTACTATAGAACATTATATGTAACATTCGTTGCTAATTATCTCTAGAATTTATCATTCTGGGTTAGAATTTCTAATTTCAAGGTAAATGTTAGATAAACTACATGTCAATATTCAACTTAAAAATAATCTAACTTCGCCACAATTGATTTTTTTATCCAAAAGTCCAAAAGAAAGCTTGGAGCAATACCTTTCAAATGATCTGTAGCATTTTGATGGCCTTCAATTCTGCAAAAAGTTATGATAATTTAAAGAAAGACAACAAATTTACAAAAATTATCATGGTATTTCCCATTTAAATTTTTAAAAAAATTTCGTGTTTCTTTAAATTATTATAACTTTTTGCAGAATTGAAGGCCATAAAAATGCTACAGATCATTTGAAAGGTATTGCTCCAAGCTTTCTTTTGGACTTTTGGATAAAAAAATCAATTGTGGCAAAGTTAGTTTTTTTTTAAGTTGAATATTGACACGTAGTTTATCTAACATTTAGCTTGAAATTAGAAATTCTAACCCAGAAGGATAAATTCTAGACATAATTAGCAACGAATGTTACATATAATGTTCTATAGTAAAAGTTGATAGATTTTGAGTTAAATAGCGATGAACCCAGCTGGTGTTGAAAAAAACTGGAAAAAGTTCACTTTTTGAGGTTAGAATAACTTTTGAACTAATAAATTCCAGTACCTAAAAATTTTTTTCTGTATTCTGAAAAACATTTGCAATGTGTACCCAAAATTTGGGGCATTTTAAAATTTTGATCGGACCACTTCACGTGGAATACCCCATATATATATATACCATTTAAGAGAAATTCGGTTTGATATCAATAT
This sequence comes from Theocolax elegans, assembly GCA_026168455.1. Classification (NCBI taxonomy): domain Eukaryota; kingdom Metazoa; phylum Arthropoda; class Insecta; order Hymenoptera; family Cerocephalidae; genus Theocolax; species Theocolax elegans. Next base: position 53,308,433 of record CM047425.1, read on the forward strand.
TTTCATGGTGGTAGTCTGTGAAACCAGGTTTATTTTGGGTTTCATTGTTTATACAGGCGCAGACACCGATTATGAACATTTTGGTTTGGGTATCACAGGGGATATTGTTGCTCACTTATTTAAATTTTATTTTTATAAAGGACATGTAATGTATATAGATAATTGGTATACATCTTTCATATTATCTGACTTCTTACATGATCGTGATAATGGAATATACGGAACGGTAAAAGCAAGTAGAAAGGGAATGCCGAATCTAAATTAAATATTAGATCTTAAATATTAGCTATGCCACACATAGATGGCAATAAAGTGGGAAGATAAACGCAATACCCGCATGTTGACTAGTGTACATGAGCATGAATTTTGCGCAACTTGGAAAAAAAACATTACAAACCGAAATAACACATTTTAAAACAAACATGTCTTCAAGATTACAATCGATATATTGGTAGTATAAATAATATCGAAAGACAATTATCTAATTGAAGCTCTTCTTTCACCTCATTCATCTTTGCTTGACTAATGCTCATGTTATGTGTAAAATGGAAAGAGAAGAACCCATGTCGTTTCCTTGATTTAGGTTGCAGGTTGTTATTATTGAGTATTGATCTTACTAAAAGCCTCACATACAACAATGACGCACCTGCTATGTTGATTGGTCGACATTTTCTCGGAGAAAGTACAAAGCGAAGGTGTCAGTTATGCACTTTACGTAAAAATAAAAAAAGAACACTAGATATTTGTCCCAAATGTGACGTTCCTTTATGTATAGTAAGAGCTAAGGGTTTTTACAAATATCAAGTGAATTAAGCACCCTTACGTGAGAGGTACGGGGACTCACGTGAATCAAACACTTCAATGCGAGAGGCACGGGGACTACGTGCATCAAGCATCTCAAAGGAATCATACTTTCGCTGTCTTTACGTTTTTGGTTAACAGTGAAAACTGGAGTATTTTTATTTCTTGAATACGTGTCTGTAATGAGTTTTTCTTCATCGTTCTTTCTCAAAAAATCTATGAAAATACATTAGGAGTCAGAAATTTTTTTTAATTTTCTAAAGATTGAAGGATGATAGAGAAAATCTAAGTAATGATTCATTTTTAGAATGTAAAAATACTTCCGAAACCATTGTGACATGAGACTTGGAGATTATTGAGAGCTTCAAAAGGTTACAGTCACACATAATTATTTTATTTATAAAAAATGGAACACATTATTTTGAAATATTTCTCTCTCTTCTTAGAAAAGGCCTTTTTTTAAAAAATTGCCCAGTTTACACCACTATAAAAGAAACTATAATCCTAATTAATTCACTTAAAGTAAGAATCAGTAAATTAATTAGTATGATACTAAATTTTTGTTAATGAAAAAAAGAAAGCATAAAATGGCTAAGCACTCTATACTAGCGCATCTACAATTGGACAATGTAAGCTACTAGCTATGGTTCGATCGCTTAATATTATTTCTTATTTTCATCTTTATTAAAATTTATCAAAATTAATTTACGTTTATACGATTAATACATAAATTATTTATAGTTAAATATTATTAATTTAATAATGGTAAATTGTATTTTATATTTCAATAGATGTGTATACAGGTTTCAACGGTGTTTCAAGTCTTTCTGCGAGAACTAAGAAACCGAGAACTAAAGCTATCACTGATATTGTTAACCCAAATACTGGTAAAAATATTAGTGCTGAGATTTACGAAGACGATGCTACTGCACAAAGTGGTGAATCTAGTAATAGGGAAAGCCCACAGTCACTTGTAAGTATTAAATTTTTTAAAGTACCGTAATAATCTTTTAATACATATGAAGAAAATTATAAATCAGCGAATCTTAAGTTATATTCAACTCTCTGGAATTAATACGTACGAATTGATTTCAAAGAAATCATCGATACGTACGAAATTTTTTCAGTTTATGCTATTTTTAATTTAGTTAATATTGTAGGCAATACAGGTAATGCTACGAATGCAGAAACATAAAAGAATCATCCTCGGGACCGATACGAGTAAAGCGCCGGACTCTCGTAGGCTAGAGTTGTTGGAATTTTCAATGAAATTTCATAATGTTTTTTGAGATCATTTTCTGTTCATGTTAAACATATTAGAATGTTTCGCGAAAGGTATGCCGAATTGGCATACATAAATACAAAAATTACTGTGCTCCGGAGATATCGAATAAATTCTTATTTTATTAATGAAACTATAGTGTATAAGCTAGTGTTTAAGGATTTTATTCTGTTGCTCTTTCGAATAGTGATGATTAAAATTATCAACAAAATCTAGCGTCAAACAATCAAATATAAGAAAAAATAAACTTGATTTTTCGATCTGGTTTTTTTCTAAGTAGTTGTACTCTATAATAATTTTTATATGCCCACACTGTCTGACAAGGAGTGTCTTTCAAGTGCGGGTAACGGATATCTACCAAACTCTAGAATATGTTTTCTACTATAAAAATTTAAAGAAATCCGGAGGTATAGACTCTCATGCGCTTTAATACAATAGATATAAGCAAAAAACGAAAAATTGAGCAAAAAATACCCTTGACTTTGGCGCTTATAACTCAATAACAAATAGTGATATGCAATCAAACTCAATTTCATATGAAAGCTGAACTCGAGTACATTGGATTTCCGAAAAAGAAGCTCAAATATTTTGATTTAGTTTAAAGTTATCAAAGAAATAAGAATTTAACGATATTTTGGCCTAAAAATTAATACATTTTTTTATTCAAAATATTCAACAAAATATTGTTAAATTTTTATTTCTTTCATTACTTTAAACTAAATCAAAATATTTGAGCTTCTTTTTCTGAAATCCAATGTACTCGAGCTCAGCTTTCATATGAAATTGAGTTTGATTGCATATCACTATTTGTTATTGAGTTATAAGCGCCAAAGTCAAGGGTATTTTTTGCTCAATTTTTCGTTTTTTGCTTATATCTTTTGTATAAAAGCGCACGAGAGTCTATACCTCCGGCTTTCTTCATATTTTCATATTCGAAAACATATTCTAGAGTTTGGTAAAGATCCGTTTCCCGCACTTGAAAGACTCTCCTTGTAAATTAAAAGTTTACACAGTTATATTTATTTAAATAATTTTTTAGCTAACAAGGAGGGGTTACTTTTAATTTACATGTGCTATGGACTGACCAATACTTTACCTCCCTAGGTGTGTAATATACTATTTATGTTGCGCTCGCTATCTTACTACAAGGAGGGGTTCCACCTTCCGGGAAACAGATTTTGTTGCTACTTTGAGAGCTGTTTTCTGATACCTAAATTTGAGAGAATTCATATAAAATTCAATCTCATAGACTGTTTCACAAAAGTTATACGCAGTTATCGAAAAATCGTGAAAAAAATATGTTTAAGCTTAATCGCCAATAACTCGGAAAGAAATAGACGTAGTTACTCAAATCGAATTCATTAAATAGTTGAGATCAAGTAGACATGGTTTAAAAAAAGAAGCTCAAATATCTCAATTTGGACAAAAGTTATGGAAAAAATAAGAATTAGATAAAATTTTAACGAAAATTTAGTATTAAAATTTGATAGACTTTTTAGGCAAATATTTCGTCTAATTCTTATTTTTTCAATAGCTTTTATCCAAATTGCGATATGTGAGCTTCCTTTTTTTTAAACTATATCTACTTGATCTCAACTATTTAATGGATTTGAGTTTGAGTATGTGCGTCTGTTTCTTTCCGAGTTATTGGCGATTAAATGGATTCTTTCATATTTGGGTGCCAGAAAATAGCTTTCAAAGTTGCAATAAAATCCGTTTCCCGGAAGGTGGAACCCCTCCTTGTAAGTAAGATGGCGAGCGCAACATAAATAGTATATTACACACCTAGGGAGGTAAAGCATTGGTCAGTCCATAGCACATGTAAATTGACATCCGAGCCGAAGGCGGGGGTAACAAACATGTGCTATGGAATGACCATTTTACCTCCCGCCGGATGTATACTATTTTTACCACCAGTAGGTCGAAAATAACACATTCCTCTTTCGGTGCCGGGAGGGAATATGGTACTTTCGGTCTACGTGTGGTGAAAAATTTGTTGTGAAACTGTTTGTGTGTGTGTGTATGTGGGTTCTCTGGAAAACCGACTGCGTGCGTCCACGCCGCCAGAGGGGAAACGCCGATGGCTGACATTGTTAACTTCAGCGTCTCGGTAGGCTAAACCGCAGCAATGGCCATTGGCCGGTTGGAGAGGTGGCCGGCTGGTGTTAAGACGCAAACTCAGGGTATACGTATCTGCGACACGAGAAGGCAGTGCGCCAAGCAAGGCAGGCAGTGAAAACCTATAGCTCGACGGGAAGTACTATGAATACCTGGATGTAAAGAGGGTATATCATATAAACCGGGATGTCGGCGTTCGGATCGCCGATCGTGCACGCCCGGACCGCACGATAGTACCAGGGCCCGGGCTTTCTTCGCTAGTTAGTCGGGCTGCCCTGTAGCAGCGTGTGTAAAAATTAAACTTGCTGAGGTTGCTCCAGGCGACACCTGGAAGGGAAGCGGCACTCGGAGATTTAAATTGTATTTGACGAGGCCACGATACGTTTATGGCTCACGGCCAAACCCGTCAAACAACAACTGCTAATAGGTGATCACCGAATAACTTGCTAGAGTTTATAGCGCCGTGCAATCAAAAGGAGGCACAAAGAGCAAACTAATAAAATAAAAATGAGATGTCAACTTACAATAATAATAAACCAATGGTGCACAGACAAGAAACAGAAGGGGAACCCAACCCCAAAGCAACAATTTCAGGAGCTGGTTTACCCAAGTAAAAACCAAAAGAAATAGAAAAGGATAGCAAAGGAGACAAGCGCGGCCTGTCGTCTTCCTCGGATGAGGAGCCGAAAGAGCCAAAAAGGGCAAAGCCCGGAATGGCCAAGAATTCAAGATCGAAATCGGAGTCGGAGGGCACGGAGATAGAAAGCGGCAAACCGACAGTGAAAAGGCACACGAGGCCTTAGATAATATGCACAGCCTGGTTTCGACACTGCTGGCGAAAGCAGCATACCTAGAAGAATAAGTAAAAGTCCTATCAGAGCAAAAGCAAAAAGCAACAAATACGGGTAACTCTTCGTACGCAGGCGTTACCAAGAGAATAGTTGCGCCACGAGAGACTACCAGAGCTGTCGCAATTAAAAATCCGGTAATGTTCAAACTAATAATAAAGCCGAAAAAAGCCGACAAATTCAGAAACGAAAATGAAATAAAATCTAAGTTTCAAACAGAATTCCGACCGAGAGTAGAGAAGGCTCAGATTCGAAGCCTCAGGACAATAAGCAAAGGCTTAATTGTAGAAATGAAAAATGAAGAATCTTTGCAAAAGATTCTAAGTAAACCGTCTCTAAAAGAAATCTTCGAGATGTATAAACCAACAAAGCAAAAGCCGCGGATGATCATCTATGATCTCCCCAAAAGTATAACCGAGAAGGAGATAAAAGGAATTAATAGTTAAGCAAAACGTTTGCTCGGCTGACGGAGCTGAAAGAGAATTGACGCCAAAATTTAAAACAGGAAAGAGGGACACGACCAGGACCAACTGGGTTATTGAGGTAACCCCAAAAATTAGAAGTAGGTTGCTTCAAAGAAGGAGGATCTTTGTAGATTACCAATCTTGCAAGGTACAGGACTTTGTACTAGTCTCCAGGTGCTTCAAGTGCCAGGGATTTGGTCACATTAGTAAAGTGTGTAATAACGAGGTATATAGTTCGCACTGTGCCGAAAAGGGCCACTCGTTCGACAAATGTCCGAAGAAGCAGGAGAGCAAAAAGTGTATAAACTGCGTCAAAGCCAAAAAGAAGTCGGATCATAATGTTCTCGACACCAAATGTCCGTGCTATACAAAAGCACTCGAACGGCTACTCAACAATACAGATTACGGGGAGTAACAAACCCTGTATTCTGATCACACAACTTAATGCCAGACGAGTACAGCGGGTGGTACCCGAAATAAAGCAGAAAGCGTACGAAAAGGGAGTACACGTTATTATGCTACAGGAATCATACACAAGGAATAATAGAGTGACGGTACAGGTATGGGTGTAAGAATAGTCTCCTCCAAAGAATATCCGTGGGCAGCCATAGCAATAACAGACCCGAATGTGATAGCGATGCAAATCACTAACCTATGCTCATCGCACTTCGCAATAGCTGAAAGACCAGTACCATATAAAGTATACCTGATTAGTGGATATTTCAAGCGATAGTGACGGTTTACAAGGAAAGAGCTTTATAATTGGTATTGATTCGAACGCAAGAGCGCCACTATGGGGCCCAATGGAAACGGATGCAAAAAGAGAGAAACTGGAAGAATTTATACTCCAGAATAATCTCAGAGTAATAAACGATCCCAATAGCATTGCAACAGTCGCAAATGAAGTCGGAGAAGGATACGTTGATGTAACTCTAACCTCACCAGATATGGCACAAAGAATACAAAACTGGAAAGTCCAAGAAAACTGGACATCAAGTGACCTTAGAGCAATAACATTTGAATTAGTGAAACAAGCTCAGGGAGGTAGATACAGGAAGCAAGAGTACATCGAAAGCTATATAACAAGCAAAGCGGACTGGGGATTGTTTATTAATACACTGAGAGAAAATTGGAACGCCCAACCGCACCGACAGGATATTGGTTCAACAATCGCTGGCATTAAAGGCATAATAAATGGGATAAAAATAGCATGTAACAAAGCTATACCCACTAAGATCAAGATGAGCAGAAAAGTTCCAAGGGGGAACGAGGAATTGACAAAGTCCAAAAAACATACAAATAGGCTACGCAGACAATTTCAAAAGGAAAGGAATTCGGACATAAGAGAATGTGCAAAAATGACCTATAGATTGGCCAAGCGACAATACACAAGACTAATAGACACAACCAAAACCCAAAAATGGGAAAAATTTGTTACCAAACAGGGCAATGACAATCCATGGAGCTTACCGTACAAACTGGCTGCCAAAAAAGCTAGAGTAAAAGAAATCGCAAGTAACGTAAAGACAGACGATGTCAACAAAATCAAAGATACACAGACGAATACAGCGAAACTGAAAGTTTTACAAGGCAGGAAATGGTGCAAGTAGTAAGGAAAATGAAACTAGGAAAAGCGCCATGAATCGACTGTTTCGATCTGAAAATAATAAGAGTTGCTCTTACAGTAGTTGGTGAAGAACTGCTAAGGCTATATAACAATTATCTAAAACTTGGTATATTTCCGAATACTTGGAAAACAGGCAAAGTAATAACAATAAAGAAGGGAAGAGAAAAAGATCCTGGTCTAATTAGCTCATACAGACCAATATGCCTGCTACCAGTTTTAGGGAAAATTCTGGAAGGTCTGATAATCAAAAAATTAGATCAAATTGTGGAACCACGTCTGTCAGATAAACAATACGGTTTTAGAAAAGGCAGATCAACCGAAGATGCGATAGTGTACTTAAAGACTAAAGTGCACAACTCAAGCTGTAGATACGTGCTCATAATGTTTTTGGACATTAAAGGAGCTTTTGACAATGTATGGTGGCCGGGAGTACTTAAGAATCTGAGAGGCATGAACTGCCCCTAGAGACTACAATATCATTAGGGATTACCTCTGTAATAGGAAAGTTATTATAACCGAAGGTAGCAATTTTGCAAGCAAAAATGTGACGAAGGGATGCCCGCAGGGATCTCTACTAAGACCAATTCTATGGAATGTCGTATTTGATGAAGTGCTTCACAAGCTACACAGAGAAGGGCACGAGACGATAGCCTATGCAGACGACCAAGCCATTATAATCGAAGGAGAATCCCGTAAAGAACTGGAACGGAAAGGACAAATGGCCATAAATATAATAGAAAAATGGAGTAAAATGTCAAAATGAAACATGCCCCAGATAAATGCGCAATGCTACTAGCAAAGGGAACATTTCATCAAAAATGTTACCCACTAATCAGGATAAACGGACAAAGAATCAAAAGGCAAGAACCGTTTAAATATCTGGGCGTTTCTTTCGGCAAAAGCCTCAGCGTACAAACGCATGTTACGGAGAACTCTCAAAGAAAACCAGAGGAATTTTTGAAAGGCTGGCCTTCCTGGCAAGAGAGGAATGGGGCTTAGGCTATCGATCTCTAGATATAATATACAACGGTGTGTTCATACCCATAATTACATACGCAGCAGCAGGTTAGTACGGGTTCACAAATAATCTCCAGATAAAGAAACTCATAATGTCGCAAAGATATGCACTGATGAAAACCGCAGGAGCATACAGATCCATCTCGGCCGAATCTATTACGACAATTACAGGTCACCTACCGATCGACTTAGAATGTGAGAGAAGAATCGGACTATATTGCATAAGGATAGGAAAAGAGTACCGATATAAAAATTTTACAGTTCAATCGGAGGAAAGACTAGCGGAAAGAGGCACACGAAGAGAAAGAAAATTGCCAATAGAAAAGCTAAACCAGGAAATAAGAAAGGAATGGCGGCTGAGATAAGACAATACGATAAAAGGAAGACGCACATATGAGATTTTACCCAGCATAGAAGAAATACTAGCAAAGTTTTGGTTTAGACCGAGTAAATGGCTAATCCAAATACTCAGTGGATATAGGAATTTCCTATCTTTTAGGAAAAGATTTAATTTCGTAGAGTCCGACCTACGCAGCTGCGGAGAGACAAATACCCTTGAACACGCTCTATGGACATGTGTGAAGTACGAAACAAAACGGCATAAATATGTACAGGACCTGGAAGAAGCAGCTAGAAACACGAAAGGGATGATGACGACCAAAGAGGGAATAAATAAATTAACCATGATGGTTAAAGATATTATGCTTGTAAAGATTGCTACAGAAGACTTAGAAAAAGACTTGGCTTATAGGTTAAAAAGATAGGTTAAAAATCGAAAGTCGCACTAATAAATGTCGCACTAACAGTGGTAGTAGAACAGAGGTAATCAAGGTAGATAGAGATGTTGTACTAACAAAAGTAATGACTAACATTCCGGATAGGGGAACAAGAGTCTTGTAGAATGAATGTTGAGCGAAAGGAAAGGATGAATGTAAAAGCTCAGAATGAAAGGATGGGTGAGTGAGAGAGTAGATAGGTAGATAGGCACTCCTTCTTTTAGTGTAGGCAAAAGACAAGGAAGAGAGAAGAAAGAAGAGAGAAGGGAAGATAGAAGAGAAAGGAAGAGAAGACGAAAAACCTCAAGAACAGTTGATCTTGCTCCCCTGAAAAAAGTAAAGAAATAAAGAAATAAAAACAAAAAATAAAAAATAAAACCAAAACAATAAATAAGAACAAATGAGTAATGTATAATCGCAAGAGCAGAGAAAGGCTAAAGCAAACTCCTTATGTTCTGTAGTCCAAATAACCGTCACAGTCAAAGATATGGAACAGAAATAAGATAGCAATAGAGGACGTGACATGGACAACCGCCGGTATGCCAGAGGCGAGGTACAGCGGCAATAATCGATGCGTTAGACATCGATCTAGCTCGGTTTTTTTGTGTGTGTGTCTATATATATACAGAGTTAAAAAAAACAAAGGGATTCTGTGACTGTTCCGCGATAGAGCAGCAAATTCTAAGCAAAATATCCCTAACAAGTTTTTCGCTACAATAAATAGATAATCGGCAACAAATTATTGAAAAAAGCGTAATCTAGCCAATAAGCGCGCGGCTGCAAAGTATGCGGCGTCGAGTGGGGACAGCCTGTACATATATATATATATATATATATATATATATATATATATATGGGAGATTCCATGTGAAATGATCCAGTTAAAAAATAAAATTTTGTTTTAATGTATGGAATCAGTAAGAAACTACTTGAATAGAGTGTAGCTAAATTTTTTGACCTGAATTACAATTAGTACCAAAGCTGTAGCCAATCAAAAAATCGAATTTTTTGAAAAAATTGACTTTTTGGCCATTTTTATCACTCAATAACTCAAAATCTAACAATTTTTTCTTATATACATTAAATTTGAAAAAGTTTATTAATTTCAAGAAGAATCAGTTGAAATATTTCATTTATATTATTTTAAAACATTGAATATAGTTATAATCAATAAAAACCTTTATAGTAAAAAAAAGGGTTGTACGATCAAAAATATTTTATCCATCCAAAAATCTAATTCATCGATGATTAATTACCTTCAAAATAATGCAAAGTTTGAGTGCGGCAGAGCATTTTAGACAAAGTTATGGTGTTTTTAGGCAAATTTCTTAAAAAAAAGAGAGCGAATGCATTTTATGAAGAAAACACACTAACCGTATACTTGCATTCAAACAATATGACACTATTATTCCTCAATATTACTAAAATATACTATTTATTGTTAGTTACTGATACTTTCATTTAGTTGTCATTTAATACTTTTAGTTATACCTGTTATATAATTGGATTTATTGGAATTATAAAAAGTTTCAGGTATTTATCCAATTATATAACAGGTATAATTGCTTATACCTACTGTTTTGTGTTTGTAAGCAACTTAGAGATTAAAAAGTATCAGTAACTAACAATAAATAGTATATTTTAGTAATATTGAGGAATAATAGTGTCATATTGTTTGAATGCAAGTATACGGTTAGTGTGTTTTCTTCATAAAATGCATTCGCTCTCTTTTTTTTAAGAAATTTGCCTAAAAACACCATAACTTTGTCTAAAATGCTCTGCCGCACTCAAACTTTGCATTATTTTGAAGGTAATTAATCATCGATGAATTAGATTTTTGGATGGATAAAATATTTTTGATCGTACAACCCTTTTTTTTACTATAAAGGTTTTTATTGATTATAACTATATTCAATGTTTTAAAATAATGTAAATGAAATATTTCAACTGATTCTTCTTGAAATTAATAAACTTTTTCAATTTTAATGTATATAAGAAAAAATTGTTAGATTTTGAGTTATTAAGTGATAAAAATGGCCAAAAAGTCAATTTTTTCAAAAAATTCGATTTTTTGATTGGCTACAGCTTTGGTACTAATTGTAATTCAGGTCAAAAAATTTAGCTACACTCTATTCAAGTAGTTTCTTACTGATTCCATACATTAAAACAAAATTTTATTTTTTAACTGGATCCCTTCACATGGAATCTCCCATATATATATATATTGTAACAGGGTTAATTCTATTCGTCAGAAGGGTTTTAGTTGTCCTGTGCATATCCTTATTGCACAGAAATTACTCTCGTTATCACGATCAGCTGTCTCACCAAGTAGCTGATCGGTCGACGGAATCGACTCTCGACACGATGGAAACTAGCCTCAAACTCCGTATGATGTCGTCTGCTCTGCATACAGCGTGTGTACTTACCTGAGTACACATTCTCCTCGTATAATACATACTATTCTTCGCCGATACCCGTGCTCGGCTACTCAGATATGTGTCGTGCGAATTGCAATGCACGACACCCGCGGGGCATGGTGGTATTCGCTTTCAGGATAGGGTCTAATTGCAGGTTTAATTAATTAACACACGGGATTAAACTAATAGCACAATTTATTAAACAAAGAAAGAATGGAAAATAAAATATTAGTATTTGTATTGAATTGATTTGAGCCAAGGTAATGCTAAACCTTGGCTCAAGGTGAACGAAATTAACGATGTAAACAATCGTGTAATTACAAAGATGTGTATGAGTGTGTGCGCCCGCCGCAAAATACGTATCGAGACACGATGATGAGGTACGGATTACCTGGCCTCGCAAGTAACCTAACACGAATATGATCACGCCAGAGTGAGAGAACGTGACGAGAGAGGCTAAATTCTAGTATATGTAATTAAACCGACGCACACCTGGCCAGGACTTACTTGTAGACCCGCTATCTCGGTGGTTGAACTCGGTGAGTCGACACTTGTCTCTCTTCTTTGTCTCTTTGCCTCCTTCTCCGTCTCGCCTCCTTGACTAGGATATGGCCCTCAAAAATGTCTCCGTTGGCTCCGGGATCGTGGTCACACCGCGAACCGAACGACATTGCCGGTGTGCCGTGCACACCGGTCCTCCGGCGCGCTCGCGCATGCGTCTTAGGCGTCTCCGACGGTAAACTCGCGCGATCGGTACAATTTCATCTAACGCGGTCCGTTTACCGTTACAATATATATATATATATATATATATATTATATATATATATATATATATATATATATATATATATATATATTGTCACGCTGCACTGAGGATTAGATAAAGATAAGAGATATGCAAAATAGTTAAATTTATTATCCGCTCAATTTTATACACTCGCGGGTACCAGTCGCGTCCTTTACGCGGGCTCGAACTCGGCTGCGATCGGCTCGGGGAGGAAGCGAAATTAGGAAGGTGCAAAGCGGGCTCACTGCCGATTGCACGAGTGCAATCTGTAATTTAATAGTCGCGAATTGCTGACTACAAGGGGTAATACTCGTCCGCGACAAGTTTATCGTTGATCGACGGCGCGGCTGCGATAAACGATCGCGGTATTGAAAGCTGCTCAGAGAGGGGTGGGGGGAGAAGGGAAACGCGATAACCCGCACACACACAATAGGGAAGCACAGGATTAAATTATATGAAAATAAAGGAGGCACGGATTAGGATGCACCAACCTTTGCCGCTTTGATGCTCTCTCTCAACTCTCTGTTCAACAAAATGTCGCGCCCGCTGTGCTCTCCTTCTATCGCACGATCGGGCGACGTATATCTCACGGAAGATCGGGCGTCGTAGATTTTTTGTTATGTATATATTACTTAAAATGAAGTTACTTAAGATTATCCAATTTTCAAATATATTTAAATAATAAATAATTAGAACTTGCATTATTAATATTTTTTTGTAATATATATATATTTACAATGTACAGGGCTATTAGCCCGTAAATTTTATAAATAAATAAATTTCCTTAATTAATTTGGAAGTGTTTGTTGTCAATTACTCTCGTATTTTACTAATTAAGGGAACTTGACCAGCAACTCTTGCTTTGTTGATTTACTCTGCCTGTTTAGTGTATTATCAGCGTTAGGTGTAGTCGTTCCGGATCCATTTGTATCAGTTACTCTCAACAACATAATTGTAAATAAATGTAACTTTTTAATCATGGCAAGAGCAAAATATTTACGGTATAATAAATATTTGAATTTATAGAATATATTTACAATTAATAAAATAAGTATATGCAGTTGTTGTGTATAGAGGAAAAATTATTCACTTATGGCAAATAGCAAAAAGCAAAATTGTAAAATTATTACTTATTTTATTTTAAACATCGCAACAAAAAATCGGTCTAACACGGAGGTTTTGGTGATTCGGATCCCACCTTAAGCTGTAGAGCCAGTTATATTGCGCATGCACGCTGTCTCTCAGAAATGAGTAGATGGGGTATAGGTACAACATAACTATATAGATCCAAAAATTATTATGTAAAAAACTCAAGGTTTAATATGGCCTATCCAGACATAGTAGAGTGACCTAATGTCAATAAAATAAATAGAAATAGAAAAGAAATAAGACGAATACAAAATAATAAATTATGACTCATCTATTATTCATCCAATATTGGCCTCCCATATAAAATACAAACATGCGCAAAAGAAATACATATGTAACTAACGGTCTTAATTTAACCGCAACAAAATCGTGCAAAAAAATATTCAGCTGTATAACTCTCTTGAATAAAAGAAGAGATTAACCGGTAATAAGAACACACTTTCCATCATATTAAAATGATGACCTTTTTTTCTCTTAAATGTACTTACCTTACCTTACCTTATCTTTAGAAATGGCTTTTTTTAAAGGATGTAAAGGTAAACTACAAACTCTCAAGCGTATGAAGCTATACCTTCTAACGAGGGCGACTACCGATCGGGAAAGCCCGCAAGCAAGTCGCGTAAGGACTAATAACAAACTCAAATTTTTTTCAGAATTTTTGAAATATTTTTTGATTTTTTCAAATTTTACAAATTTGAAATTTAAAAAAAATTAAAATACAGTTCTGAAATAATTTGAGAGTGTTCCATGGCTAATTCTAAGACACTTATATTCTTACAAATATTTTGCTAAAGTCAGTAATATTCAAGAAAAAACAATTCATCAAGCTACAAACAAAAATTTTATGTTTCGGCCGCCTTTGTTCTGTTGAAGACTTTGACATATCTTTTGTAATATAAAAAGATGAAGAAAGCCAAGTTATTGCCAATGGATACTTTTACGAAAGTTATTCTGCATCTAACAATAATTGCAATGAAAATTACTTTCACTTTGATTGCTTATCAAAAACAAATATTGATAGGAATTCAATTCAAAAACTAAAAGATACTTGAGTTCAAACAGATATGATTTGAAAAAAAGAAGCTTAAGTTGCTTAATTTGGAGCAAAGTTATGAAGAAAATAAGAAATTGAAGAATTTATGGCTAAAGAAAAAATAAATTTTTTATATTAAATTTTAGTTAAATTTTTTTTAATTTCTTATTTTTTTTATAAATTTGTTCCAAATTAAGCAATTTGAGCTTCTTTTTTTTTAAATCATATCAACTTGAACTCAATTTCTTTTAGTATTTGGTTTCTATCAATATTCGTTTTCATGTTATAAGCGATCAAAGTGGAAGTAATTTTCGTTAAAATTATTGTTAGATGTCGACTAACTATCATATATTTCATTCACATAAGTGGCCGTATACATATATATATATATACATTATTTATATATTACAAAAAACATACCAAAGTTAGAATAAGATCCATTTCCCGGAGGTCAAGTACTTCCATTGTTAGTTAAAAAATCATTTAAGCACTTAGAACCATAATAACGTTTAACACAGACACCGTGGTTTGAATTTGAAAATTCCGTCCGATGGACGTTAACGGATTAACCAAAATTTATATATTGTGTAACGGTTTGGTTGCTGCACGGATGTTTATTTTATTATCGCAGCTGCTAAGCGGTACGGTTAAACTTACCGTATTTAAATAAACATATTTTTCCCGCATTGCGGCGGCGGTTGCCTGTCCGCTCTACAAAATCTGTTAAGTGTTAGTCTGAAATCGAGGTACTGTTTCAGATAACAACCGGGTAAAAATCAAATCTGAAATTAACCGCGAAACAGGAATATCCCGTCGAGCACTTGTCAACTAGAAATATACGCGCTCTTAGGATTACGGAAGGAATCGTACGTGGGTTAAAATTGAATTACTCGAATACCGAATTGAAATGTAATAATAAATTCAATTTATTGAAATTAATATAAAAGATAAATAACAAACAAAATATCTAATTGTCGCCGAGGTCTACGCTTTTAATTACAAGTTGGTAAACGGCCGACTTGTAGAGAGAGAGAGGGAGGGAAAATATCGCGAACTAAAATAATATGCCCAGTCAAGGGACTGATCAGGGTTGCCAGATGGCGATTTTTTCTCTTCGTTGCTCTTGCATAATAAACATCAAAATACGTTAGAGAGAAGAGAAAAGAAAATCGCCAACTGGTCACGCTGGGACTGATATGGCGCAATAAATAAACTATTAATTGTTTATTAAACAAAACGCTGTCGCGTGAAGTGGTACCACCTACTTCCTCGAGTTCGATGCTGTAATCGTATAACAATCAGCTGGCCCGTCGCTCTCTCTCTCTCTCTCTCTCGCTCGCTCGCTCGCTTGCTCTCGTTGCGGTATCGGACGGATTGTTCGTTCGATCGTGCACCGAGGTTGTGTGGCTGTAGGTCGATTCACGGTGTTGCACCACTCACTGCAAATGCAGGGTCGGCCTGCAGTCAAAATACACATGCGAAACACACGGTGAAAGACAGCATGGCGAACGCAGACACGGGACGCGGGGGGATCATACCTGTCGCGTGTCAAGGCGGCTATATCTCTTCTAAGCGGGCGCGAATTTCCCCCTCATCTATCTAATCAGGTGCGCGTGCGAAGTCGATCTCGCCCGTGTAGTCACGACGAACCGAGCCGAGCCGAATGTCGCCGGCCCGAGCCGATGCGAACATTACGAGACTGTTTGCTTGTGTTGCTGGAATTCGTCAAACGGTAAGGTAAACAATACCTTACCGTTACAATTGTAATAAAAGATTAATCATTCTTGACTTTTAATCGGTAGTAACAATTTCTCTCTGCATTTAACGGGATAGAAACCGTCAAATATGAATATATGTACGGCTGCATTAAAAGTGTATAGATTATAGAATTCCTTATAGCTTTAGGTTATCAAGATTAAGCGCTACAGGTTGTAAAACTCGTTGCTGCTATATATTTAAGTATGTTTACCTATATTCAAGAAATTATTACGTATGAACTAATTGAGTAAAATTTTTATTAAAATTTTTTATAAAAAAATAGCATTTTTCTATTTTTAAATTAATTTGTACATACCTAATAACCCTAAAGGTTTAATCACCGTGCCCTTTATCCCTATATTATAATATATTATTACGCAGCTATGGTTTTACATATCAAGATTTGTATTTGTTAAGCGCTGAAAATTATAAAATCCGTTGTAAAATGAGTTATTTGCAAATCATTATTTAATGAAGTTATGTGATTTGTATTCAAATAATAGCAGTCATTGTTTCGGAACAATAAATTAACTACAAAATGCCAAATGAATAATTTTTGAATAATTGTTAATTTATCAATATATTTGATATATCTATATATGTATATCTTTTTGTACAAAGACCTTGTGTCCATAAATTTCATAATAAATAAATAAATTTAGTACATGTTAATATACGCCCAACCATTCCCAACTGGTCTGGCGCATGTATGTACCAGCTATGATCTTTAATACGTGTTTGTGTATATAAATTATACTTTTAAAAACTCGCTTCTAAAGATAAAATTACTCGCAGTTTTTTCATAATTATAGTATTCAATAAATAAAACTCTTATAAAACCGTCTGACGACTTTTCGACACCTAATTCCTTTGCGGAAAAATTAAACATTATCCAGTAAAGCTAAACAGGAAAAAATATATGTAAATTGACAATGGAAGGTCCTCAGGTGATTAGCGTCTGGAAGCGTATTAGGTAAAACATATTCAATTTAATGTCTAGCTTTTCGATATTTTTGAGTATTAATCACGGAACATTTCGATTTTTAGCTATTTTTCATATTTACTGATTTTTTACATTTCATATTTCTTATAGCTTCCTCGTATACTGCACAGTCATTTTTTGCAAACCAATATGCTTTATTAAGCAAGGTCTTTACTCTTCGTCTACTATTGTTGGTGAAAGTCCCAGAATAAGCCTTGCAAAAAATTTAAAATTAAATATTGGCTTTTTGACCACGGCTCTCTAGCTTTGGTCTCCTCAGTAAGGAGCTACAGGCCTTCCTTTGACGCTTGTTGCAGATGGAAAGCGACGTCAAATGAATGTTAAAGCGGCTATACTTATGCCTTGTACTCGACTATTTCTCTAGTGGGTAGAGAGAATAGTTGGAACCCCTTGAGGTAAGAGCTCCAATCAACCAGAGTGCGATGTGTTTTCAACCGAAGTCGCAGAGTTTAAAAAAAAGTGAATTTATCGTTTTTTAAAGATTTTTTCGATGTATAGAATTTTTTTTATTATTTTAACGTTGCTCTTTTTATGCTCCCAAATCGGTACTAATCAGCGACATAGGTCTTACGATGTCTTGGCGAAAACAGCACTTGTTGAAAATACATTCGCCAGTGGTGCTTGTATCAATCCCGGCCTGGGCCGGGAATCGAACCTGGGACCTCCAGGATACGAGCCCTACGCCCTACCGACCAAGCCATCGCAGGCCTCAATGTATAGAATTTATCGGACTTCTATCTATCGAAAAAATCGTTAGCGAACGATAAATTCACCAGTTATTTTTTATGATTTTGGGGATCGTTCTACCCGATTTTTACACTTATGTTATGGTGGCATATCCAGTACATAAGGTCGCACAAAGAAATTAACCATAATATGTTGCTATTTGTTGCTATTTTGTTGCTAATTTGTTGCTGCAGTTGTTTTCCAGGAATGATGGCTACGTTACCTTAATATTAAGTTAGCATAGCCAATAACAGTATCTTTTGATCTAAAATACCTCCTTTAATAAATCCAATGGCACAATCTGTTGCTATAAATTCAATGTTATTGTAGTCACTTTCGAGAAACAATGGCTACACTACGTTAGTATTAACCTTGCAATACTAATACCAGTGTCTTTTGGCTTAAATCAACTACTTTAATGAATTAAGCTGCATAGTCTATTATTCATTTGTAGCTCTAACTTTTTATTTAAAGACTGTATTATACCATTACCTACTAGAAGCGCCATCATTTTTTATAGTCAAGAAAAATTATTTTCGGCCTAATTGACGCAGATCAAGCTAGGGGAGTTAATACTATAATTTATTGTTAATTTATTCCATTGAAAACGAGAACTGTAACAACTTGAGTGTTAAGGAGATGTAGCCAAATTACAGGGATTTATTTTTAAAAACCCAAAAATTTTATCCAATGATCGAACTAAAAATCTAGAAATAGATGGTAAGAGAGTTTATCGTTCGTCACAAGAAGTATTGTTACAATAAAAAGACTCTATCGATCTCCACGAACCAATTGAATTTACCAAAAAATTGCCGACGTTTCGGACGTATTATCACCGTCCCTTCTCAAGGCAATAAAAAGGCGGAAGACAAAATTCACAACTTCATGTTAATGTGATAAACACAACATTGTTCCTCGATGCACATCACTCACACGCAGTCAAAATAAACCTAATGTAATTTGAGGACCTCCCCGAAGGGAGTCCTCTACGACAATTGAACCGACACAGAACTCTCGACCTCGTCCAGCCCCCGACACCGACAACACATATATTAAATATATGTCGACTGCGTGTAAGTGATGTGCATCGAGAAACAATGTCGTGTTTATCACATTAACATGAAGTTGTGAATTTTGTCTTGCGCCTTTTTATTGCCTTGAGAAGGGACGGTGATATACGTCCGAAACGTCGGCAATTTTTTGGTAAATACAATTGGTTCGTGGAGATCCATAGTCTTTTTCTTGTAATAATCTAGAAAAATTAATGCCTGACATTTGAGTAATATAGAAGAAGCTGACAGAGAGATTTTTTTGAAATAAATAATTTTAAATTATTTAAAAATTAGTAACCACTTTTTGTCGGTAATGATTAGGTGAAAAATTGATCCTTGCGGAAATCTCCCTCACGAAAATCTCGATCATTTAGTGATCAAAAATTTTGAAAAAAATCGTACATACAGGAAATAGAAGAGCGTTACAGAGAGATCTTTTGGAAAAAGTCAACTTGTTGTTAATTAAAAAATAAATAAGGATTCCAATTTGTTTAGTCTTATATCTTCTTAAGCTAACACAGCCACCGTTGCAGCATTTTTTAATGAATTCCATGACTCAATTTATGGTTAATTTATTGCTTCTAGAGTTTTGTACAACATAGATACATAAACCTACCGTTACTGAAGAATTTATGAAAAATTAATTTTTCCCTATTAGGAGGTTGTTGGCTTATCGGGTAATTGGCTGTTTAATTACCAAGTTTTTGGTTAACATTGAATGGAAACTTTTAAATTTTTTTATAAATTTTAACAAATATTATAAATCTTACAATAAACCATAAAATTCGAAAATTTGAAAAATGCTGTGTACTATTCGCAACATTTCCAGGCAGGAAGCTTTCAGGAATTACTTTTAGGATATGTATTATAATAATATAACAATTTTTTATTCGAACATTGTTGAATTACTAGTATTGAAAATATGTAATGTTAGTGAATGCGATATCCTTAACTGAATGTTTAAAAAAATGAATACCTTTAAGTTAGAAAAAACGATTTTTCTTACCTTGGCATAAACAAATACAGTATACACTAAAACACGTTCACTGGAGATCAGGGTAAACGGTTCCCATACATTAAATAAACAACACTTTTTATCTGTAGCTAGAATATTTAATAATAATAAAATAATTATACAATCAACGAAAACGAAAAACTAGTCACGGTCGCCAGCCGCATTCACGCGGCAATTTTCTGTATATCTAACTCGCGATTACCGCACACATACACGCACAATTACGCAGCTTATACGGGAAGCTGGAGGAACGGGAAATCGAGGCAGGAGTTCTCACCTGCAGAAGCTCGAAAAAAACAATCAATAATACCACTCTCGGTAAATTATAACTACTTATGATTTAAATGGTATCGCTCGTCGGCCCGACTCGGAATCACCAAACAAGCGGGAATTGTTCCTTACATCAAACTGAAATTAATGTCAAATTTGTCCTTGTTTTTAATATCTATTATAAGTGCGGCTTACTAGTAGAAGCTCGAGTACAAGAATATACGGACTTGGTACAGCTCGGCGTTATACATAGCTGGACATCATCTACGAAGCTAGGACTTCCAAAGAGCTAGAAGAACTACCAAGGTGCTAAAAGGATTTTTAAGGAGCTGCAAGGATTTTAATGGAATCACGCAGAATTAGAAAATTTGCTGTAATAGTATTTGTGTGTGCGCGCATGTCAATAACTAGAAGTCCGAGTTCCTTCCTCATGGTCTGGCTTAGCTAGATTCCGAGTGAACGCTTCTTTATTCCCTTTAGGCCACAGGACTTTTGAATGCTTTCTTATAACTAACGAATATAGTCCATAAGTAACATGCATTACAAACTGCCAGGTCACAACACTCATTAAATTGAGAAAGAGGCCTATGCATTTCTTTGCATGCTTAGTTTTTCAGTACTTTTTATAAACAAATTTTCAGTTAAAAATTTGCAACAATTTCCTCTTGCGTTAATTTTTTGTATTAAGAGTGAATATTTAGAGTTACAGCTTATGACCACTCTAGCTTAGCTAGGGTATTACGGTTTTTTCTTATAGCGGCTAGAGCATCAAAATCATTTAGATCAAAAGGTACTCATATTGACTATGCAAGCTTAATATTAATGTAGTGTAGCCATCGTTTCTCGTAAACGACTGTTACAACAAAATTGATTTTGTAGCAACAAATTAATAACAAGTTATGGTATATTTCTTTGTGCGTACTTACGTACTGCATACGTCACCTTAATAAACATCGATCGTGACCTCAGTTTTCTCGTGTACAATATTGTATACAAAATTGTCATCACTGTTTCATCTGTTGAATATAGCACTTCGGTATGTGTGCCGAACGTTTTACTTACTAAACTAATTGAAATAAAATAGAGATCTTACTTACGGATAAAAATAATAATTTTTTAGTCGATTCTGAAACCTTCTTAATTGCTAATATTGCTGATAGTGTTCTAAATACAAGTGTGTCTTTAGACTAGATTG
This sequence comes from Theocolax elegans, assembly GCA_026168455.1. NCBI lineage: Eukaryota > Metazoa > Arthropoda > Insecta > Hymenoptera > Cerocephalidae > Theocolax > Theocolax elegans. The sequence goes on from CM047425.1 coordinate 53,329,773, forward strand.
AGTTGACAATCAAGGTGGCGGCGTGGGCGTTTATATAAAAGATCATTTTCCAATCATGGGTTATTTCGGGTCAACAATACGATAATACTTCGGCTTTTCTCATATTAGAAGTTTATGATATAGTGTTTTTAAATCTTGTTAGTTCTCGCTCGTTTTTATGATCATATCATAATTACATTGTGTGTGCTTAACATTAATCTTTGCTGTGAAACTTCGTCTCTCTCTTCAGATCAACATTGCGGAAAACTCTCTCCACCTTGTTCCCTCTGTACCAACCCACCATTCTGTCTACAGGTATAGGTTAGCACATACGTTGTTAGATATTTTCATCACAAGCAATCAATATCAAACTCTAAATGATTACAAATCGTAAGTGTTATTTATTGTGGAACACGACCTAACTGATCTGCGTTACAATTGTAAATTTGCGCGTCTTCGGCCTAGACAGATATTTTGAAGATTGTCCATCGACCATCGTAAACGTTTTATCATTGTGGGACGAGATTCATAACTCTGTCTGATTTTGTTATTTCTAATGTATCTGTAGAGTATCTGAACTCAAAGTTAACTTTTGTACCAAATATATTTGACGACTCTCAATAATTCGTCCGCATTGCCACACAACCTGGGTGTAATCAATGGGTTGACTGTAAATTTACAATTTTATTCGTATGATTTCAAAATTCGTAGCATTAACTTATTTGCTTAGGCATGCCTAAGCATTACCAGTGTATTATTGCTGGAAACGTTCCTTCTGAGTCAGGGAGAACTCCTGTAACGGCTCTTTGGGCACTGGCTTCCGCTGGTCTTGGGACTCGTTACCTGTAGGGAAAAAAGAGATTAATAAATATTGAATTATGTAATTATTTAAACTAAATAAGGAAGTGTTTATGATAAATGTTAAATAAATTGAAATGGATTGTTAAATAAATTGAAATGGATTGTTAAATAAATAAATAAGAAAGACGGGAGTTAATGGAAATTGGGTTTGGTTTGTTTCATGTGTTAGAGAGACGAAAGTAAATATAAATACTTACCATAACGCCAACTAAGTGGAGGCGGAAGAGATTATACGCCGGATGACGGAAACCTGATGGAGACGCCGACCCGCACAAGCAACACCTCCCGATGATAAAAAGCTTCCTCGTAGACGGTGTCGCCGTAAAGTCGCATTGTGTTCGGGCTATTACCAAAAACTCCACGTCTCCCGTACACACGAAAGTGAGAGAGACGGAGAGAGAGACCGGACTCGCGCGCAAAGCAGACTGCCGTATGCGTTCACATAGGCGGCGGCGGAGAAGGGGGAGCTCACTCGCATGTACAATGAGGACCGCCGAGGGAGCGCGCCGGTGCAACGAAGCGCGGGACTCTCTCTGAATCAACTCCCGTGCGTAAGAGAGAGAGAGAAGAGTGCGATTTGCACAAGTGGAGCGCCAGCCCAGTTAGTACTTGGGATTGACTATAATAGTCACGTCGCTAATTTCAAACGTATATTACGGAAGGAATAAATGTGGCAGCAGGATCGGCAACTTCTTTGACCTGCCAATAATGGAAAGCGGGTGCCATATATAAATTAAGGATTTTGACAGCGCCGAGGGTTGGCCTTGATGGAAAATGACGAAAAAGGAAGAAGAAAGCGGAAAAAGGAGGAGAGATCATTACTAGCTGATCCGTAAGAAGTGACGTCAGTATCTTTCATAGTTTTGAGGAGTATTTTTGAGTTTCGTTATTGTTTTGTTGGTGAAGAAAGATATTGTTAATAAAATATTACTTATGTCGACTGTAGTATTACTAAATTAATTAATATTTTTATAATTGACTGTAAGACCGATAAAAATATTAATTAATTTAAAGATATTGTTGTTGAAGTTTCTCGCGCATATACATATATATATATATATAAGTAGACTACCCCTTTGTTTATAATAGTAATAACGATGTGTGTGTGGATTATGTTCGGTGTCGCGATTAATTATTTAATGGAGAATGTAAGACACTAATTATATAAAATTGTCGTGAGCGTGAAATCTTATACTATTTTTCCTATGCTGGTTGATATTCGCGACTTCGTCTGTGATGTGAGAATTTGTAATATTATGTTAGGGTAACGAATAAAGTAAATAAATAATTAATTGCTTCCATTACACGGACTACCAAATTTATTTATAATTTTAATTATCCCTTTTGATTGTGGTTAATTTAGTGGAAAGGAATCCAGTTAGTCTCACCATTTTCCCGTCGTCGAGACAAGGATCCACGGCACCGGTAAGAGGTTTGTGCACGTGTTGAGTCGACCATATTACAAAGACGAAAAACGAATATTAATTTCCCTGTTTATTTAATTGAAAATATATATCGATGTTTATTATCTGTTGTACCTAGTGTACGCGATTTCTTATATTTATGAAGGAAACGCTATGTCACACAGTAAATAGGTGGACGGCCACGGGGGATGGATTTCCGAGCCATAGATACATCACAAACCGCTGTTATAGCATGTGTGAGTACCTCGGCTTGTTCTTCCGGTATTTCTTTGACAGCAGTTTCTGCTATGGAGCAAAGGAATATTTTCCGATCAATGGTCGACGATACCTATGAGAGTGGGAAATACACACACACTCTCTCGCGTTCCCATCCCTACGTATTGTCGCGCGCATAATTGTACATTCAAGTTAACGTAAATAAGTGTCGTTGATTGACCTTGACATAAAGGCTCCGACAACTTACAATTAGTATGACTTTAAATAGTTCATTCGCCGCGGATAGATTGTGTGACCATTTCCGTCACAATATATATATATATATGGGCTATTTCACGTCAAGTGGTACGATGAAAATTTTAAATCGCTCCAAAATTTGAGAACAGGCCGGAAATATCTTCCAGAAGATAGAAAAAAAATTTTAAGTGTTAAAAATAATTTGCCTAAGAGTTATTCCACCATGAAAAATGGAAATTTTTCAATTTTTTAGAAAAATTGCTATTTTCAAAGCCATTTATCTCAAAATCTATTGATTTTTTTGTAAAAACATTACAAACAACTTTTGTTCAAAATAATCTTTAGAACTTATCTACCTGGGTTACAATTCTTAATTTTAAAATCTCGAAGAGATAGAACGCCCGGAAATATTGAATATCAAAGAAAGGCGACCACGCCACAATCGATTTTGGTCTAACACCGTTCAAAAGATCATATTTTTCGAAAGCTTTTGAATGATTGTAGTTAGATTATTGGCCAAGACAGCTGGTGTAAGTTATGTCTCATGAACCTCATAAAATCACGAATTTTCATGTATTTTAGGGCATAGCTTGTGACATTGTAGTTACACTACATGTCACTTAGAAATAAACTAGCGAGACAAGGTATAGTATAGCACCTGTCAAGCTTACTATGCGAAGTAAGCGTGCTATACATACCAATTAAGTCCTATTAGACACACATATGCAAATGTGTGCAACCGATATAAGCTTACAGTGCGTAGTAAGCAGGAGAACCCGAAGCAAAGGAGATGCGACTCCTGACTGCGCACAATTGCACACACACACACACTGCTCCGTTGATCCAGCATCCTTATGTCTTCTCCAGCACCAGTAATGACCCGTACCATATCCCCAGGTCCCATCCAGCCTTGATTGCCCTCTCCAGCACCCAAGAGAAGCCTCCGAGGTTGAGCAGCCCAGGTAAAGACTCCAGGCCTTGGAATGAGGTAGCGCCCTTGCGCTCAAGTCATGGTGTACTGCCAATTAGAGTAGCTGAAACGGTAATCAATTAATAAGTTGGTCGACTACTAAGGAACGAGGATGGAGAAGCTATAACCAGGCATAGCTTCTCCCAGGTATGTCAATAGGACCAACAGGAAAGGAGATGACATGTCTAGTTGAGGTTATGGCAGACACAAATAAACATCTAGATAGAGCCCGAGGAAAGTAGGTAAATTATCTTGGCGGCACTCCATAGGACGACGACGATTCACCGCTGCCTGGCTCCGCTCACTGAGGGCTGTTATGAGACGCCGATGTGCTCCAGCTGTCCGGACACTCCGAGCCGAAGATCCCGTATTGATAACATACGGCACCTGCAATAAAGAAACTCGAGGGGCTCGGATTAGCTTAACATCGAGGTACTATGGAACGATTTAAACGCTTACCTCGCAGATAGTATTCTCAGCAGGGCTGCAGTTACTCAATCGCCATCCAGCACCACGAAGTCAACGTCGTCGACGACATCTCCGTCGAGGCAGCGAAATCACGGCCCGAGCGGCCAGTACGAACTGAGCCGAGCGCGCACGACTCGAGACGCGAGAGTAGGCGCGCCTGCGCAATACGCCGAGGGAAAACTCTCTCGCTTCGTGCGTGCCAATACTCCACAGACTGCGACCGACCACCGATCGAGTACCACGCCATATCGCTATTTGAACAAACCACGTGTGTGTCCGAGGGAACCAGGAGACGAGCGTCCAGGTGAGCCGTGCTCCTTCCTCCCAAATCCAGCTTCCTTTAAGTGTGTGTGCGCGACGCGTGGTTAGGTGCGGGACGGCCCGCAATCGCGCGAACGCGAGCGACCGCGGCCAACGTGACTGGCAAATTTTTGAACGGCAAAGCCGCTGCTTTGCCGTGTAATACTTACGAGCACATTAAGTGCAATAAACCTGTAATCTCTTTTTAACGAAGTTGTTTTGATTTTTGTGTTATAATCGTGACTCCACCCTAATCCCCAGTGGACACGTCACATGGCGACCGTGACTTTTTGATCCGAAAAAAATTGTGATCGTGGACTTCGGGATTTTTTTTCAAGTATTAATCCGCCATATTGCGCACACACAGAGGAAGCGTCGAAAGTGGTTTTGGACGGCCATTTTAATTTCGACCACGTGTAACCAGATTTTGATTTTTTGTAATAAATTCAAGTTTGGTTAATAGAAATTGTTGATGTTAGTGAATTATCTGCAAAATTCGGTGAGTCTATTCCATATTATTTGGTTTGAAATTTTTTTCTGCATATTGTTCTTTTTTGCACATAAGAGCAATAATTTTATTTTTCCCTTTACAAATATAAATTTTACAATTAGTTTATTCCCTTCTAGCTCCAAAATATTTGATTTTGTTTAAAGGCTTTTTGAAGTTTGTGAAATTAAATTACATTTAAAGTGAAATGAGTAAGAGAATTTTAGAGTACGAATAAGTACTTAGTAAATTTTTATTTCAAGCTACGTTCTCAACTTAGAAAAAGAAAATTAAGGAAAATGTTTTTTTTTAAGTTTATTACAATTAATTATTGTTAAAAATTAGCAGTCAAAGTTAATATTGTACCCTGTAGTAATAAATTCAAGGGACAAATAGCAAATATCGCAGTTACTTGATTTACTCAACAAGTAATTTTTGTGAAAATTTTTGTTTACAATTAAATTGAGTTTTTTATTATAAATAAGCATTCTTTGAGTTAATTAGAACCTATAGCCACCAAAATTATATTCAATTTAATTTATTTTTGAACAAAATAGAACCCTTCAAATATTGAGAACGATAGCCAACCAAGTGTATATACAATTATACAGTGTTAAGATAGTAATATTTAATTGCTGTACGCTTATTAATTTTGAATTGCATTAACAAGTAACATTTAACACTATTTATTTGCATTGTATATATATCTTTTTAAGAGTCGTAACCCATCTAGCACCATTGTAACCTAATCCAGCACCATATATACCCATATATATACCCAATACGCTTAAATATTTCAAGCTTGGCTTGTAAATTATTCACTTATACGCTTGCCTTTCACTCAAGTTAGTTGTTGTGAATTCTTGCGTAGGTACTTAATTAGTTTTTGTTGATAAATTTGGTCATAACAGTATCGACAAAAATAATTTAACAATTTTTTTTTTGCTTTTGGCATTTTGTGCGCTTAAATTAACAATACTGACTTGTTAGTGTGTGATATAATTTTAATTGTTTAATAACTAAAATCTAGTTTTGTTATTATTTTTATTTGCTTGCTCATAAATTAGTTTGCTTAAAATTAAAGCAATTTGATAATTTTATGCTTGCATAATTTTAATTAATTATTAAGTCAAAATTTTGTTTTTTTTTAAGAAATTAAGCTACAATTGAGCTGTTTAGAAATAAATTTAATTTTTTGTGATTGACTACAAGTTGTATTGAGCTGCACTTAGTATTAAAAATTTTTTTTTGACGAAATAGCGTTAATTAATTTACGTGTCCTAAGAAATCCTCAAAATGTCAGAACTAAATGGTAGTTTGACTCTGCATACGTTGGCAGAGGAGGATTATACTAGGTTATCGTTGGAAGAGGGCATCCAGCGGATACGGCAAAATGTTTTTCATTGTAGTAACCAAGAAATACTACAATATGCCGATCTAAAAAATTTAAACGCCACAGATTCCATGTATAATATAAGAAATCGAGTTGAAAGATATGAAACACGGAAATGTTTCGGGTTAGCGGCGGCATATTGGGATCCTGAAGTAGACGAGGCGAATTTCGTTCCATTGGATATACCCGGTAATAGAAATTCGAATTTAACCTCAGAAGGGGAAAACTACTTAGCTGGCACATGGAGGAATCCGTCCGTCATGCGGCCAGTAAGTAGGGGAATTACAGCGGGAAATCCTACGGTACCAATGGATAACATGGAAGTGCACAGTGGTGCTTACCCACGTATTCATGGGCAATTGCCGACAGGTCAAACATTGGGACCATATGCAGATCCGTTAACTTTCAGCAATTCGCGGAATTCGACAGCACTGATTGGCGGAGAAAATGTGGTAACGACAAATGCTAATGTTAGATTACATTTGAACTTCCCATTGCCCACTTCAACGTCAGAACCCCTCCAGCACCAATTATAAACACCGGAAAGCCCATCCAGCACCATCCAAAAACAAGAAAATTCCCATCCAGCACCACTCCAGCTTCCTATTGCCAGTCCGAATTATTGTATAATCCCCGTGTACATAATTATTCCCGTGAATATGTGGACAAGCAAAGTTTTAATTAAGGAAATAAGTGTAATGTGTACGATAGCGTTGAATTTCCTAGAAACGAAAATTCTAGTCGAGAATCCCGCTATGTAAACAGTGAGCCTCGTTCGAGCGACCTTGTTTACGCTCGCGAAGTGGCCAAGGGCAGCGCCGCGTCGGGCGAGAAAGCAATAAAAGCAACGACATTGGCAGCGAGAGTATCGAAACTCGTGCCTTTTCTGTATTTCGGTTGCCGCGATAGAAAATCACGAAGGTGCGATCAATCGGTGTCATTCAGGACGGGCTGCTCTGAATCGGAGCTAGACGTCGACAGGATTGGATCAGCATCCGCGATCAATCGGTGTCATCGAGGACGGGCTGCTCTGAATTGGAGCTAGACGTCGACAGGATTGGATCAGCATCCGCGATCAATCGGTGTCATCGAGGACGGGCTGCTCTGAATCGGAGTTAGACGTCGACAGGATTGGATCAGCATCCGCGATCAATCGGTGTCATTGAGGACGGGCTGCTCTGAATCGGAGCTAGACGTCGATAGGATTGGATCGGCATCGCCACATGGTGACGACATAGGACCTCGAGATGGCCAAAACGGAGACGAATTCCGACCATAGTTGTCACCAGGTGAGATTTCTTTTGTGCGCTGTACATGCCGAAGATCGCAGAAAACGCCCCTTCCGAACCCCGCCAAACCACCCCATCGAGGCCTGTCCGGAGTGCCACGACGAGTGGGTAGAAGCCCTAAAGGATTCACCCTAAATAGGGAAATGTAGAATTTTTTTTTAATTTTATTAAATAGATAAAACTATTGAAATATGACTTGTATTTTACTCCCTTAAGACCCACACCATTCCCAGAAATAGAGAAAATGTACACACAATGTTAATTTAGTACAATTGATAATTTCGAATTACATACAAACTTCACAAAGCATAATGAATAAATTTTTAATTGTTAAAGAATGAATTAATAAAGAAAACCAAATAATGTGTTTGATTCACTATAAGTTATTCATAATAGTTTCATTATTATAGTCAAATTCATGTCATTATTTAATCTCGACGTAAAGCCACTTTCGACAGAGGAAAGCAACTCACCAGGTTAGTAATGAATGAAAATGTTCTATTCTTATACATTTTTTGGAATGATTGTTTCATGTTAGTTTGGGTTATGAATGTCGCGAATTTCGGAATTGGTCGGAAAGCGAGCCTGATAAGAGTTTGTAAGCCAGTCACACGTAATTCGAATCGAATAAAGTAATTTAGTTATCGGAAAAGTAATAATTACCAGGGACCTCAACTAAACAAATATTTCATTTCGTTTAAATTTTTTCTTATAAACAAATATTTTGTTATAATTTTGTTTATTTTTTTCATAATCAACGAAAGTTTAGTTATAATTTAGTTTAGTTACTGAAGAAAAAACGTAATAAAAAAGTTAAAAACATTGTGTTAATTAAACTAAAACTAAATTATATTTTAGTTATTATTATTTTTAACAAAATTAAATTTATTTTAGTTTTAATATTATTTTATAACTAAAACCAAACTAAATTATTTCGTTTTTAAACGAAACTATTTTATATGGTTTTGTTTGTTTGCAAATAATAAAATAAGATGTTTAGATTTTAAGATTTAACTAATATTAACGAATATTTACAATAATTAATAACTTCAGCATTTTATGCTTAAAAACAAAAAGCAATAAACGAATACGGATCTTATATAATAACAAGAATAAGGTTAGGTAATTAAATAACAATTTTATAAGGCCATTAGAAATATTTTATTCTATTTTTCTAATGTGATTCTAATAATCATTGTACATATTAATATTTATTAAGCTACAGAATTATAATGTACGCTTATCATCATTTGCAGAAAAGCTGGTAGGAGTATCAGTATAAATTTTTTCAGTTGATTGTGTCGAAGTACTTGACGTAGCATCATTATTTACTATTATTTGTTTTTGTTTTTTTGTGGATTAATTTGTTTTTTTAATAAACCATTACTTCTAATCAACAATATATCGGATAGCATGGTTGGCGATAAATTACTTCGTAAATAAGTAAAAACAAATTTCATTCCCGAAAAGAGCCTCTCGACAGAAACTTGAGTCATCGGCATTGCTAATGCAACTTTTGACAACTCGAATAATTCTGGATTGGTGTTTTTTTTTTCTTGCCAAAACTGTAGCACACTCTGCTGTAAAGGTAGTCTAGGTGTTGCCCGAAATTCCAATAACAGTTGCTCTATTTTCGATAGCGAGATATTATCGTATAAATTATTATAATTTACACTGTTGTCAATACTTTTAAGATACTCTTCTAATTTGTTGAACTGTTCATTTTCAACTACCTGTAATATTATAGTACAATATTATAAGTGTTACGTAAGTTGCTATAAATGATAATTATTATAATTTCAACAAAAGTTTAATAAAGGAAATTAATTATTCCGAAATTCAATTAACATATAATCTAACACTTGACAAATATATTTGAATAAAAAGTCTTACAACATTCATCTCGTTAATTTCAACAAATTAACTTAATATTAAACATAATATAGACATATTTTAATTAATTTAAGTGTGATTTTTAAATAATTTTTAAACATTTATTATTATTATTATTATTCAATAGATTTTAATAAAACGCTGTGTAATTTTGTTTTATTTCTTTTGAACCTAAATTAAATTAAAACATAAAAATACAAATCTACCATAATTAGTAAAGTGTTTTACTGCGTTTATGAAGTAAATAAAAACTGTCTTTCTTGTATAAAAATAATAAGCTTCCTCTTCATGATCGATTTCCATATTCTCAACTTCTCGAAAGGTTTCGTTCTTTAACTTTCTAAGGTGTGACCACAGTTGTAATAATTTTTGGCGAGCAAGGCATTGCTTTTCTTGGTTGGGATCGAGTTGTTTACTAAATACTGCTGGCATGTAACGTGGGTCTACATATAATGCAGTTAGTAACCCAACATTATTAAGCAAATTAATTTCACGCTTTTCCATTGCTTCTTTGAGTCTTTGCGCAAATGTGGAATTAATTCCTGCAATTTCAAGCTTACATTGCAGCCAGCTCCCATAAAAGTCACCAGGTAGTAAGTCCTCTTTTTGTATTGTGAAAGTTGTCGCTACAACAGGTTTAAGGGCTGTTAATAATTTGTCTAGATCATCCCATTCTTTTATCGAAAGGTGCAATTTAAAATGCGTTTCGTCCAAATCTCCACAAAGTTCTTTTGTTTCACGTAAACTTTGCAACATCATATAAGTGCTATTCCATCTCATAACATTATCAATGGAAGGCTTATTCATACCATAAGATTCTAAGAATTTCGTAAAGTACGGTGTACGGAGCAACTTTACCGCATCTCGTGCCTATAAAAATAATTAAATTATTATCTCTCTTTTTAATCAATAAACAATTTTAATCGTATCAAGTGTTTTGCTATTCAATAAAAAATGATTTTATTTAAATGAATTATAAAAAAACTAAAATTTTATTTAAATTTTACTGAAATGTAGAACGATTACAATTAATTAAATTGACAAATATAATTAAATTAATAATTAAAAAATAAGCTTGCGCCCCGATCTCTGCCAATTAATACGAGCGCCTCTGTAGTATTTACTTATAAAAGTCCCTTTTTTATCGCGGATTAAAAAAAACAAAGCAAAAAAAAAAATAATACGTTGTATTAGGAATATTAATTACTTCAAATAAAAAACTTAAATAAGTATTATCTTATATCAAGGTGAGTACAATTAGATTAAATTATTTTTCGCAATTCAAATTAAAATAAAATAAAAATGTAAATAAATGTGTCGAAAGAAGTTGATAAATGTATAAAATAAATGTTATTGCAATTCTATATTAATTCGTAAAAACTAAATAAAATACTATTAAGAGGATGTGAAGTTATTGTTTGTCTAAGCCTTTTTAATGATAATACGAATTTATTGATTGACACGAAACAAAATTTACATCAAATATTCTTTGCTGATACTTTTGAAGTATTATCAACGTCCTTTTTCAAGGCATAATCTAATAATGAATTACGTGTTATGATGTAATTCATTATTAATTTATACTACAAAAAGAAAAGTTTAAAGTAAGTACAGAACGTCGAGAAAAAATTTTTAATGTAAATCTTGGTTCGAACAATCAATAAATTCTTGTAATTATTATAAAACACTATTGTTTATGTCAAAATTTTTTATTTTTATACCTTAGAAATCATTTTATTTAGCAATGGTATTTTTAATACATCCCAAACAGCTAATTGCAAAGTATGTACACCACAGCGAACACAAACTAAAAAATCATTTTCTTCTAATTTATTATGTAAATTTTCTAAATCGTATTCATCGGTGTCTGAAGTATCGTCGTCTTCATTGTCACTTACGTTACATATCACATCTTGGCTACTTTCTGTGTTAACATCCTAATTGCAATAATAACAAATAATTACAATTTCTATTCAAGTATTTGATTGATAAGTTGTGAAATATATTATATTAAAGTTTATATTAAAAGTTAAACCGAATATGAACGATAAAATAGATAAATTAGACATAAATTTATATAGGTGTTAAGCTTTAGTATTTGAATATTGTTGCAAATTCAAAGATTAATTGATTCTGCTGTAGTTATATAATGCATAATAAGTGATACTTACAATTCGTTCTCATAATAAGAATATATATTAATTCGTATTGCAGAAATTGACTTAAAAAAGTAATCTGTGTTTAATTATGTGATTTAATTGTACAATTAAATCCGTTACAGATTAAACACACTTGTTATTATAAGAAACAAGAACAAATGTATAAAAAATCAATCATTTGTTTGGTGAAAAATCAATAAAAAGTATTTAAAATATATAAAAATTTATCTTTACCAAAGTAGCATCTGCATCTTCAGCTGCTAAAAAGTTTATGCAACTTTAGCATATTAGCGCCATTGTCAGTAGTTGTTGAGTACAAATTATTAACTGTTAAATTAAATTCTTGCAAAACTTCTTTAATTATCGTTTGCAAGTACTCTGCTGTGTGTCTTTCTGACAATTTTTTTATGGCTAATGTCCTTAATTGTATTATTCCATTTTCAATAAATTGTACATTAATACCCAGAAAGGAATACGAATTCCTAGTAGCTATGTGGCATTTTAAACTTACAAGTTGGGCCTACAAATATTGAAAATTAATAAAATGTTTAATAAGTTAAACATTAATTTTGTCACAAATTATACCTTCAATAATTCTTCTTTTATTTGATCTCTTATTCTTACGGATTCAAGTTTGATTTCATTTGACATCCATTCGGATGACAATGAAAACCGATCTTCCTCGGGAAAAGCGTTAATTAAAGTTTTCATTAATTCATGAAAAAGTTCATCTTGCAGCAATGAAAACGGTCGACCATGCACAGTGACAAGCTGTGTACAACAGCCTCCAATAAAAAAAACTTATTCTACATTTTCTTCTTGTTTTTTTCTCTAGAATCGATTGGCGTTATTAGTTTATCCATTTTGCAAGTTTAATTGTTATTTGTTTAAATAATTATTGTTAAACAATTAATTTCGAAAAACAAAAAAACACGGGTACTTTTTTTTTTTCAAAAAAGCAGGTGAACCAATAATTACTTTTTTTGTTACTCTGCTAGTTAAAGCATGGGCTTTAATGGGTTAATAACGTAAAACATATATTTAAAAAATTGTACATAAATAAATAACTAACAAGATGCAAGTTTTTATTAATTTAATAGTATTATAGTATTGAATAGTAAATTTTGATACAAACATTAATGAAAAACGTTTAAACAAGACGAAATTTACTAAACATCTTATTTCTGATTCAACCCTTTAGTCGCTTCGATGTAAACAGCCCATTACGTCAAGATCACATACTTTTGTATTTTCGGAACACGTAAACTGCTATGCTGCAGTCGTTTTTGAATCTCAAGAACTCAAATCGAATTTTAAGAACACATAAATTCCTATGCTGCGCTCGTACTTAAGTTTTAAGAATACATGAACTGCTATATTGCGCTAGTTTTAAAATTTTAATTATTTCGTGATAATAAATCCCGAGAGTATGCCTTAATTATATATACACATAAGCATATTCATCACAAACGTTACAATTAATTCACAAAAAATTTTACCAAGAAATTCAGATATCTCGCGTTTATCATTAATTTAACGATAATTTTGTTAACGTACGTTTTTTGTGTGTGCGTATAATATATATTATACACACACAGATGTACGTACGCACACACACACACACACTTGGAGAAACATAGGTTAACAAAATTATCGCCTAATTAATTAAAAACGCGAGATGTCTGAATTTCTTCTTAAAATTTTCTGTGAATTTGCTGTAATATTTGTGATGAATATACTTATGGGTATATATATAATTAACTTTATCTGTGTGTGTGGGAGAGTGTATATATATGTATATCTATATATATATATATATATACACAGAGTAAAAGAGAGAGAGAGAGAGAGAGAGAGAGGGAGAGAGAGAGAAAGCCTAGTATGTTGCAAAAATTATCGCAAAGTTCGTGATAAACGCGAGATGCCTGAATTATTTGGTAAAATTTTCTAAAAGTAAGTAACTACATATATATCTATAAGATAAATTAACTAGATACGCACTACTTATTGGTAAATGAAGATGTGAATAATAAGAAAAATTAGATTAACTTACCGATAAACTTGGCTTTTTGCAATCTTTTACCACACAATAAGATGCATTTTTGGCTTGTTCAAATCGAAAATAATTACGGGCGGGATGAGTTTACGGCCTTCCAGTTATAGTGCCCGATCTTTTCATACTGCTCAGTAAATGCACTACACTTTCGGTCACGGTTTATTAACAAAACTATTTGAATATTAACACTGTTAATTCAATTTACAGTTGCTCGCAAGAAAAACGTAATACTTTTAAATACGGCAAAAGATTCTACCCTTACGCGGCTAGTCGAAACTGAATTTGTTTGAAGTTGATTTGCGTAGTACATACTATTTTTCTCTGCAACGTACTTAAACTTATTTATTTTTACTCACTCTGCACAATGTGCATCAGAAAAAATTAATTGATTTCAAATAAATATTCCTTTACATATATGTAATAAAATACTCAGTTTAATTAAATAAGTATTTATTCAACTTAATTTATTTATATATTACTTTCCCGTAGAGGAAGTTTTGTAATAGTAAATTTTTTGGAATTGCTAAAAACATGTCAAAGTATGTTTTACTGCAAAGTTTCTACCCTTACGCGGCTAGTCGAAACTGACTTTGTTCGAAGTTGATTTGTGTAGTACATATTATTTCCTCTGCAGCGTACTTAAACTTATTTATTTTTACTCACTCTGCGCATATATATATATATATAATTATAAAACACATATAATTTTAAAGTACATAAAGCTTTTTAAATTTTACTTTTTAACTTTTTAATCTATTGCACACGCACACGCACACGCTCACGCCCACGTACACGCACACGCACACGCACATCAAATTTAAAAAACTTTAAGTACTATAAAATAACGTTATTTTGTAACGTTTAATATCAAAAACTAAACAAATCAATCTTAATTTTAATTAGTTTTTTATGAAACATAAACATAAAAATATGAGTTTCGTTTGTTTAAACAAAAACTTAAATAATACAAATTTTGTTACAATTTCATAACGTTTTAAATCTATTAGTTATGTTGAGAAATAACGTTATTCGACAAAACTTTAGTTACGCTTTGACAACATGAAACGAAACAAAAAAAAATAATTTGTTTAGTTTTCGGTATCCAATAACGAAACTAAACTAATTAATTTTTATGTTTCGTTTCGTTTAGTTAAGGTCCCTGATAATTACACACTCAGCGTGTTACACGGTTACACAGATTAACTGTAAAGAACAGCTGTTCCAGATTCCAGTGTTCCAGAATTCAAGAAACCCATTACACTAATCAATTAGAAAATTTTTTTTTGTTATTCTGTTGAAGTTTAATAGTAAGATATGCGAAAAAAAAATGTAATTTATTTTACGACACAAACAACACAGACAGTTACACTGTACACCGCTGTAGATAGCACCGGCTATCTTAGGTTAAGTTTTTACGTACTAGGATCTATTTAGAATCGTTTTGATCGCTAGTATTGTATTCATACTTCTGTGTGCATTGTGCATCCCCTTGCGTATTCTAAATCGAAGTAAGGTATAACTTCGGTTTGGGAGGGGGGAGTTGTGACATTGTAGTTACACTACATGTCACTTAGAAATAAACTAGCGAGACAAGGTATAGTATAGCACCTGTCAAGCTTACTATGCGAAGTAAGCGTGCTATACATACCAATTAAGTCCTATTAGACACACATATGCAAATGTGTGCAACCGATATAAGCTTACAGTGCGTAGTAAGCAGGAGAACCCGAAGCAAAGGAGATGCGACTCCTGACTGCGCACAATTGCACACACACACACACTGCTCCGTTGATCCAGCATCCTTATGTCTTCTCCAGCACCAGTAATGACCCGTACCATATCCCCAGGTCCCATCCAGCCTTGATTGCCCTCTCCAGCACCCAAGAGAAGCCTCCGAGGTTGAGCAGCCCAGGTAAAGACTCCAGGCCTTGGAATGAGGTAGCGCCCTTGCGCTCAAGCCATGGTGTACTGCCAATTAGAGTACCTGAAACGGTAATCAATTAATAAGTTGGTCGACTACTAAGGAACGAGGATGGAGAAGCTATAACCAGGCATAGCTTCTCCCAGGTATGTCAATAGGACCAACAGGAAAGGAGATGACATGTCTAGTTGAGGTTATGGCAGACACAAATAAACATCTAGATAGAGTCCGAGGAAAGTAGGTAAATTATCTTGGCGGCACTCCATAGGACGACGACGATTCACCGCTGCCTGGCTCCGCTCACTGAGGGCTGTTATGAGACGCCGATGTGCTCCAGCTGTCCGGACACTCCGAGCCGAAGATCCCGTATTGATAACATACGGCACCTGCAATAAAGAAACTCGAGGGGCTCGGATTAGCTTAACATCGAGGTACTATGGAACGATTTAAACGCTTACCTCGCAGATAGTATTCTCAGCAGGGCTGCAGTTACTCAATCGCCATCCAGCACCACGAAGTCAACGTCGTCGACGACATCTCCGTCGAGGCAGCGAAATCACGGCCCGAGCGGCCAGTACGAACTGAGCCGAGCGCGCACGACTCGAGACGCGAGAGTAGGCGCGCCTGCGCAATACGCCGAGGGAAAACTCTCTCGCTTCGTGCGTGCCGATACTCCACAGACTGCGACCGACCACCGATCGAGTACCACGCCATATCGCTATTTGAACAAACCACGTGTGTGTCCGAGGGAACCAGGAGACGAGCGTCCAGGTGAGCCGTGCTCCTTCCTCCCAAATCCAGCTTCCTTTAAGTGTGTGTGCGCGACGCGTGGTTAGGAGCGGGACGGCCCGCAATCGCGCGAACGCGAGCGACCGCGGCCAACGTGACTGGCAAATTTTTGATCGGCAAAGCCGCTGCTTTGCCGTGTAATACTTACGAGCACATTAAGTACAATAAACCTGTAATCTCTTTTTAACGAAGTTGTTTTGATTTTTGTGTTATAATCGTGACTCCACCCTAATCCCCAGTGGACACGTCACAAGCTTACACCAGTGGTCTTGGCCAATAATCTAACTACCGCCATTCGAAAGCTCTCAAAAAATGTGATCTTTTGAGCGGTGTTAGATCAAAATCGATTGTGGCGTGGTCGCCTTTTTCAGGAAATTTTTAGGCAGTTACTGACTATAAAAAGACTTCTTTTAGACAGTATTAGGTTACCAGAGTCCGGAGCAGAATTGCTGATTTTCATGATTTAAGGTTTAAATGGCGTACAAGAGTGTGGTAGCATAAATTTATGTCTTTAAAAGTATTTTTAATGAAAAAATTCTAAATGTTCATTAAAAATTAATTATTTAGCTGTTTATTACACAATTTTTTAATGCCTCTGCATAATTTCACAAGCATATTTTATTTACAATATTAACCCATTAACGCCAAGGTGATCAGAATTTTTACTACTTTTCAACGTGTTTATTTATTATGCTATTTGACCAAAAAGAATTTGCAATACCACTTCTCCTACGTAAAATTTAATGCCCTTTTAGAATCTAAACTCAAAATTTCGATTAAACACCGAGAAAAAAAATATGGCCGATTTAAACGTCCACTTAACCGCCCATAAATATGTTGTACAAATGAAAAGCTTGCGGAAAAAGTATATCAGTTTTGGATCGAGCCTCTGAACTATATCTTCTCGTAGTTGATAGTGGAGATACACCTGCAGCAGTTGAAGCTGTTGAAACGGGCTTCGAATCCATTATAGTGATAAAATTCATGCCACTATCTTGATCATGTTTTACAATATAAGTACCTCGTGGAACTTTCTTTTCAAGTATATTCTTTTCTTTGACTCGATTGTCTCTTATTGTGCCAGTGCATTTCATACGTAATTTTTGCAAATGTAAAATCATATCCATATTTGTAAAAAAATTATCAAAGTATAAATGAAATGCAGGGATTTTATTATATATTATTAGCCGAAAAAAGGTTCTAATAAATGCAATACTACACGTGTACCTAACCCACATTTTGCTAATTTATTGCCGGTTTGGGAATTTTTACCGCAATATAGATCTAAATTCAGTAGATAACCGTCTCAAGTGCATAAACCCCAAAATTTTAAACCAAACCTAATTGGTTTGCCTCGAATAAATTGTTTCAATACAGTTTTTGCATTAGGCTTAGCCATCATTTCATCAATACATATAAGTTTTTCATATTCCAAACTCTAGGAGGTTGTTTTGAAAAAGTTTCAACATCGAACGAACCCGCCACTCTCTATCGTTTGGATTCTTGCCTTTAGCTTTTGAATATTTTATTTTACATTTAATTTCTTCAGTTCAAACTTATCGGAGTCATTACAGAAGAAACAATGTCATTAGATAAGAATGGATCAGATGACCAATAATCTTTCTGAAACTTTCTTTTATTGAATGAACTGAAAATAACTATACCTATAAAAGTGTCAAGATCTTGTAATTTTAAATCATAATTATTCTCTTTAGACGCATCAATTATATATTGTTTCATTTTGGTGGAAAAAAGGTTTCAAACAATTGGAAAGGCTCGCACGTCTTTATATTCTTTTTTGCAGCTTCAGATAATAATATCGTTTCTTCACAAGTATTTGAATATAACTTCTCGCCATCGATTTAAATGAATTCGTGATTTTTTTCAAATTTATCTAAGTTTTTAGAATACCAAACACAAGCTTTTTTATAAGTAATATTCGGTAGTGTTAATTCATGTTCAGAATCTGAATCAGGTATCGAATCACAATCGGAATCAAAATCATCAGGGCCTGAATTGTCTGCATTCGGAATCAATATGCTTTCGTCGGAATCACTATCCAAATAATCTGATTCATACTCTGGATGCGGTGAAGCAGAAGATTTTGAACGTTTTTGTGACATAACAAATGTAGTGAGAAAGTGAAAACCAATATTATTATTATATGCTTTACTTATAATTCATGTACAAATTGTATAGAACATATGCGTCCATGCACAAATGAAAAGATGTACAAGTTTGTTCGTGAATTTTTTAGTGGTAGATAGAAACCAAATTTTATGTACAAGTCAAGAAAAATGTTTTTCTCTAAACCCGTAGACTTTACGAAAAATTTTTAAGAACAAGAAAGTCTTAAAATTAGTCAAGAAACAATCAAAAATTTTTTCAAAATTTTTTATGGTATTTTTAAAAAATTAAATTTTTTTAAATTTTTGAAAATCAATAAATGTCTCGAAAAATTTTGAAAAAATTTGAGAATGTTCTTTGTATAATTTTAAGACATTTTTGTTCTTAGAATTTTTTTCCTAAAGTTTGTAGTTTTTAAAAAAACGATAGATTAAGATTTCCATAAAAATTATTCATTTTTACCGCCATTTTCAAAAAACGCGTCGATGAATTTTTCTGAAAAAAATTCCACTTAATGTTTACGTGCCATGATTTCCTCTGATCATAGTATAAAGTTGATACTTTTGCGTTATCATTGTGAAAAAAAATTCAAAAAAAATTTTTTTTTACAAAATTTTCACGTTTTTTACGTTTAAATCGTCCATATTTTTTTTCTCGGTGTTTAATCGAAATTTTGAGGTGTTTAATTAAAAAGATAGTAAAAATTCTGATCACCTCGGCGTTAGAGATTAATAAAATTAAAAATGTTTAAAAATTGCTGTTTAATTTCAGGCTATTCGGTGAAATGATTACTGGGATATCCTGTGCATTATGGAAAAAAATCGGGGTACGGAGTCTCATAATTAATTAAGATTGTTCCCTAGTAGAAATCTGATCATAAATGCTACGATTTTGAGACAGAAAATGGCCAATTACCATAAAATACCCAATTAATGGCAAAAGTAGAGTTTTATGTAACCTTAAATGTTAAATTTTTACTAAGCTGATGCTACATGAAAGTTGGCAAAAAAAATTTAACCCTTTCGTGCATATAAGGAACTGACAATCAGACCGTCGTTGAAACTAGAAAATTTTGATGTCCGGCATCGAGCTGAATCCAAATCTGGAGTCAGATTTTGGAAATTATAATAATTGGGCCCAATACTGAAGGGGCCCACTCTTAGAATGCAAAGTTTAGAAAAATGAAAAATACAATCGTATTCTACTTAAAATTTTAAGAGGAAATCATTCTTGTCATTTTTTTGATAAGAAACACCAATTCTAAGATATTTTCTAGGATATCGGACCCCTGAGTAAAAGCAGAATAATTTAATAATAATTTCCTAGAATAATTTGAGGGATTGTTCTAGTGAGTAAAGAGCTAAGCAATGCCTCCTCCTCAGCCTATAAATGTGTCTCGATGTCTTACAGACACTCGGCCGTTTGGTGGAGGGGGGAGGGGAATGTGACAAGGTGGATTTAGTCCACTTGTCAAAAGATGCTAGCATTACCGACACCGCGAGGTGACTCGTTATCGATAGCAAATAAGAGCAATAAGCAGGCGCTACGACCAGTGCGGGCGTAATGCAGTGGTTAGCGTGAACGCCTTCGGATCCGAAGGGGCCCGGGTTCAAGACCGTCGCCCGCTTGATTTTTTTATTTTCACACGAGCAGAGCCTCGTGTTATAATATATAGAAGTGTGTGTGTGTGTGTGTGCGTGCGTGCGTGCGTGCGTGCGTGCGTGGGTGGGTGTGTGGGTGGGTTGGTGGGTGGATGTGTGTGTGTGTGTGTGTGTGTTTATATATATATTGTAACGTGGTATTTCGTCCTAATACCAGTTACAAGTTATTTATTAATTTATACAGGGACGACGGCGCCGAAGAACGCGTCTTTGTCGTCGCCGTGGGTTAATAAGTTATCCCGTCGGGACACGGTAGCGGAGATAGGACGATCTCCTACGTACCGACACACGTGGCGGGAAAATCGGGAATCGGAAGGTTGTTTGCGGGCTAATTTATAATTAAAATATTAACGCGACCGTTATGTTAAAATATATAAATAAGTATTTATTCTGAATTTACACGGAGGTGCCCGACAATAATTAACGGGGCGTTCTCCCGGTCGCGTGGTATATGAGAGATTCCACAGAACTTTTGACTTTAAGGTCAAAAGAAAATTGAAAATTTATTTTAAAGGCACATCTTTGAAACTTATCGAACTATTTCTAAATAACAGTAGTAGCATAAAAAACATGGGGCCCCTCATTTTTTTAAAAAATTTTTTTGTAAAAAATCAAAAACAATTATTTTAATGTAAAACATACTACTTTTCATCAAAAAATAAAATTTTACATTTTTCTTTCAAATTTAAGGTAAAATGTTAAAAAATTTGATAAAATATGTAGCATAATATGTGTTGGAAAGAAAAATTTTGTAACACAAAAATATCATTATAATAAAATTTTATTTTAAGCAATTAATAATTTTTCAAACAAAAGAAATGTAACAAAATATATAATATATACAAACATTGTAACTAATAGAAAGATTTTTTTAATTATAATTCCTACCTTTAATTTAAGTTCCATTAATGTGTGTGTATTTGTGTTTAAGTATTACAATTACAAATATTTACTATAAGATGATTAAATACTTTATTTTCTCGGAAAGTAAGAATTTCATTTTGTTACATTTTTCGTAAGTTCGTTTCAGGCAAACAAAGAAGAATTTTATGTAAAGTATTTTAAAACATGTTTTTTAAAAGGTTAATAAAAAAGAGCAATTACTTTTATAACCATTGATAACATACTATCGATGTGCTGACGAAAAGTACGATTTTTTTCAATGGGGGGCGCATACGTGTACCCAACTTTGCGAAGGTACAATTTTTTTTCTGTCAGTAGCACACTTACAAACCGAACGCGATTTTATTTGTCTGATCAATAAGTGTCATTTTCCATGAAGAAAATTTATGAGAATAATTTATTTTTTTTAAAGAGCTTAAAGTAAAATAAATTAGTTTTCTTTAAATAGTGGTTACGGATATTCATAAAATAAATTAATCTATGTAGGTTGAAGCACACCTCTAAAACTTTTACATTATATTCTGTGATATGTGAAGATTATATAAAAAATTATCCAAACCATTTTTAATAAAAGTTTTTTTTTATATAAACCTAATAAAGCAAAAAAGTACAGTGAGTAACACAAAGAATTAATTAAAATGCGATAAATTATAATTTTTTTAAGTAATATATTATATATTATTAATATAATAAATAACGGTTACTATACTTTGTGACTTTTTTCTACAAGGAATGATTTTTTTAATATGATGAAAATCATCAAATAGCATTGAAAAGTGAAAGTAACAAGAAAGTCAAAAGTTCTGTGGAATCTCTCATATACGCGGCAAGCAGGGGCTGCTAAATGAATAAATATACGTGCACACACACACAACACGCTCTAATTATATACCGACTGACATCGGGTACTTACAGGGCTGGCTTGTCCATTGGCCCTGCTGTACGTCGGCGCCCCGACGTCTGCTGGCCGGTGGAGTCGGCCCGGTTTCCCATCGTCCTCGACGGTGGTCTGCAGGTGCGGCCTGATGCCGCGGCGATTCGCCTACCTCGGGGAACACTCAACCCGAGGTATCTGGTCCTTCGTACTGCACTCACACGAACTCACGAACACTCGCGTACGGCTTCCCGGAGCACGGACGAACCGGTCTGGTACTTCCCGTGGCGCGCGAAACTAACGTGACGATGTGTAAAGGAAGATGCTATCGCGGTCAAGACCGGCAGCGTACTGAGCTTTTCGGGAATTGTCGTATTCCCGGAAAGTACCTAACACACATACACAATAACAATTGTATATACGGATGCTCGCACACATCCTCGGTCGCCGACATAAACACGCGTGTTTCGTGGCCTTGAAGAGGTAACGCACGAAACAATAACAACGTGCGAGATTTTAAGATATAATATTAAATACATACTATGAAATAATATAATACATTAAGTATTATTTATTTCATTGCAACGACGTCTCGTCGCAATATATATATATAGTAACGGGGTGGGTACTGGGGAATATAAGGCCCCGATCAGGCCTAATCTGTCCCAACTTACCAACCTTCAGTGTACAGTCCCACGATGCGGTCAGGAATCATTTTGATTCCCGTGCAATGCCGTTAACAAAACGTCAAACATCTCGCTTGAGTTTTATACCGTGTGTTGGGGCCCTATGCTCAAAATGCCAACTAGGATAAACGCCGGAGAGGGCGGTATTCGTGGGATAGGACTTTGACCGGTAAAAATGTTATCAACAATCGATATATTAAGTTAATCGGCGAGAAAGATCGTCTCGCCGAGTCAATTTATTAAATAAATAATTAAACAATAATAAATCAACGTTAACAATTTAAGGGGAGTCGTGCCGATGACTACCCCCGAGGTCAGCGCGAAAACAAATAGTTAAAACCTTTTAACTGTCGAGTTATGAGCAACCGATCCGGGAATGATCGGCTGCTTAACCTGATGGCTATACGTTACGCCGTGTGATGTATGTATCTCTGACGTAGGGAGCTCTGACGTAGAAGCTTCCTACGTCACGCGCGCCTTCTCTCGTAAAGTGACTCCCGCGAACCACCTACCTGTCTACCCGGGCGGCATTCGTCACGAGAGGGGGAAAAAGAGGAACGCTTCCTCACCTGGCCGTACCAGGTAAATCAAGGTACGAAATATTAAATAGACACGCGGGTCTAAACGTGGTGCACCACTTACCGCGAATCTAAATATCTCGTCCCAGCGGGAAAGGCTGGGCAACGAAGAGAGAGCTTGTTCTCGTGAATATCCCTCTCTCTCTCTCACTCCAACTGTCGGGAAGGCTGCCGGCTTCCTTCTTTCCCTTCCTGTGGGACGTGCTGCTCCGCAGGCCGACGTAGAGATTGGTGGGAAGAAAACCTCACACCCACACACACACAAATGCACCAGTCCTTCAGCTCTTTTTTCGCGTAAAAAATATCACGGCGGTTATCAACACGTTGTTGTTGCCGTGCGCGCGCGAACTCGATACTCCCCGCTGGGCGCGCACGATTTTCGCGCGTTCGTGCGCGGGCCGCGCTGTATATCCTCTTTCACGTTGCTTACCTGATCGGTAACTCGCTAACCGTTATACCCCCCTTCCAGATTTCGCATACTCTGTATGTGGACTCTGTTCCTCATGGAACGGGTAAGAGGGCTAACGAGTTGCTCTTGATCAGGTTTATCAGGATGCGAGGTAACTGTTTCAAACGATTGATCTCCTTGCAGCGGCAGAGCGGACAACTAGGTTCGTCAGAACCTCCCGTTTTGCTCGTTGAAGGTTGGGCTACAGGTTAACCTGTATTCAAAGGTAGCCTCTTTGAAGGCCGCCTCAGCCTTCGGCCGCTGCTGGCGCTTTACGTCCGCTTCGGTCGTGAGCCTGGAGGACGCACTTGTCCTCGTCTCGGGGGATCTGGTTCAGAATCTGCATTGGCAGACCGCTCTACGGGTGATCGGCGCTTTACGGTCGCGGCTCCTTTCCGAGGACGACCACTCTGTCGTCTGGTAACGCGGGACCTATCTAAAGACGTACGCGATGTCTTGCGCGGATTACACCGTGTTCCGTCGCCAGAGGACTCGCTCGCATTATTCTCCCTCGCAGGGGAGCATTCGCTCGCTACAGGCGGGTCGCACTTCACTGTTGATCCCTCGGCGGTTGGGGTTGTTCACGTTGATCCTCATCAGTTCAGTCAGCATCATTTTCGGGGCCGTATCTCTTTCAGGTTGCTTAGCTGATCGGTAGCACGCTTACCGTTATAATATATATATATATATATATATTTTGGACGAGATATCTCGGGATACTGCGCCAGGGGGTTAAAATATTCAGTTTCTCATAATGTGCAATTATAGCTTTTTTTATCTTTATTTACAATTTTATCCTTTACAAAGGTGTAAAATATACTTTTTAGTCTATGCTAAAGTATAAAATTGAATATTAACGTTTTTAAAATTATTTTCCAATATTGTACAAATATCATGTTTTAAACCTTTCAAATTGTATTTTTTCACTTTTGAAAAGTAGATTTTTTTCATTCATTTTTGGAAAATCTGTTATTGTTACATTATACAATTTTTATAGTGTATAATTATAAAAATTGAAACTTTATAAAAATATGTAATTATAAGTTTTTAATTTTTTCGATTTACACGTTCTGACGTTGATTCTTACATTTTAGAATTTAAAGCGTATATTTATTTGTTTTATAAATTTATTACATATTTTGAATAAAAAATTAAAAATTTTGTATTCTATCACAAAAACGTTTTTGACAAATAAATTTTGTAAATATAAGTTGAACAAATTTTTTGTTAAAAAAGCACAATGGCAAATTTAAATTTAAAAAAGTAAATCTTAACTACATTTTTTATTTTATTTTAAACATATTTCTATCCGCTTAAAATTCCGTTACACATTTTTAAAAAAATACTGATATATTTTTAAAAATTACTAACTTGTTAATGATATTTTTTATTAGATTGGTTTCACATTTATAGCTCGAGATAATTTACTACACGAGATCGACAGCGACCGTCTTTGAGGAGCAAGAAAGCAGCATCGGGGATGGTGATTCGAACGATTGTATGAGCAGTTCGTGTACCTGTTTAAACTGCACTGAGCGATCTGTTGAGGATGTTTGATCCAGTTTATCAGCCAATCATGACAACAGCTCTGAACAACCGTTGGATTTCCGTGTTGACAGTCGTGCCTATATAGTGATTAGCTAAATAAACTTGGAGAGCAATATTCACACCGACGAAGAAGAGTTATGCGATTCGGATGATTCCCCTACGGATTTAGATATGGATGACATCGAGAATGAAGGCGTTTAAATCGCCGCTGCCAGGGCAAGTGGTCTTCTAGCTAATATTATAAGGTCCTTGCATCTTCGCGTTCTCCGTTGTCTTCTCCACTGGCGGATCCAACGCGGGACGAGGCAGGACCGTCTGATCCCGAGGCTGCATTTAGAAAAAGTCAAGCGCTTCGCCAATTTTATAATAGGCAAATATCGGAGTGCGAGCGGTTCTTTCACCAGCTCCAAGGAAACCGACTAACTTATCACAGATTTGACGAAAGCCTCATTATATATATCTATAGATCGTCATATAAACGAATGTATGTTTAATGTTTTTAAATTTTTTTACTATCTGTACAAATAATTAGATATAATTATCATTGGCACTATTTTCTATTTATAAAGTATTACGCTGGGAAGATTTTAATTCACCTATATACTCGGAGCCTGACGTACTCGATTTATTGAATCGTGTACACGACAGCTTCAATGGTCCGACATAAGAATAGAATATAATTTTTTAAATAAAAAACAATATTAAATTATAAATATTAATGTATAAAATTTGCACTCGAAAATATAAATTTTATAAAACTAAGTTTTTAATTCTCTTTTTTGCGACCTGTAATTTTTTCAGCATCCAACAACGGCAACGAGAATATAAATGCCGAATCTTTCCAGGTAGGAGGTAGAGGTGGTTTGTTCAACAACAATATTCGTAAAGCCGGTGTATGATTCGCTATTGAAAGCGAGCAAGAGCATTTTGTACGTAAGTTTAGGTTGAGCGCGCGACGAATGGTATTACGCGTACTGTTACCGGTCACAAATAATGTTAATGTTATATTACACTTAGAATTAGCATTTAATTGCGTTCGAGAATGAGAACGATCTCATTGGTGTTAGTGTAAACTGCGATCATTTCATATACGGTGCAGCGGGTGTCTTTTAGACCTATTAAAAATTTTAAGTACGACGATTTATGAAATATTATCAGTCGCGTCACGCAAAGTAATCAAGATTTTTACGTAGATGATAGTTTCGCGGTAGAGGAGACGATCGTAGATATGCCTGTTGGTACGGAGTCCGCAAAAAACCGTAAGTATAGATACTGTAGGTCAAACATCGATTGTCTGTATAGATAATTTACACAATCTTTGTTTACCTCGCGCTTTGGTAGTTGGAGAAGCGTATCGCGACTTGAATCGCAAGGATGAAGCAAAAGTTATTTAGTCGGAGAACACTGCAAAAGCTATCGCATTTTGCTCGTGTCGATATCCCCGAATCCAATTGTGGGTTTAGGGAAATTCAATTATTTCAGAATTATTATGCTTCTCTCGATATACCTATTATAGTCTTCGACAAAGACAGTTTCGGTTTTGGAGAACCGCCATTTTTCGACGGCCGACCGCTATGGCGAGACCGTTTTGAAATCGCAACACCTTCGGTGATCAATCTTGTTTACGATAATCACGCGAAACATTTCGATACAATATTAAATGTGATGGGTGCAGCGAAAAGTAAATTTTTTTGTCCGTTTTGTAATAAAATGTACGCGTTTGTAAACGAACACGTAAGTTCGAGGGCATGCGTGAGCTGTTTCACATCGCCAGCGTGTGACCACAACATTAGTACAATAACGTGTAAGGATTGCTTAACCCATTAACGTCCAAACGACCAACATTTTTTTCTTTTTTCATAGTCATTATAACATGTTTCAATTATGCCCCACCATAGTGCTATACTCCAGCATATACTCAAAAATGGTGCTAGCCATATACTCGAAAATAGAGAAAAATGAATAAATTTTGATTTTTTGCGTGTATTTTCATTCAAAACAAAATTTTTGACTATCTGAGAATAAAATACAAAAAATATAGGGTCAAAGTATAACTGTTTATGCACTTTTGTTTATGAATTGAACGATCTAAATACATTTTATAATATGAAAAAAAATTAATTAAAAAAAAAATAACGACAAATTTTCTGTATTTTTTTTTTAATTAAAAAAATCATAACTTTTTTCAAAAAAGGATTAAGTCAATTTTACCAACGGCATTCGAAAGAACACATCCAAAACTATAACGAAAAAAATCAGCACTATGGTAGGGCATGATTTAAACATTAAATAATGACTATGAAAAAAGAAAAAAAAATGTTGGTCGTTTGGGCGTTAATGGGTTAAGAGATTTTTTCGAAGAAAATTGCTTCCGTAACCATAAAACAATCGGCAGTTACAAAAGAAAACGGCTAGAGGTGTGCGCTGTGGTAAAGATTTGTCGCGACTGTCACAAAGTCGTACACAAACATCGCGGTAATCACGAATGCGACGTTTATTATTGTAAAAATTCTCAATCGAATTACTCGTTCAATGACATGTGTTTTATGCAGCCGGCAAACGTGTCGCGAAAGGAAAATGATAAATACTTGTGCGATTTACTTGTATTCTACGATTGTGAGACTCGTCAAGACGCATCGTATAGGAACCATGTAACCACGCGATTACACGTACCGAATCTATGTATAGCTCATCAAGTTTGTACGGATTGCATTGATGTGGACGACGTGACCGAATTGTGTTCTGTTTGCGGAACGCGCGAGCACATATTTATGAGAGAACCCGTAAAAGAATTTTTAGAACTGTACATTCGGGAAAAATCTTTAAAAAAATCATTTGCATCGCTCACAATGCAGGTGGATTCGACGCTCAGTTTATATTGCAAGAACTAACAGAAAGTAAAAGCTTATTACCTTTTATTATTTCAAACGGTAGAAATATCGTATTACTCGATTGCGGAAAAACACGATTAATCGACAGCTTAAATTATTTTCACGTGAAATTAAGTTTATTATCGAAAACGTTTGATTTACCTGATTCCTCGAAGAAAGGCTAGTTTCCGCATCTCTTTAATACCAGAATCGCATTTCTACTGTCCCGATTCCATCTCAAACAAAGATCGAGCATTATTTTTCGAATGGTACAACACCGAAGTCGACCGCGACAGCGTGTTTGATTTTAAAAAAGAAATTGTAGAATATTGTCAAGGGTGTAAGCTTAAATTTCAAAAATTCGTTCAAAATAAATTTTGACAGTATTAATAACATGCTCGAATGTACTTTTGACAAAGAAAACAGGGATAATTCTAGAACGGGTAATCCTTTTGAAATTAAACTTAACTTTTCCGCTATGAAGCGCACGTTGCACCACGAGATTGTAACCCGTAACGAATTTAAAACTTGTTGCGTAGTTTTAAAGAAAAGACGATACACTTCGAAAAATTTGTCTTTGCCGTTTGGTTATAAAGTATGAATGTATTAATATATAATATTTTTAATAAACTATGTACGCAAAAGTTTACTATAATATTACATTATTTTATCGTATTTTTTAATTTACATGCGATTATTGGTGACACCCTCGGAGCACGTCGATCAGATCCTCGCGTTGGTTTGCTGGATCCTCGCGAGGATTTAGCTAGTTTACCGCAAGAATTTACTAGTCCCATGCGAGGAATTAGCTCCCCCGCTAGGGGAGTTTACCTACAACCCTCGCGGGATTTTAATAGATTCCCGCGGGGATTCCGCGAAGCTGTACGTACCGGTTTGAATGTACTGGACGACGTTGCCAATAACAGTGCCAATTTAAAAGAATCTGTAGACATACGTGTTGGTGAATCTGCAAAAATTTGAAAAGAAAAGCCGCAAATAAAATTTCCGAAATGATGCGAGAAAGCGGGTATAAAACTGGGGTTGCCAAACGTAAACGACGGTTGAAACGTAGGCGCGGCACTGTACGCATTAGAAAACGCGTAGAAAAAAAGCATAAATCCGTTGCTCGAAAGCGCAGATAACGATAAAAAAAACTTGTCAGAAGTATAACCGATATTCTTTTACCAAAATAATCGTAGAAAAATGGCGTACTTACACGTCTGTAGCGGTGAAGGTTTAAAGAACGAACTTGAAAGATCGAGAGCAGCTCTTATCTCTACTACAAGCCCGTGTCTCTCAGCAATGAAAGCGATTCACCTCTGGAATTTTCGGAACGAAGTTCTACGAAACACTACTTGGATCTCGCGCACACAATGTTGCACGTTACGGTTTAAATACTACCCGTGAAAGTCGACGTTGAAAATGCAAATGTTGCGCCGATAAACAATTTTATTCACTCGATGTTTGATCAAGTGGATATATCTTTTAATCAGAAACTGGGGTCACCACGAAACAACGCTTATCCTTATCGAGCCTACATAGGAACGCTGTTGAATTACTCAACCCCTTCATTGACTTCTCATCTAACTGTCGGTCTCTGCTATCCTGATACTGCCGGTTGCATGGATGCACTATCCAACACACCTACCAACACGCCAGAAACCAATGCTGGACTCTTAAATCGACAGTATTTTACTCTCAGTTGCAAACCGGTCGACATGATTGGACATTTGCATTCCGACGTCTTCAATCAACCAAAATTTTTGCTCAACGGGTTAGAAATGAGAGTGAGTCATGGGTTGGTCTGACAACGGTAAACTTTCCGCTCACATAAAAGAGACAACGTTGATTGTTGGTCAAGCAAAGATAAGCCCTGGCATTTTATTAAAACCACAGCAAAGTATCCAATTACAAGGGTGGAAGTTAAGTTGTTTACCATGCACGGTGGTATTTTGGGTGATACTCTCGATGACGTGATATTGGGGCAATTAATTAAAATAATTATTTTGGGCTTCGTACGAAACTGTGCCTTTAACGGTAATCGATGTATCAAGCCTTTCAACTTTCATCATTTTTCTATAAAGTTTCTGTTTCTTTACGTGGACGGAGTGCAACCGCGTTTCACCAGTAACAATAGACTCTTTGTTGAGGCCTTTCATACACTCTTTTCCGGTACAGGTATACATTATCTAAACGAAGGTATCGACGTATCACGCATTTGTTATCCGTTGGGATTCTGCCACTTTCGGAAACCATCAATTGTATCGTTTACACTGAATGCGACAACATTCTAGAAATAGATTCCAACCGTCAAATTATAGCGGACTACAGTGCCTAAGCGAATACACCTGGCTACTTTGGTTACAGCGTCATCTTTTATCGACGGTCGAGACACGAGAGAATATAAGCTGCCGACGACATTCCAAACAAGTTAGTCGTTTTAAACGGTCAACACTGTACAATAGATCACAGGGTGACGTCGGTCATTGGTTGATTTCATTATCCCAATAGTTTGATAAATTACCAAATGAAATCAAGGCGTCCAACGATTACGTATTATCCCAGCTTACCGGTATATACTGGTTTGACGGCGACATTTCATTGCGCAAATTACGTCGACATTTGTACAATATGAAAATATACGTCTTGAATTACCAAAGAACAGCATTGAAATTTTCGACAACGCTTTATAAAATATTTTGTGGAAGAGAAGGAAGAAAAACAATCTCATAAATTTCAAAACGGAATTTGAAGGAACGGATGAAACATACGGCTTGGACTACGTAACGGACGAGGAAGAGAAGAGCAGCAAATAAATTGTTATGTATACTAGGCAAGTAATGAGAGTTTTAGAAGGCCTAGAGGCAGCTACGGCAGGCGTATACGCTGCGCACAGAATCCCACGCGCTATGACGACACCGATCGTTATCGTATGCAACACCGACGATCACACAAAACCTGGTTCGCTTTGGGTATGGATGGATTTACACCGATATCAAAACATCACATTAAACGCTAGCAAGGAAATTGTAAAAATATTCAATGGAACACAAAAAAGCTGCAAAGTGATGATTCTACGTGTTGCGGACAGTACACTGTAACGTTTCTTTATCACATGTGTAACAATCTTGATCTCGATTTTTTTTTTTTAATTTTTTTTTCGCGTGATACCAAAAAAAAAACAACCTGTTAGTTGTGAAATTTTATAAAAGTATTTACAATAAAATTAAGAATAAGAAATGTAACAAGGTAAAAACATTTGCCAGTGAGCGCTCTCTAGCATTAGGCATCAATAATCAAAAAATTGTGTTTAACAAATTAAAAAAATTTAATGTATCAAATTAGACGTCGTTTTCCTTGAACTAACGATTTCCCCTTCCCATATTTTTTCTTTAATAAAGGTGCTCTATAAGAGCAAGTAACACCAGGTGCATTTCTTTCCTTCGTAACCGACCGTTCTTCAATATTTTTACCTAGTCTATCACGTATAACGTATTTATGATTCCATGTACGTATAAAAGGACAGTGCTCAACAATGCACCATTAACAGTAAAAAACCTGGAGAGAACGTATCAACCTCTCGTAGCGTGTTAGAATAGTTGTTTCAAAAGTGAAAAATGGCTATTCTATGTTGCGCGGAAAGTTGCCAAACATACTATTGGCGACGACGTACGCTCTCAACAAATCCAACACCAAGAGGGTTTGTATCGGGCTTGACTACGTTGATAGAAATTATCGGCGTGCCGTAAAACTCATAAGCAGTGGACATTCGCATTCCTTCGCGTTACACTAAATAAAGCTGAATGGAACGATTTCAATAGCCAACTCGAAGTGATTTCAGCTTATTTAAAAAATAGCTACTCTTTTTATCAGGATTTTGGACGTCCTACTAAAATCTTTTTCGAAAACCACGAAATAAGCTTCACGTCAACGTACGGATGTAAATCTATTATGATCGACGACCGGTCAAGTATGTGTCACAACATTGACCAAGGAGAGGATACCGAAAAAAATGATCAAACGTGGAGAAAAAGAAAAATGATGACACCTGGTATAGCCATGCAAGAATCAATGTTTAAGGGTCTTTACAATCAAAGCGGTTTAATAGATCTACATGTAGACAATTTGTCTAAAACTCAAGTGGACTATGTCAATCAAACTGTATACCACGTCACGGAATATTTAAAAGAGAAACTACAGAAGGAAGACATAGAAGAAATTAAAAATATATTAAAAGATGTCAACGCATTTAAGCAGTATTATTCAGTATATAATGCCGATATGGAAGGGTTCATCAATGAAAAATATATCCACGACGATGTTTATAATGAACACAATTTAAAAATTGTATTAAACCAAATGTTTACATTTTACTTAGCTATTATCGCTAAACATTTACAAGAAATTATGCTTACTAATTAAACACATTTACACAAAAGATTGAATAAATATTTATAATTAAACTTTCTGCTTAATAATTGTACTTATCACTTTTCCTCTATAAATATCAGACGATTCTCAATTTTAAATCATTCGACTTTTTGTATTCGTCCAAGATGGAACGAACACTTAGAAATCTTTGCAGCGAGGACAGAAAACCATTGATTGACAAAAACGACAAAAAAGAAAAAGGGGAAAAATCAAAATCTACTCTACACCCAAACAATACGACTACAAGATATTTTAATATTTAATTCTTTTACAATCGGTCCTTATCAGGGCCACAATAATTTACATACGTATACAAACTATTAAAAACTTTTCAAATATACTTACCTTTGTATCGTTGAAAATGTCAATCAGATCCAAGAGAACACAGAGTATAAAACATGAAGCTCATTTACCCTTATTATATTTATTATAAAAATATGCATATGAGAGATTCCACAGAACTTTTGACTTTAAGGTCAAAAGAAAATTGAAAATTTATTTTAAAGGCACATCTTTGAAACTTATCGAACCATTTCTAAATAACAGTAGTAGCATAAAAACCATGGGGCCCCTCATTTTTTTAAAAAATTTTTTTGTAAAAAATCAAAAACAATTATTTTAATGTAAAACATACTACTTTTCATCAAAAAATAAAATTTTACATTTTTCTTTCAAATTTAAGGTAAAATGTTAAAAAATTTGATAAAATATGTAGCATAATATGTGTCGGAAAGAAAAATTTTGTAACACAAAAATATCATTATAATAAAATTTTATTTTAAGCAATTAATAATTTTTCAAACAAAAGAAATTGTCGCGTCCCGACGAAAATTATATTATTATTTTTCGTAAAAAGTACTGCGTAGTTTAGAATAAAAATACGGCGTAGAAGACGAACAAAATAAGGTTGATAATGAATGATTCTAAGTAAATGCAGTAATATAAAATATAATTTATAAAGCTAAGGAACAGATTATTTTACGAGTGTTTCAAACGAAACAGATACTGATACGTAGAGTTGAAGATATTATTCAAAGCCAATACGCATATAAGCGGGATCGCCGATAGTGAGATCGAAACGAAGGGTTACGCAAGAGTTTTTTTGTACTGCACTATAAAATCAATGCTCGGAGAAGAACCGGCGATGGGAAACATGGACTAGAAAATTCGAGCATTAGAAGGAAGTAATAAATTAAGCCGTTCTCTGGATAATGTCGCAGTAATAAAAGAGGGGACAGCAAATTCTCCGAATTAACTACGAAGCGATACAGAAAATGCACGGGATTCGATAATTTTTAATTACGCACATCTAACGGTCCAATCGGGTGCAAGCACAGAAAAATCGAGAACTACTTACACATCTCCATATAAGGCAAAGTGTAAGACAAGGAAGAAGTGTAAGACAAGGAGAGATGCATAGATTTTGGGGTATATAAAGAGGACCCAGAACAGACACAGGCACTCCTAAATTTTCATCTAAAGCTTTCGCAAGGCGAAGCTCTGCTGGACAACTCTTTGATTTTTATCCAAGGGCGTGGCTCTGCTACTTGAACTTTGAAATAATACGTATTAAAAATCACAAGAGGAATCGAGACGTATCATCGACATCTACAAGCCATAGTCGAGGAACTACGACTTCGACATCTGGAAATCGTCGAGCTCCAACAGCATACACATCTAACGTCGACGCCCGCAGGTCTAGCAGGACATTATACGGCAATCTGACACCGCTACCCACGTTCAAGGCGGACCTTCGTTCCTCACCGAATATACACACATATATACATATATATATACATGTATATATATCTATATATTTGGGTACTTAAGGTATATTCTTTTCGGCTATCTATACGCTTGTATTATTCGTAAAGGCAACCTGATATTTTATGTTATTTCGATTGCTGAACCAACCGTTTTTCTTTTAAAACAATTATTATTACATACAATTTATTAACTATAATTCATGTTTTAAACGACAACCATTTTTTTTTATTTTATCTGCATTTACTTATAATGATTCTTATTTCGATTATTAATTATTAATGTTTATAATAAAATAACCTTGCGAATATTTTATTCTATAATGTGTTAATGTGTTCGCCGTACATTTGTTTATTTAATCAAAATTAATCGTTATTCGACTTAAATAATTTTATACAATTGTTAATAAAATAGTGTAAATTTATGTGTTTTTGCCCATTAAAAAGCTGTAATAATTTAGTTTCACGTGTTCATTTAAAGAAAAAAACAGCATATTATATTTAAATAAATAAGGCATAATTAATACGAAATAAAACATATTATTTTATTTATCCCACATTATATCCTGCATCTCTACTCTCAAAATAACTTCGCTCGCTACTCCCGGAGACGTAAGGCTAGTCCTAGTCAAACAAGAGCGAAAGGAACGCGAATGGTTTATTAACCATTTGCCTTCTTGTAATATTTTTTATGGTAATTGGTGCAAGTCTGGACGTGACAAAATGTAACAAAATATATAATATATACAAACATTGTAACTAATACAAAGATTTTTTGAATTATAATTCCTACCTTTAATTTAAGTTCCATTAATGTGTGTGTATTTGTGTTTAAGTATTATAATTACAAATATTTACTATAAGATGATTAAATACCTTATTTTCTCGGAAAGTAAGAATGTCATTTTGTTACATTTTTCGTAAGTTCGTTTCAGGCAAACAAAGAAGAATTTTATGTAAAGTATTTTAAAACATGTTTTTTAAAAGGTTAATAAAAAAGAGCAATTACTTTTATAACCATTGATAACATACTATCGATGTGCTGACGAAAAGTACGATTTTTTTCAATGGGGGGCGCATACGTGTACCCAACTTTGCGAGGGTACAATTTTTTTTCTGTTAGTAGCACACTTACAAACCAAACGCGATTTTATTTGTCTGATCAATAAGTGTCATTTTCCATGAAGAAAATTTATGAGAATAATTTATTTTTTTTTTAAGAGCTAAAAGTAAAATAAATTAGTTTTTTTTAAATAGTGGTTACGGATATTCATAAAATAAATTGATCTATGTAGGTTGAAGCACACCTCTAAAACTTTTACATTATATTCTGTGATATGTGAAGATTATATAAAAAATTATCCAAACCATTTTTAATAAAAGTTTTTTTTTATATAAACCTAATAAAGCAAAAAAGTAGAGTGAGTAACACAAAGAATTAATTAAAATGCGATAAATTATAATTTTTTTAAATAATATATTATATATTATTAATATAATAAATAACGGTTACTATACTTTGTGATTTTTTTCTACAAGGAATGATTTTTTTAATATGATGAAAATCATCAAATAGCATTGAAAAGTGAAAGTAACAAGAAAGTCAAAAGTTCTGTGGAATCTCTCATATATGAGTAATCAACGAGTAAAAAGCGACCTTGACCTACTTTTTGTCACCTATTTAAATATCGTACATATACATACAAGATTTATAAGTCCCTGTATTTGAATTTCGACATCCTTCTTTTTTGCATCACAAATTTTTCGTACATCACACTACATAAGCAAGTAATACGTATTTCGCCTAACTCTATCGACACCTACTCACTTTAAGAGACGATTACGGTATAGCTAGAGTGTCAGATGGTTGTCCAAGCTTAAGTTAGCAGGGCTCATCGACGTCTGTTCTAGCGGTTCAACTTTCCTTTTATAAAAGTAAATTATTTACTTGCAAAATTATAATAAATATTTAAATTTGCATATAATTTAATTTTTTTATTTTTTTGCATTTTTGATTTTATTAAAAGAGAAAATGAATTTATTGATCTTCACGAACTAAAATACAGTACTAAAATGCTTTATATTAATGTGCATTTCATATGTCGTTTATTAATAATGTTTATAGCCCTGAAAGGGGACGGTGTAAAAAGGTTGGCAACTTGACAACAATTAGTGTATTTTAGTTCGTGGAGAATAATACATTTTTTACACCACCTATATTCTTATTTTATATTTTAATTCCAGTTAAGGACATGAAATCGTAATAAACAAAATTTTTAAAAAATTTAATTTTTGGCACTATTTTGTTCATCTATTAACAGTTGTAAATTCTTATAGCAGTATTTACATCACAAATAACTACAGAAATATTCTGTAATATTATATTTTGTTTTCTACAACTTTTATTCACCATTCCGATCTGGAGCAACTGTTTAACATCTCAAAAATGCTGTTACGTTTCAGATTTTATGACAATTATTTTTATTTTAACTGTTGACTTTATTGCTTCATTAAATAATTGATGATTACATTTGATATGTTGAATAAATTATTTAAATATATTTTTAGAATTGCAGTGCCGAACTAGTAGTAGCTGATTTTGCAGCCCGTGTCGCTAAATTGGCTTCAGAGTCAACGTCGTCGACATCCTTGACTGATGCAGAAAGTTCCTTCGAAAATCCAAATTTTGTATCTCCAAATTCAGACCATGTTCAGACTTGTCCCGAAAGTATAAGCAAAAATCAGTGTAATATTAATTCTGCAACATTTAAAGATAATACACCTTTATTATCAGTGGATGTTGAAAATTCTAATTCATACCAAACAGGTAAGAATATTAACGAAGCACTAAATCCAAATCAATTATTATGTAATGTTCTTTATTTGATTTCATGCATTGAAATATGAGCACATACTTTAATTTCATGCCCATTTAACGTTCAACAGGATAAGAGTACACGACTTTTAAGATTCACTGTTTTGACTTTTAGTTAATGGGCATATTTTAACTCTATAGAATGTGTTCAACAATATCTTACGTAAACACACTAGTAATAATAATTTTATAGTTTTTACGTTTACTACACTAGTAATAATAATTATAGTTTTTCGTCACGTGTTTCCTATCTCTATACAATCGTTACAAATTAACCTTGTATTTCATTTGAAAAGTTTGTAACTTATTATTTATTTCTGTAAGATTTTTACATAGATGTAACATTAATTTGTAAATTATTTGGGAAAATTGTAGTCAGTTTCTAACCAGATTAGATTATGTTTAGGAGTTGATTTTTACTATTCCAACAATTTTATAAAACTATATTGACTTTGCTACATTCCATTTACAAATAATGTCTATTTGAAATATGTCTGTTGTTTATTTATATGTTGTAACATGTCCTAAATAATTTTAATGAAATAAATAACAAATGTGCATTACAAGTATCGATAAGATAGAGACGTTTGCGGGTACTGTATCCCCTTGATATATATTTTAAAAATTTTACTGTATAAAGCTTGAAATTAGAGCTTAAATATTTCTTAAATTATAAAGTCTTTTTTAAATTATTAGAATTAAATTATTAGAACAATAACTAGAATTTTTATATTGCGCGATCCTCCACCTGCCTATGTTTAGAATAAATCGGTTATACCTTTCGCTGCAGACCATAACTGTCTCTTTGTCGATTGACTCCAATAAAGCGCCTGCTTCACAAAAAGAGCCTAAATTCGTAACCTTACGAGGGTCAATCTCCAAGAAGCCATTTCACTCTTTTCAATGGTTCTGTTCTTTATTTCATTCTTATCCACGATTTCAACTGATGTTTTTTCCTATCTCTCATCGATTTCACCTAGCTGGATATAATCTCTTGACTATAATTACCTCCCTGCATCCTCACCCTTGGTACCTTTAACCTTTTAAGGACGGGGATTTTCACGTTGAAACTCGACTATTTTTTACACTATATTTGTGCATAAAATGAGAACATATGTCACGTGGAGTGTCCAACAAAATTGGTGGTCGATATATCGACCAGTCCCGTCTGGAACGTAAAGTCCAGTGATAAAATTGTTTTTTCTTTTATTATTTTAACGTCGCTTATTTTATGCTCCCAAACCGGTGCTAATCAGCGACGGAGGTCATACGATGTCTTGGTGAAGAAAGCACTTGTTAAAAATACATTCGCCAGTGGTGCTTGTATCAATCAGCCGGGGCGGGGAATCAAACCTGGGACCTCCAGATTACGAGCCCGACGCCCTACCGACCGAGCCATCGCAGGCCTCGATGATAAAAATTAAATTCGGCTAGTTAGGAGTGCTTTTAGACGTATTTGGAGCCGCTGAATACAAAAAAAGAATATCAAAAAAATGTTCAGAAGACAACCTGGACCTTGAAATTTGTATTTCAAGGTCAACTTCATTACTTGTAGTTTTTAGTCCAAAAATGATATCCAAAAATGATATGCAATACATGCATTTATATCACTGATGTATTATGAAAAAATATATTAGTTTTCGCTCTTAGCATGACCCAGAATCAACAGCGTGGATGTGGCGAAAATTTGATCCCTTTGGGATGCTTGATTTCCGTGAGTCCTCTTGCCTCTCACGTTAGGGTGCTTTATTTCCGTGAGTCCCCTTGCCTCTCACTTTGGGGGGCTTTATTACCGTGAGTCCCCTTGCCTCTCACGTTGGGGTGCTTTATTTCCGCGAGTTCCCTTGCCTCTCACCTCTAAATATTTGACTTTATGATAATGTTTCTTTTTTGTGATATTCTTTAAAACATGGAGCTACGCATAAAGGAATATCACAATCAGAGCACAAATATTTTGTTCGACTAAAGCACACAAGTGACACCTTCGACTTGTAGCAAACCTTGGAAAATGACGACCAACTAATCGAGTAGGAGGGCTAACAAAACGAGCAATGCTATCATTAGTATTATCCAATTTCGATAATGATTTACCAACCGATTTTTGGAATGAAGTAATGGGCATTGGTCCTTCATTTTTCATTTTACATAAAGAATGAGCATTAGATAAATTTAGATCAATAAGATGGAAAAATAACTTGCGATACCACTTCGTTGTTTTTCTAGCTGTTTCGGTTACAGACAATTGTCTATCTACATTGTCAACACCACCCATATTCAGGTTGTATTCATGGATGCATCGTGGTTTTATAATATCCTCATTGGTTTTATAGTGTTTTTTGCCAGTGGTACAGAACTCAGGTTCGTGCACAGTTGTAAGCATGCAAACACTACGCTTATCTTGCCACCTGATTGTCATCCACAAATTGTTATGAGCAACTTGAACTTCACCTCGCTCTATTTTTGGCATTCCTTTTCTATTTGTTCTTACCGTGCCACACATTCCTGTATCGCGATCATGAAAATATTCTGCCAATGTGGGAAATGTAGACCAGTTATCATGTATGTGACATGACCCTTGTAAAAATAAGGTTGTAAGAAATGTGCGACAATATCCCCAGTAACACCCAAATCAAACTTTTGATAATCAGTATCAGCGCCAGTATTTGACAATAAATCCAAAATGAATCCTGTCTCACAGTCTACTAATTCAAAAAGTTTGATGCCAAACCGATTTCTTTTCAAAGGAATATACTGCTTGCATCGAAGTCTGCCTTTCCATAATCCTAGACTTTCATCTATGCACAAATTTTTCTGACTTTCATAGCAATTCGTCTCATCGATAAGTCTTTCAATCAGAGGGAAATCAAAAAAGTATTTAAAGTAATTGATTACTTTATTCCCCGATATAGAGATGTTAGGTTTTATTTTAGAAGTACCTTGAAAATCTTTGATTGTTGGATAAAAAAATATGCGTTTTCAAAAATTTTAGTCTCATCATAATCATTTTCTACCAAATCAAGTCATGAATTTCCTCATTCTCCAAATCTTGTATTTCAGGTTCAGACTCGCCAATACTCCGTTTCAATATTAGCCATTTTATCAAAAATAATTGCTTGTATTTTTTTGATAACTTAGTAAATATAAAGAATAATGAAATAATAAGAATATTATCAATAAAAAATCTTCGGCAAGAAAAAATAACTATATGTTGATCTGCCTAGAAACTAATAGTAATAAATAGTTCAAATAATCACTATGAAAATGTGTTTCATCAAACGCAACACTATTTGTTTCGTATTTAAAGTATTAAAATACGTTGGTATACCAATTTTCAAGTCGAAATACCGAATAAAAAATTTGACCTTGAAATCATTATTTCAAGGTGAAATATACTGTTTAGAATGAAAACACTATGTTTCCTCTATTCAACATATAATATTACCCCGAAACAATTCCAAAATAATATGGTACCAAAGTGGTCGATATATCGACCAGTTCCGGCTTTAAAAGGTTAAGCTCACTTTTAATGACCACCACATTCCATGCTGACTATGAAACAACCTCTAAACCAACAAATCTCTACCTTTTAACTACTAGAAGCTGACATCTCATTTTGTCTATGACTGATACATGCGACACGCTTGCACCGGCTAAGCTCATTACCATAAAGCATACTCATATCCGCTGGATCACGTCCGGTATTAGAAATAACAATCAATTAGGAATCTATCAATTAACCAGAAGAGTGTCATATCTCCGAGAAACGGATCTTTGCGAAACTCTAAGATATGTTTACTAGTATAAAAATATAAAGAAAGCCAGAGTTTTAGACACTGATGCTCTTTATTACAATAGATATAAGCAAATAACAAAAAATTTTGCTAAAAAGCCCTTGTATTTGATGACTTGTAACTCTAAAACAAATAGATACTTAAACATAAAATCAGAAGATAACTGAAATCGAGTAGATTGAATTTAAAAAAAAGAAGCCTAACATTTTGGGGACATCATGACACATATTTATGTTATGTTATGTTACTTACCTCTGACTTTCCAAATATTTTTATAGTGGTAAACATATCCTAGAGTTTCGTAAAGATCCGTTTCTCGGATATGTGACACTCTCCTTGTTAGTAACTTAAAAACAATTAGTCGGTGAATTTAGAAGAAATAGATAATAACTTAAAAATAGAAAAAAAAGAAGAAACATGGAAAAATGTAAAAGAACAAATGATTTTTCTATGCATTCCTCCTTTGTTCATCACCACAGTGACATAATTTTTGACCTCCTACTCCTTACGAGGGACTAGTGGAGAGATAAGGGAGCCATACATTAATCGGAAAATCGTTTCGTAATGGACTATAGCAAGGGCCTAGAAAAATAATATAACTAAGAAATTACATTCATTAAAGGTATTTTAAAATACAAAAGTATCTTAATATTTTATATAAAGTATGAATAAAAATATTATATAATTTTATTTTACTGCAAGTTTCTATTAAATTACCTATATACTGGTACAAATTAAATAAAAATATGTTGAATTTTAAAGATTCACTAAAATTATAAACAAATAAAAGATCAACATTATAAATTTAGAACAAACTTTTTTTATATTTATAACTAAGTAATATTATAACATTATTCTTGATAAATTAGTAACTATTATTTATTCATTCTAATCACACTCTATAAAAGTTGTTATATTACTAAAAAGAACACTTTCTTGATCTCTACGAACATACGTGCGTAGGCGGTCCAGTGCAGTGAGATCCTTGAAAACTCTTTCACTCGGTCGTCCGCTTAATGTTTACGGTCTCTTGGTATCGGGGGACTATGTGGTGCGCGGAGGTGGCGCGCTTCCGAGCTGCCGGGGGAATCTCAGCAGGCCTCGACATAGCTAGTCGGGTTTGCCACTTCTTCGCGGCGCATGGTTTCCTGTGTAACGCTGCACTGTGGATCAGGGTGCAGGTTAATAATTAACTATACGTTAATTAAAAGATTTATTACAACTATAATACAAGCTACTATGACGGGGTGGGCGACAGCCGCGTTGATTCGCGACGAATAAACTATAACTCGCGGATTATCGTAACGTTGAATAATTTCTCCGTTGTAATGATATTTGTTCGCTGTAAGGGAAGGGAAGGAGAAGGAGGGGACCAGGATCTCGCACACACTATTACGGATACTCGGCGGTACCATACGCAGCGAGATTGACGTATTCACCAACCTTTTAACGGCGATACTCGAAGGTATATCCAGGGTTCGCGCTTTCGCTGTTTCTCTCTCACTCTTTCGCTACTAAGGTATAAGCTGCGGCTTCTCACTACGAAATTATCCGATCAGGACGGCGGACCATAGAGCTCTGGCTCTTGGCGTCCTCGAGAGCCGCGATCGTACCGCGCGCCTGCGCAGTACGTACTTGTACGCGGTACATCGATCTCGCAGACGAAATTTTGGGCTAAAAAAATCATTAAATTGTATTTTTAAATTTTCGATAAAATTTTGGCTAATTCTTATTTCTCCCATAACTTTGGACCATATTAAAATATTTGAGCTTCCTTCTTTTTAAAACGTATCTACTCGATCTCAGCTTTCTTTCAAAATTTAGTTTATACGTACATCTTTAATTGTTTCTGAGTTATAAGCATTCAAACTCAACGGTTTTTTCGGCGAGATTTTTCATTATTTGCTTATATCTATCGTAAAAATGGTCATTGGGCACTAAAACTCCGGCTTTCTGCATGATTTTATAGTAGAAATTATATCCTAGAGTTTGGTAAGGTTCCGTTTTCCAGAGGGTGTGACCTCTCCTTGTAAGTTGTACGGTGTGAGTTTCAGGTACGTTGTTTACGTATAGCAACGTAACCTCATTCTGCTCTATACTGTTCCTTGTGCAGCTGTAGTGTTTACATACAGCTGTACATGTATTTCCTTTATCTTTGTCCCTTGGATACAGCTGTATATCCTCCTCCTTGTTCCTCATCCTCTTGCTGCGCACTTGTACTAATTATATTAATCCTTTACAGCAGCTTACTGGTTGGCGTTGGAGGTTCTCCAGTTTGCTTCCTGGATACTGCTTCTTCGCCTTGACCGCTGTCCTGTGAGGCTACTAAGAGTCCTCGAAGCTTCCTGGTTATCGCCTCCCTTAGTATATCCTGCCTGCAGTGTCAGACCCGGGGAAGCCCACCTGATGTGATCTGAGCTCGCCCAAGGTCCTCAACGCCAGGACCACCTTAGTGTTATGTGCCGTGCTTGGGATTGGGATATTAGTCTGTGAGGGTAGCTAGGATTTAGTTAATGTGCGGGTAGGTAGCTAAGCTCAATATATATGGGTAGGTAAGTTTATCTAGGGACTCATGTAGCTTGTACGGGTAGGTAGGTGTTCGCCAGGGGCTCGGTGGTTGCCACTATGACATGTGCAAAGCACATTGTCACACCTGATACACGGGAGAAATCTCGAGTCGTTTGGCCCCACAATATATTCGTTCTCTGCCACTAATTTAATAAAGTGGTTTATACGTACACGTATGTATGTATATATGTGTAGATGTATGTATGTATGTATTGTCGGAGGTTAGTTATGTAATTCTCTCTTTGTTTTTGATACAATTTTCTTTAAATTTGTTAATTTTTCCCTTTTTTTTGAAAATTTTTTTTAATTACTCTTGTAATACGTTTATTTTGCATTATAGAATAACAAATTTTTTGACCGGACTGTTTATTATCTTTTATTATTGTTTTAATCATTTAAATTGAGTTTTTTTAAATAACATGGTTTTTATGTAGTGTTTTTGCGATTGGAGATGACAGTATTGACTCCAGGATGTGATTAGTATCACATACTAAGAATGTGTGTGTGCGTTATCGTAGAATTAAAATTACTGATATCGCAGCTTTAATGTTAAAGAGTTTTCTCGCTGATTTGTTTTGTAGCCTTGAAAAGGGACGGTTAAAAAAACGTCCGAAACGTCGGCAAAAGCAAAAACTATGTTCGTAGAGATCAATGAAGCCTTCTCTTTATTAACAAATTCTGGACGAACGATAATCTCTCCCACCATCTATAAACTTG
The DNA here is from genome assembly GCA_026168455.1 of Theocolax elegans. Taxonomy (NCBI): domain Eukaryota; kingdom Metazoa; phylum Arthropoda; class Insecta; order Hymenoptera; family Cerocephalidae; genus Theocolax; species Theocolax elegans. The sequence goes on from CM047425.1 coordinate 53,374,055, forward strand.
TTATATTACTACTTGAATATATAATGTTGTGTGTATCATTAATATAAATGAAACACACACACACACACACACACACGCACGCACGCACGCACACACATATTTGTATCAAAAACGCTGAAATTTAATTAACTGTGGGTGTGCATCTCACCGGAGTATATGGACATTTTTTCTTAGCATCTTGTGTGTTTGTTTGCCTTTTTACAACAAATGCACGTTGATAGATTTCATTATTGTACCATATTTGTGTCAAAAACGCTAAACTTGGATGATTTTGCAGGTAATTAGTTAATAATTAATTAAAAAAGGGTGTACATCTCCCGGGAGCATGTGGGCATCTTTTGCTAATATTTCAAGAGTTTGTTTGCTAATTTATAGCGAATGCACACCGATAGTTTTCATTATGTTACACGTATTCCGCTAATAAATATCATTGGATTGAGAGCCGCTGCTAAAACCCATCTCCCGGTGCTCATCTCCCTGCTAACTTCAGTCTCATCTGTATTTATATTAATGATACACTTGACCAATTAGTAATAATAAAAGAACGATTTATTCAATTGCTAATTATTACAATGGTGTTCCCGATAGGAAGTATGGTAAATTCCCCCAGTCACGAGGTACGTGTGCGGCAAACGCAAAGCCCGTCGAGTTTGGTAACACCGGTATGTTACCGCACAATCACACAAACTCTCATACAATACACTCTATGTGTAAGACCGATTAACGTCGAGTACTTACCGGGCTGGCTGCTCCATGCGCCCTTGCGGAAATCGGCGTCCCGACGTATCCTTGCTGCTGGATGCGGCCCGGTGTTTTGCTGTTCTTGACCGTATGCAGGCGTGGCGATTCCCGTGCCTTGGGGAGTAACTTGACCCGGGGCCCTTGATCCTTTACACTGCACTGCATTTAGTCACTACACGGAAAGAAATTTGAAAGGCTAGAGCGTCAAAGGTTTGGAAACAATGTATATCCGAAAATTACTGCGTCTTTACACCTCAAAAAAGTAAGTTATTGGATTCTAGATAGAAGTGTTTCGATTCCACCAATTTCGGACATTCAGCGCGCTCAGAATGGAAGTAGGAGCACTCATACTGGAAGGGCTGGGTATCCGAGATTTTGCTGCGTAGTGAGCTCTGCCCGTTGGAGGTCTCAGACCTCCAAACGTGGTATCTTGGCGGTTCGAGTACGTGAAGCATATTTTGACTTAGCGCTTCTTAGAATTAGTCGCTTTAATGTAAAAATTCTTATTGTTTTCGAGCTCGCAAAATAAACAGCTATTATTTTCATTTCTATATAAATTATTTTAATACCACTACACAAGTATACAACTAAACATTAAAAAATATTATAAAAAAATGTTTAAGAAAAAAGTGGTAGAAAAGTTAAACTTTTCTTTTGTTTAAATAAATATTAAATTCAGTATAAAATAGTATACAACGCATATGTAAATACCTTTTAAATTCATTAACATCGTAAATTTTATACTGTTTGAGTCAGTTAAAGCATTTTGTTATTAAAAAAGTAAAAGAAAAAATGTAGGCTGAATATTCTCTTTTTTTATTGGTTAGTGACCAAAATCGACTTTTAATGTTGAGTAAAGTATGTTGTGACAAGCAAATAACTTATTTGAAATAAGTTAGATAAACTAAATAGAGATGTAAATGTTGCGTCTTAGTTAATTTTTTTTTTAATTTACGCGCGTTTTTCGAACAAATAATTGAATTATGATATATTTAATTATAATGAAATATTTCGATACAACTGCGAAAATGTTGATATTCGAACGAGTGCGGGTTTACCATCCGAGCGAAGCGAGGGAGATACTCGCACGAGTCGACAATCATCTTTCGCACGTGTACCGAACAATATTTTTTTAAATAGTGTGCGTAAATGGCATCTAATGAATTTGCAAAAGGAGTTAACTACCACTTCACGTACACGCTATCAAAAAATGTTAAATGAATTAAAATTTGAAATATCTGACATAGATTATAAGCGCATCCGAGATCCCGCAGAATTGGAAGTCTGAGAGCTCCAAAGCGAAATCAACATGACGCCGTAAAACTCGGAGGTTTTGGGGGGCGCTACACTTCGTCTTTGAAGCGTGGAGACTTCGAGAATATCGGAGTCTCATAGGTGTCGATTTCGATGCGAATTCTTTCAAGAACTTGTATAAATAGTGCCGATTGTCGGAAATAAGTCGAGTTGACATTTATTTTAAGTGTCAGCCTTCCAAATTTCTTTCCGTGTATGTTCGCACGACACTCATGGGTCACCCGCGATATACGGCTTCGCGGTGGTAGGACGTACTGGAAGGGTACTAAGCCGTGTCACGGTATATGCAATCATACATGTGTCAATTTACATGAGAGCTCGGTCGCAGCCGGTCGCAGACTGAACTTTTCGGACGATTCGAGATTGCCGAAAAGTATCTAACTCGCTCACACTTATTCACAGAAGGTACATGGATGCTCGCATATATCCTCATGCGACAATATAAATATTCGATTGACGCAGCCTTGACTGAATACAGTTCAAGATGTAAACACAATATACACTTTTAGATTTTATTAAGCACGACCACTACATGGGAGAGCCTTATGTTTTCATCATCGCAAAATGTGTGATGCATTAAAATATACTAGATAATGGGTTGTAAAAGAAATTTATGCGTGATAGAACTCATTCAATGCTTTCCCTAAAATGTATGTATGGATCATGTATCTAAAATAACTTAGTCAATTTTTGACCGATTTACCTGAGATTTACAGAATAATTTCGTCATAATGTAATTAGATAATTGTCCTATTTTCAGATATATAGCACTGAAACACTAAGTTATGGCATTATTTTTAATTGCTTAGAAACAGTTATGTAGCATTATCTTGAAATGTATTAATCTTACATTAAAACTTTATACGGACGAAATATTCCTCTCAAAATAACAAAATTTTTTCCTATTGTACACTTTACGTTTAGAATAATATTTTCAAAGATAAATAGAGAAAAACGGTCAAAATAATGAAAAAAGTACAAAAAAACACGTTTTTTGCAATAAAACTAAATGTATCGTTTTTACAGAAAAATTTTTAATGAACGAAATGTTTGTTTTAAAATAACAAACTTTTTTTCTATGATATACTTAACGCTCAGAACAATATTTTTGAAGGTAAACATAGAAAAACAGTTAAAACCATGAAAATAGTATTAAAATTAACGTTTTTTCGTAATACATTAAAATGTATTATTCGTACTCGAAAACTTTAAAGGAATGAAATGATCGTCTCAAAATAATAAGATTTTTTTCCTATTTTACACTTTACGCTTAGAACAATATTTTCAAATATAAACAGAAAAACGGTCAAGATAACGAAAAATCATAAAAAATCACGTTTTTTCACAATAAAATTAAATATATCGCAGAGCGTGTGAATCGTTACACGATCCGAAGGCGAAGATGGGAAACACATAATTTGAGGTCATGTTTTATTACTATCTCTTATGATGTATATTATATTTTGTAATATTAGACCAAAAATCTCGAGCTTTGAGAAAATTAATAAAAGTTGATTTGTTGAGACAGATAATTTACCCAACACTCAGAAACGGTGCGAGCGCGAAGCACGAGTTTACACGGTCGTGCCTTATATGCAAAAAGCTTCATAAAACTTTTTGCATACCTTGCCTTGCGTGGCGATGCTCTTCATTTCGCGATGCGTTCGATTTAGAGCTCCGAAGTGATGAGTCACGGCGGCCTTAGGGCCGCACGTGGCGAGCTAGTTAAATTTAACACGTCCAATGGAATATTATTTGGAGTCTATATAATTTTATTTTATTGCTACGACGTCTCGTCGCAGATGATAAATGTACATTACTACATATTGTACAATTAATATTTTGTTTTTATAAGTTTTACGTTTATGTCCTTTAATGCAAAATTTAACAAAATGTCAAAGCCAGTTATCACCGTTTGTTTGATAGGTGTTAAGCCGACTATTAACATGTTTAATTAATTATTTATCTTGATTGCGAGCCTGTATTTAATTATTACAAAATATGTAGGCATCGGTTGAGTTGGGTGGATGTAATTAGTATGTTAAATGTTAATAGTTGTAAATAACTTTATGCGATTAAATTAAAATAGTATGAGTTTGTCGGTAGTAGATAGTTACGGAATTACACAGTGGGTAGGCAAGGGGCGGGAGCACTTACTTAATTACCAACAATGGTAATGATTATGTATTTATAATGCGTAATTATAATTATAATTATGATTATAATATTTAATATATAATTAATAATATAATTATGTATTTATAATTATAATTAAAGATTAATAGACCAAACGAAACAATAAACTTTTCATGTTAAATTTTGGTTAAAATTTCTTCTATTTCTTATTTTCTTAATAACTTTGCTCCAAATTAAGCAATTTGAGTTTTTTTTTCAAACCGTATATACTTTAACTCAACTTTCTTCTGGTTTTTGGTTTCACTGCCTATATCTATTGGTTTCCGAGTTGTAAGCGATTGGGAGTAATTTTTACTAATGTTATTATTAGATGTCGAATAACTCTCGTAAAAGTGGCCACTGACAAGAGATAACTTGGCTTTCTTCACATTTTTATATTATAAAAGAAATACCAAAATTAGGATAAGATCCGTTTCCCGGAGGTCAAGTACACCCCTTGTAAATTGACGCCACGCCTGAAACTCGCGCCGTAAATTAGCTGATGGACAAGAAATGTGGCAGCAAGTATTACCTTAAATAATGTGCAGCTGCGATGTCCAAGAGAAGAGAAAACCAGCTATTCAGGAGACCAGCCGAGCCACCTCGAGGCGCGCGATCGTCCAACGATCGCGTCGCACTCGGCCCGCACAGACCGAGTCACGGCCCTTGTGAGCTACGAGAGCCAGAGCTTTATGGTCTGCCGCTTTGACCGGTTAACTGGCAAAACGAAGCCGAAGTTGCACCCCAAGTGTAATCTTGCGGAAGCAGGAGAGAGATGGAGAAAGAGAGAGAGAGAGAGAGAGAGAGAGAGATGATTTAAAGGATTTATTTATACCTAAGTCGATTACGACCTTAAGGCAAGAAAATACTATAGATTACATTTAAAACAGATTACGCAGCCAAGTAACAATATATAATAATACAAAAAATACAAAACACGTTAATTAGGCTTAAATATGCTCATACAGATACATTTAAATGCATACAGTTACCCTAAATAAAACGTCGAATAACGCAATGTTACCATTCATCAATTTGGTTACCATCGATTAAATAACTTCTTGGCCTGCTCTTAAAAATATTTACACTAAATGGATATTAGTAGGCAGAGAGTCCCAGAAAATCGTAGCTTGTAAGGTAAACGAGTTGCCATATGTATTAGTATGCGCTATTGGTCTATTAAAAGACGAGTAATTATTACGCTCCGATCGTCGAATATCACTATTAGGTGGTGGAAGTCGTGCAAATGAATATTCAGGTCTTTTAGTTGTTAGTACTTGGTATGTTAGTTAAGTCATTGACAATTGTCAAATTTCATGTGGAAATACACAAAATGGCGGCCTAAAGATAGAAAAAATGTCAAAATCTTGAGGAATTTTTTACTCAAAAACGATGGACTTTAGGAAAAAATTTTATAGAATAAAAAGTTCTTAGAATTCATCAAAGAATACGCTGGAATTTTTTTAGAATTTTTCGACGACTTTATTAAATTTTCAAAAAATTTGCACTTTTGAAAAATCCAAAAAGTCGTCAAAAAATTCTGATAAAATTCCAGCGTATTCTTTGATGAATTCTAAGAACTTTTTATCCTATAAAATTTTTTTCTAAAGTCCATCGTTTTCTAATAAACGTTCACTGAAGTCTATTTTTGTCTATTATTTACGAATTTTGCGTTATGGTTCGTTATTGTATTACTGTTTATTTCTGATTTCATATGGGATGTAACAATATTTTTTCACATTATTTTATTAAAAAATATTTCTTTACAGTATATATTTTTTTATTATTTTTATCTGTTTTTTAATATTACTGATAAATTTCATGGTCGATAATACAGAACATTGAAAAAAATAGGTTTTTTGGAGATTTGCCATAAAATTGCAATTTCTTTCAAATGACGTATCTTCATAAAACAAGACATTGATAGAATAATTTCTGCTCAAAATAATGGTATTATATCTCAGTTATGAATTGTGAAGGAAATATATATAAAAGAATGCTGTAGTTTGGTAAACTAATAATATAAATTATCACTATAAGTAATTATATTACTTATAATTATACTTATATTATAATAGAACTGATATTACTTATTCAAAGTAATATAAAAATGTTGTCATCAGCAAAACGTAAATAATAGACAAAAATAGACTTCAGTGAACGTTTATTAGAAAACGATGGACTTTAGAAAAAAATTTTATAGGATAAAAAGTTCTTAGAATTCATCAAAGAATACGCTGGAATTTTTTCAGAATTTTTTGACGACTTTTTGGATTTTTCAAAAGTGCAAATTTTTTGAAAATTTAATAAAGTCGTCGAAAAATTCTAAAAAAATTCCAGCGTATTCTTTGATGAATTCTAAGAACTTTTTATTCTATAAAATTTTTTAATAAAGTCCATCGTTTTTGAGTAAAAAATTCCTCAAGATTTTGACATTTTTTATATCTTTAGGCCGCCATTTTGTGTATTTCCACATGAAATTTGACAATTGTCAATGACTTAACTTCAAGTTTAGGATCATTTGACGTAGTTTTCATAGTTATAACAAGAATTCTTATGAGATTTCAATACGAAAACGTTCGATAAAAAAAAAGAGGTTCGAAAATTCGCGTTATTTTTGCAAAAAAACCTAAATAGCTCGTCAAAGGTGCATTTTTTTGAAAAAATGAATATCATATTCTGAAAGATCAGTTAATTTTACGTCGGAAACACTATCTTTCAAATTTTTTACAGCTTTTTTTATCAGATAGTACAGCCGTTGAAAACCGTGATTAAAAAATGTCATTTTGGGACTAATCCTATGAAATACATGCGGCGTTTTTTTACAGATAACCAGTTTAATTTTCTATTCTGCAATTTTCTATATCTGCAAGCCTAGCATTTTTCTTAAGACGGAAAATAAAACGCACACATACATTTAATCATACATTTAATACGCACACAAGTAATCTGGGAGATCATTATATACCGCACAAGCATAGTCGAAATGAGGTAGAATGAGTATATTAATCAGTTGCTTATGTAAGTTATGTGGCATGAGACTTTTAAGTGCTGAATAAAAAATGAAGCGGGCGTCGAGTCTTGAACCCGAGCCCCTTCGGATCCGAAGGCGTTCACGCTAACCGCTGCGCTACGCCCGCACTGGTCGTAGCGCCTGCTTATTGCTCTTATATGCTACCGATACCGCGCCGTCTCGCGGTGTCGGTAATGCTGGCATCTATATGACAAGTGGATTAAATCCACCTTGTCATAGTTAGAAGGAAGAAAATTTCCCCCATTTCGAAGCTTATGTAAAATAAAATGCACCCTCGATATAATATTTGATATGTGTGGGTTCCCACTGAGGTTGTCGCTAATTACCAAGCCTAGATTACGCACCGAATGAACTAAGTCTATAGTATTACCGTCAATAACAACAGGTTGTAGAGTTTCGCGAGAAATAAACCTTAGTTGTTGAACTGATCTTATGATTATTGCCTTAGTTTTATTAAAATTAATATCTTACCCATGTGAATTTGCCCAATGAACTATATTCGTCCTATCCTGTATTAGTTTGTTGATGACAATGTGACAGTCTGCTGGGTTACAATGGAAACAACTGTAGATCACCGGCAAACAACATACTATGTGTATGAGACAAAACATTGATGACCGAATTAATAAATATCAAAAAGATGATCGGGCCAGAGGTAGAGCCTTGTGGTACACCTGATGTCGTTACGTGAAATGAAGATGCAATACCGTATGAGTTGGATATGACTAGATTGAATATTACTTTTAAATTTTAACTTATTTGGACGGAAGTGAATATTTTGTTTAATAAATTTGATATTGTAGTCATTGTCGATAAGTAAATTTTTTACAATATTTAAATATGTTGTATGTATCATGATCACTCTCCATGGTGTTAATGTTGAAAAACTTTTATACGATCTGACGGAGGCAAAGGAAAAAATCTTAAAAAGACAGATTTTTCGTAAAAAAGCAACGTTTTGTTGGCATGGTCGGCCAACCTCTTCAGGCTAGTTATTAGACACAAAAAAAAACTAAATTACAATTCAGAACGCATACATGAGAAATATACTGACAATAAAAGACTTAATTTATCACCTTTAATCGGATTATCGATGCGTCAAGTGAATACAAATAATATATTAAATTATGTGTACATCGTCGTGTTTATATATGTAGCAAGTGTAAACACAGGAAACGTCAAACGGTTGTCAATTAGGCATGTAAATTTCTAAGAACTAGAAAATAAGTAGTATTCAAAAATTTTATATCCTTTTTCTTGTTGATATTATTACTGTCAATTTTTATATGTATCATTTCGGAGATCAAACGCTTGCTGTAATTACACTCACTATCTACAATTTTTACGCCATCCCAGTCAAATGCATGTTTAAAAAGAGATACATGTTGATTAGTCACTGAATCTGGATTTTTATTATTTCTATGTACATTCATCCTAGTTTTTAAAGAACGCTTCGTTTCACCAACATAAGTGGCAGGGCAATTTTTGCATTTAAATTTATAGACAACATTTGTCTGTTCTAGTTTTTTAGTACAGTCTTTGCCTAATTTAATTATGGAATTGAAATTTTTTGTACTAATGGTACTGTTTGAATATTATAAGAGTGTAAAATATGTGATAATTTATTGAAATTATTGGTATAAAGAAGCGTTATATAACTAAGGCGGTTAATTTTTTAATTTGGCTGGTTATTGGTTATATTGTTTTTGATTTTATTAATGCGAAATTGTATATTGTGTTTTATGAATTCAATAGGATAGTCATTGCTTAATAAGAACTTTTGCACAATTTTAAAGTTTTTTTAATGAAAACATTCTTCAGATAACAAAAAAGCTCGGTATACTAAATTATAGATAATGTTCTTTTTTTGCTGAATTGGATGATTCAAAAATAATTTATAAGTCTGCCTGATGCTGTAGGTTTTTGATACCAATCTGTTATAATATGACCATTAGTTCTAAATAAAGTTACGTCAAGGAAAGTGTTATTGTACAGAAATTATGTAAGTTTTAAAATCTCATTAAAAGGAATATTACATGTATTATTAATAGCGGAAAATCTTTCTTCTAAGCTCTCTAAAACTAAATTACAAGGAATGTTTGTAAAAAGTGAAATCACATCTAAAGACAATAAAACACAATATTGGCCAGAAAATGTGTAGGGCTGTTAACGAACGAAATGATAGGTCTTTAAGGGTTATTAATCTTGTGGATTTTCGGTAACCCGTAACCTTTAGCTAGACTAGTATTAGAATAAGTGTGAGCATTTTGTAAATTTTTTAATGGATTATTTTTAATAACTTTATATACCGAATTATCGTTAAAGTGTTTAGTCGTTCTTGATATATATTCTAAATTATAGATAATGTTCTTTTTTTGCTGAATTGGATGATTCAAAAATAATTTATAAGTCTGCCTGATGCTGTAGGTTTTTGATACCAATCTGTTATAATATGACCATTAGTTCTAAATAAAGTTACGTCAAGGAAAGTGTTATTGTACAGAAATTATGTAAGTTTTAAAATCTCATTAAAAGGAATATTACATGTATTATTAATAGCGGAAAATCTTTCTTCTAAGCTCTCTAAAACTAAATTACAAGGAATGTTTGTAAAAAGTGAAATCACATCTAAAGACAATAAAACACAATTCTCATCTAGTATGTATTGTTTTGATTTTTCTTTCAATTCAAAACTATTGTTTATATGTGGTGATATTGGTGGTTTGATAGCTGATTTAATTTCTGCATATACAATTTTGGCCAGAAAATGTGTAGGGCTGTTAACGAACGAAATGATAGGTCTTTAAGGGTTATTAATCTTGTGGATTTTCGGTAACCCGTAACCTTTAGCTAGACTAGTATTAGAATAAGTGTGAGCATTTTGTAAATTTTTTAATGGATTATTTTTAATAACTTTATATACCGAATTATCGTTAAAGTGTTTAGTCGTTCTTGATATATATTCTGACTTATACATGCAAACAGTTTTGTTGCTTTTGTCTGACGTGGTCAAAAATAAATCAGAATTATTATTTAAAAATTTTTTGTCGCAAAAACGTTGTTTTTAATGTTTTTATCCCTGATAATTGTATGAATTTTCTTTTTAATAGTTTTATCAATATTATTGATCACTTTTTCTCTAATTTCTGACTTAGTGCTATTATTAATGTCCAAAGTTTGCAAACAGTTTTCTAAGTTTTTAATTGTGTCTATAACTACTGATTTCGGAGCATGGGTTTTTAAACTATAATTAGGACCTAAAGACACTACATCTGTGATGTCTTTCGGAATAACAACATTTGTCAAGTTAACAAGCCAATCATTTTTGTCTGAAATAGTTAAGGTGTTTCTTGTTTTTTGTTCATATAATTGTTTAAATTTTTTGAATAAAAGTGCATTATGTTTATCGCCAATGACAGAACATTTTTTCGTAGTAAAATAAAAAAATTTTTTAGTGATACTTTCTTCCAGTCTAAAGTTAACAATTTTTTGTTTTAGTTTATATAACGATTTATTAAGGTAATTTATATGAAAGTTAATGTCCTTAATTTCCAGTTTCAAAGTTTTAATCGAGAAATGATCCCTGAAGTCACTTATTTTATTTTTGCAAGTAAAGCTTTGAAACGATAAATTTTTAAAGCTCTTACTTATGCCAAGTATATGTTGTGGAATGATGTCGTTGGATCTGCATTTAATGAGAAACCGTCTTTAAGATGTAGCAGCGGTTAGTTGATAACTAAAATTAATCCAGTTCTTTAAATATTTCTTAATGTGCGAACCATAATTTTCTTCGATGTAGTTGAGGTATGAGTACCGTTTAGAGTCCATTTCTGACCGAAGACTTGTGTTAATGTTGTATGTATCATGATCACTCTCCATGGTGTTAATCTTGAAACACTTGCTACATGTTTACACTCGCTACATATATAAACACGACGATGTACACATAATTTAATATATTATTTGTATTCACTTGACGCATCGATAATCCGATTAAAGGTACGAAATTAAATGTTTTATTGTCAGTATATTTCTCATGTATGCGTTCTGAATTGTAATTTAGTTTTTTTTGTGTCTAATAACTAGCCTGAAGAGGTTGGCCGACCATGCCAACAAAACGTTGCTTTTTTACGAAAAATCTGTCTTTTTTAGATTTTTTCTTTGCTTCCGTCAGATCGTATAAAAGTTTTGCAAAAATATTTAAATTTGTTGTATGATATCGTACATCGGATAATAAAAAAGCTCTGTCTACTAAATTATATATAACATTCTTTTTCTGTTGAGTTGGATGATTTGAAAAATAATTAATCAATCTTCCAGAAGCTATAGGTTTTTGGTACCAATTTGTTATAATACGAACATTTTCTGTAATTAACCCATTAAGTCCCAAAATGACATTTTTTAATCACGGTTTTCAACGACTGTACTATCTGATAAAAAAAGCTGTAAAAAATTTGAAAGATAGTGTTTCCAACGTAAAATTAACTGATCTTTCAGAATATGATATTCATTTTTTCAAAAAATGCACCTTTGACGAGCTATTTAGGTTTTTTTGCAAAAATAACGCGAATTTTCGAACCTCTTTTTTTTTTATCGAACGTTTTCGTATTGAAATCTCATAAGGATTCTTGTTATAACTATGAAAACCACGTCAAATGATCCTAAACTTGAAGTTAAGTCATTGACAATTGTCAAATTTCATGTGGAAATACACAAAATGGCGGCCTAAAGATAGAAAAAATGTCAAAATCTTGAGGAATTTTTTACTCAAAAACGATGGACTTTAGGAAAAAATTTTATAGAATAAAAAGTTCTTAGAATTCATCAAAGAATACGCTGGAATTTTTTTAGAATTTTTCGACGACTTTATTAAATTTTCAAAAAATTTGCACTTTTGAAAAATCCAAAAAGTCGTCAAAAAATTCTGAAAAAATTCCAGCGTATTCTTTGATGAATTCTAAGAACTTTTTATCCTATAAAATTTTTTTCTAAAGTCCATCGTTTTCTAATAAACGTTCACTGAAGTCTATTTTTGTCTATTATTTACGAATTTTGCGTTATGGTTCGTTATTGTATTACTGTTTATTTCTGATTTCATATGGGATGTAACAATATTTTTTCACATTATTTTATTAAAAAATATTTCTTTACAGTATATATTTTTTTATTATTTTTATCTGTTTTTTAATATTACTGATAAATTTCATGGACGATAATACAGAACATTGAAAAAAATAGGTTTTTTGGAGATTTGCCATAAAATTGCAATTTCTTTCAAATGACGTATCTTCATAAAACAAGACATTGATAGAATAATTTCTGCTCAAAATAATGGTATTATATCTCAGTTATGAATTGTGAAGGAAATATATATAAAAGAATGCTGTAGTTTGGTAAACTAATAATATAAATTATCACTATAAGTAATTATATTACTTATAATTATACTTATATTATAATAGAACTGATATTACTTATTCAAAGTAATATAAAAATGTTGTCATCAGCAAAACGTAAATAATAGACAAAAATAGACTTCAGTGAACGTTTATTAGAAAACGATGGACTTTAGAAAAAAATTTTATAGGATAAAAAGTTCTTAGAATTCATCAAAGAATACGCTGGAATTTTTTCAGAATTTTTTGACGACTTTTTGGATTTTTCAAAAGTGCAAATTTTTTGAAAATTTAATAAAGTCGTCGAAAAATTCTAAAAAAATTCCAGCGTATTCTTTGATGAATTCTAAGAACTTTTTATTCTATAAAATTTTTTCCTAAAGTCCATCGTTTTTGAGTAAAAAATTCCTCAAGATTTTGACATTTTTTATATCTTTAGGCCGCCATTTTGTGTATTTCCACATGAAATTTGACAATTGTCAATGACTTAACTTCAAGTTTAGGATCATTTGACGTAGTTTTCATAGTTATAACAAGAATTCTTATGAGATTTCAATACGAAAACGTTCGATAAAAAAAAAAGAGGTTCGAAAATTCGCGTTATTTTTGCAAAAAAACCTAAATAGCTCGTCAAAGGTGCATTTTTTGAAAAAATGAATATCATATTCTGAAAGATCAGTTAATTTTACGTCGGAAACACTATCTTTCAAATTTTTTACAGCTTTTTTTATCAGATAGTACAGCCGTTGAAAACCGTGATTAAAAAATGTCATTTTGGGACTTAATGGGTTAAGGTAATGTCAAGAAAATTGATGTTTTGGTCCATTTCCAATTCTGAAATAAATTGTAAGTTTTTATTATATGAATTAAAAATATTAATAACTAAATTTACATGTTCTTTCTTAACACACATGATAGTATTATCAACGTATCTAAAATAAGAAAGGGGTTTGCAATTATGTTTAGTTAATAATCTATTTAAGCAATCATTTTTCAAATCGTCCATTACAATATCAGCAAATAACGGAGAAATCGGAGAACCCATGGGAATACCATGAATTTGTTGATAATAAATATTGTTGAAAACAAAAAATGTATTATTGTAAAGAAATTTTGTACATACTAAAATCTCATTGAATGGAATGCGACATTGATTATTATTAATAGAAGAAAATCGTCTTTCTAAACTGTCTAATACTAAATTACAAGGGATGTTAGTAAAAAATGAAACATCATCCAATAAAAGTAAAACATTAAATTGTAAAGACTGTCCTGCATCTTACGTCACGTGAAACTAATCGTTTACTTAAGACGAGGATCAATGAACACAAAAAGAATAATAATACTGAATGAGTTATTAATCAACATATGATTTTAAATAAACATGAATTTGATTGGGATGGTGTTAAAATTGTCGATAGGGAGATCAATTATAAAAAGCGTCTTATTTCAGAAATGTTACACATTAAACTTGATGTAAATAATATTAATAAGAAAGACGATATTAGATTTTTAAGTAGTTCTTATTTCCCGGTTCTTAGAAATTTAAATGCCCGATTTGACAGTTGTACAGTGTTTACGTTATTTTACCTTTGGCGATATATATATATATGGGTGGTTCTCTGTGACATCGAAGATGAAAAAAATAAATATTGCTATAACTGTGGGAATATGTTTTAGAGGTATCCAGCAGTTCTCCTGAATTTTTTCAGATTTTTTCTGGGCCATTATTTTAAGTTACAGAGAGTCAAAGTTGACATTTTAGCACTTTTTTGCATTATATGCCCATTTTCATGAATTTTTAGCTCCCAGGGGATGCATTTTTCACTAAAAACATAAGTATGACTTTTTTTCTAAAATTTTCCGAACTTTTCATTAAAAATACTTTTAAAGACATAAATGTATGCTGTCACACTCTTGTAAGCCATTTAAACCTTAAATAGTGAAAATCAGCAATTCTGCGCCGGACTCTGGTAACCTAATACTGTCTAAAAGATGTCTTTTTATAGTCAGAAACTGCCTAAAAATTTCCAGAGTGGGTCTAAATCATTAAGATCACTTATGGTCAAAATATCCGGGAAAAGTGCCCGAAATATTAATAGAAATGTATATTTGTTGCCTTATAACGATGAATCTAGTAGCATGATCATTGCAAAAAAATTTATGCACTTACCTTGGAATGGTAGAAAAATATCTCCACTTGTTTCAGTATCCATCTAATCCCCTGTAAGCTGCTAAAAATACAAATATTATTATAAAATTATAAAAAATTATTTTTTAAACATTTATAATGCTGGATTTTTAGTTTTACATCCCTTACAAGAATTATAATACTAATCTGAAGGATTACTATAAAAGTATCAACATTATTATTATTATTATTATTCAGCAATACATTGTTTAGATTTCACAAACTTGTCCCTGTCACGTTATCATATTATTCATTATAATTATATATCTGATTTATTTATATATCTTTTGTATTAAATATGTATATTCAGTTATTGTAATAATGATGTTTATATATTTATAGTAATCCTTCAGATTAGTATTATAATTCTTGTAAGGGATGTGAAACTAAAAATTCAGCATTATAAATGTTTAAAAATTAATTTTTTACCTTTTGTATAATAATATTTGTATTTTTAGCAGCTTACAGGGGATTAGATGGATACTGAAATAAGTGGAGATATTTTTCTACCATTCCAAGGTAAGTGCATAAATTTTTTTGCAATGATCATGCTACTAGATTCATCGTTATAAGGCAACAAATATACGTTTCTATTAATATTTCGGGCACTTTTCCCGGATATTTTGACCATAAGTGATCTTAATGATTTAGACCCACTCTGGAAATTTTTAGGCAGTTTCTGACTATAAAAAGACATCTTTTAGACAGTATTAGGTTACCAGAGTCCGGAGCAGAATTGCTGATTTTCACTATTTAAGGTTTAAATGGCTTACAAGAGTGTGACAGCATACATTTATGTCTTTAAAAGTATTTTTACTGAAAAGTTCGAAAAATTTTACAAAAAAAGTCATACTTATGTTTTTAGTGAAAAATGCATCCCCTGGGAGCTAAAAATTCATGAAAATGGGCATATAATGCAAAAAAGTGCTAAAATGTCAACTTTGACTCTCTGTAACTTAAAATTATGGCCCAGAAAAAATCTGAAAAAATTCAGGAGAACTACTGGATACCTCTAAAACATATTCCCACAGTTATAGCAATATTTATTTTTTCATCTTCGATGTCACAGAGAACCACCCATATATATAAATAGACCTAGGTTGCTTGGTTTCTTGTTAACTATTTATCTAACCGCTTGACGTATCGGTTATCCGATTATAAAAAAGGTATATTTTTTCACCTTATATCTAAGTTTTTCAATATTGTTTGTGCGTTCTTTTAATTTGTTTTTTGTGTGTTATCGATAAATAGCCTGAAGAAGTTGGCAGACCACGCTAACGAAACGTCGCTAAGAACAAAACATTTTGTTTTTTCTTTTCCTTCGCCTCCGTCAGATCGACAAATTTTCCTACTAATTATAGTACATCATTGAATGGCGCTCTGGTAAGATTATGTTACAGATATTATGTAAACGTGTCGAAAGCAGTTGACAAAATAATAAATGATTTGGGCGCATAGAGGGCACTGCTTATGTATAAAAAATAAACAGTATTATGACCACTGTAATTATGAATAAATCGTTATATTAATATATTCTGCTTATTTAATAATTATTATTCCATTATATACAAAAAAACTAAAGACTGAAAAATTTTACAATCATAATAAAATTTACTTAAAAAAGTAGCGTCCTCCAAATTTTGTTTTTAAAGTTATGAAATAATAAATAAATTACAATGCAAATCAATCATCCTGATAAGTTTTACCCAAGTTTATATTGTTCTAAAGAAATGATTACAGTCCTTTCAAATTCTTGGAAATTATGTCACTAAATAAGTATACATCTACTTTAAAAATAGAACCTTCATATTCAGCTATTGAATTTGGATAGAGATCAAATTCAATCATTTTCTGAAAGTGACAGAATACAATTATCGAGTTCTTTAGTAATGCAATCAAGTCTGGAAATTAAAACTAGCGAAAACGTAAGTATTTCATAGTATAACAAAATAAGTTTTTTTAATTATTATTCATATAATGATTTAAGCATTAACTCATGATGTGGAATAATGAAAGTAATGTGTTTTCTTTAAACATAAAAATTATGTAAAATTATTGTCAGATACAACTTGGTTTAGTTTAACCTTTAGACTGCCGGCTTTGTTGCCTTATAACGATGAATCTAGTAGCATGATCATTGCAAAAAAATTTATGCACTTACCTTGGAATGGTAGAAAAATATCTCCACTTGTTTCAGTATCCATCTAATCCCCTGTAAGCTGCTAAAAATACAAATATTATTATAAAATTATAAAAAATTATTTTTTAAACATTTATAATGCTGGATTTTAGTTTTACATCCCTTACAAGAATTATAATACTAATCTGAAGGATTACTATAAAAGTATCAACATTATTATTATTATTATTATTCAGCAATACATTGTTTAGATTTCACAAACTTGTCCCTGTCACGTTATCATATTATTCATTATAATTATATATCTGATTTATTTATATATCTTTTGTATTAAATATGTATATTCAGTTATTGTAATAATGATGTTTATATATTTATAGTAATCCTTCAGATTAGTATTATAATTCTTGTAAGGGATGTGAAACTAAAAATTCAGCATTATAAATGTTTAAAAATTAATTTTTTACCTTTTGTATAATAATATTTGTATTTTTAGCAGCTTACAGGGGATTAGATGGATACTGAAATAAGTGGAGATATTTTTCTACCATTCCAAGGTAAGTGCATAAATTTTTTTGCAATGATCATGCTACTAGATTCATCGTTATAAGGCAACAAATATACGTTTCTATTAATATTTCGGGCACTTTTCCCGGATATTTTGACCATAAGTGATCTTAATGATTTAGACCCACTCTGGAAATTTTTAGGCAGTTTCTGACTATAAAAAGACATCTTTTAGACAGTATTAGGTTACCAGAGTCCGGAGCAGAATTGCTGATTTTCACTATTTAAGGTTTAAATGGCTTACAAGAGTGTGACAGCATACATTTATGTCTTTAAAAGTATTTTTACTGAAAAGTTCGAAAAATTTTACAAAAAAAGTCATACTTATGTTTTTAGTGAAAAATGCATCCCCTGGGAGCTAAAAATTCATGAAAATGGGCATATAATGCAAAAAAGTGCTAAAATGTCAACTTTGACTCTCTGTAACTTAAAATTATGGCCCAGAAAAAATCTGAAAAAATTCAGGAGAACTACTGGATACCTCTAAAACATATTCCCACAGTTATAGCAATATTTATTTTTTTCATCTTCGATGTCACAGAGAACCACCCATATATATAAATAGACCTAGGTTGCTTGGTTTCTTGTTAACTATTTATCTAACCGCTTGACGTATCGGTTATCCGATTATAAAAAAGGTATATTTTTTTCACCTTATATCTAAGTTTTTCAATATTGTTTGTGCGTTCTTTTAATTTGTTTTTTGTGTGTTATCGATAAATAGCCTGAAGAAGTTGGCAGACCACGCTAACGAAACGTCGCTAAGAACAAAACATTTTGTTTTTTCTTTTCCTTCGCCTCCGTCAGATCGACAAATTTTCCTACTAATTATAGTACATCATTGAATGGCGCTCTGGTAAGATTATGTTACAGATATTATGTAAACGTGTCGAAAGCAGTTGACAAAATAATAAATGATTTGGGCGCATAGAGGGCACTGCTTATGTATAAAAAATAAACAGTATTATGACCACTGTAATTATGAATAAATCGTTATATTAATATATTCTGCTTATTTAATAATTATTATTCCATTATATACAAAAAAACTAAAGACTGAAAATTTTACAATTATAATAAATTTACTTAAAAAAGTAGCGTCCTCCAAAATTTTGTTTTTTAAAGTTATGAAATAATAAATAAATTACAATTGCAAATCAATCATCCTGATAAGTTTACCCAAGTTTATATTGTTACTAAACACGTGAAAAATGATTACAGCATCCTTTCAAATGTGCTTGGAATTTGTAATGAAATACGAGCATTCACTTTAAAAATAAAACAATATAAATAAATTTATTTGAAGTATACTTATGCATAGAATGTTAAACATTATACAAATATAGAGCCTGCAATCTGTTTAAAGAACTAACTAGAAACCTGTCAATATGTCAACCCATCCGTACGACCTACCCTTAAGGGATTACATAGTCAACTTTGATCCTCCCTACCTCAGCAAACCGAACTAAATAAAGCAATCAGTTATAATGTATAAAATATTATAATATTTGAAAAAGTAGGAGAAGACAAAAATTTAATTGAATTTTTGAGAAATCAATTACCAAAAACTGTTGATTGTGTTACACTCGTTTCACATTTTGGGTAAAGAATTTCTCGAAAAACTAATTGAATTTTAGTCTCAAATTGTGTACAAAGGTCAATATTTTTTAAGCAAAGGCGTGTCTTTTCGTACTTGCTCAAATATTATAATATTCTGTAAATTATAATGTTTTCCTTTATTTAGCTCGGTTCATAAGGTAGGTATGATAGCAGTTGACTTTGGCAAGCTTTAAGAGACCGTCGAAGCTAGCGATTTTATCTACATATAAGAATGACCGTTTTTAATTTTGATCTTAAACTAAAATAGTTCAGGCGGAATTTTTGTATTCAAGCGCCATTTTATATAGTAATATAAGACTTTTACGAATAATAGTACAATACTGTAATTATAATACAACGTAACCTGAATAAGTCTGAATAAGTGCCGTTCTTAATTTTTTCAATAACTAAACAATTTTTGGGGAAATTTGGGACCAGAGCCCCATTATATACAATACTACAAGTAACTTGTCAAATTTTGATGCAAATTCATTGAGTATTTACGAAGAATGGTGCGAAATTGTCATTTTTATACACCATAGCCTGATAATTGTGAATTACAGTTTCACACTATTCTTCGTAAATACTCAAACAATTTGCACCAAAATTTGACAGATTACTTGGGTTACTATATAGAATGGAGCTCTGGCGCCAAAAATTTTTCATAAACTTGATTAAAATTGATATAAATTAATAACGATCACTCATATATGTCGATATAATCGATAGCTTCGACATCCTCTTACTTAATATAATTAAACATGGGCTTGCAAAAAACTGTAACTTTTTTTATTAATTATTTTATAGTATATGTGCTTTTAGCAAACATTAATTTTATATTGAATAAAGTAGTATTTCCAAAATTTTCTTTATATATTTACCGACAATGTGTTGTCTACAATTTTGATATTTATTATACTACCCGTTGTGAACGGGTTTTCAACCTCGATGTCCTTTAACGTATTTACAGTATAAGTATATAATTCTTGTATTTATTTTAGATACACAGTCAGAACAAAAGGCAAAGGCTACAGTGTCTATAAATCCAGAACCTATTTTATCGGATAATATTTTAAATAATGCAAGTTCGCTATTGAATTTGGATAGAGATCAAATTCAATCATTTTCTGAAAGTGACAGAATACAATTATCGAGTTCTTTAGTAATGCAATCAAGTCTGGAAATTAAAACTAGCGAAAACGTAAGTATTTCATAGTATAACAAAATAAGTTTTTTTAATTATTATTCATATAATGATTTAAGCATTAACTCATGATGTGGAATAATGAAAGTAATGTGTTTTCTTTAAACATAAAAATTATGTAAAATTATTGTCAGATACAACTTGGTTTAGTTTAACCTTTAGACTGCCGGCTTTGTTGCCTTATAAATTGATATTTTTGATGTGCAAAATTTATACATAAAAACACCTCATATCTCTAGAGTAGTTGTCAAGGTCACAGGTGGCTCATATATGAGCCATGCCGGTAGTCTAAAGGTTAAGCTTATAATTTAATATTCATGAAACAGAGACAAATACGTTAAAATTCTATCATCTTGTTTAATGATTGAACCACTTTTGGTAATTCTTTATATAAATTGTCAAAGTAATACGAGAGAAAAAATTGTTAAATATGTCGAGTTTTACCTTAGCTAATGGAAGTTGCATTGTTAGAAACACAATTATAATTTTTTATCATATTAAACATGGAAGATGAAAAAAATAAAAATAGGCTTAAAATTCTGATCTTTGAAACAAGCAATAATTATATGTATCAAGCCGACCATTTTAAAAAGTTATTTAACATCTAATCTGAAATTTGATTAATTTCTAACCTGATACCGGGCGCCTTGAAATCAACATATTGTCGCAAGTAACGATTGATTGTTTGAGTATTATTCGATTGTTTAAATATCATTTAAATGAACAAAATAATTTATAAATGTATTGAAACTTATTACACATTCTAAGAAATTTTTAGTTTCATAATCACTACATTGACTCACAAGTAGTTAGGGAACTAAATTAATACAACTATTAATTATTTTAATACTATGAATGGCTTGCTCTCTAGCTTACTTATATAGTTTGGATTGGCCTTTGCTGAGCCTATTGTTGATTTATTTAATGTGTAACGGAATGAATCTTCGGTCAGGAACGAATTTGAAATTAATAATGATAATTCAATTTTAAAGACTAACTATATTAAAGGAATTATTTACAATATTAAATCTGTATGATATTCTAATGACATAATATAAGAACACTCGTCCCGATTTTTGGCCGAGGAAAGCGGATTAGGTAGTAAGAAATCAAACAACTAATTAATCCTTACTACTACGCGAATTATAAGCTTTACAATAATACCTTAAAGCTATTTATTTAATGGAGACAATTAACGGTTCTGATATGGTCCGTATGACTATATCTCTGGAGTCGCTTAGCCTCGCGTGATCACGAGGGAAACTCATAGGTGCAGACATGTGATACGTGTGCTCACGCAGCAGAATGTCCTGAGTGATTCAGTATAAATCACGTGTGGTCACGAGATAACAGTAAGAATGTGGCGTGACGTGTCACGTGTGCTCACAAAGTGTTGAGTACGGACTGATATCACGACGAGTGCTCACTTACGTCACTACAGGCAGGGTTAACCTCACATGTGTTCACGGGGAGATTGCGGTCGGGATTATTCACCACATGTGCTCATGAGGAGAATGAAAGGTTCGAATACGGTACAGTTACAATTACGGTCACGGTAAGGATCGGCCAATCATGCAAACGTGTACACTCCATTGCATCCACACTGGCTGCTTGAAGTAAAAGAAGGCAGGCTGGACGTGTGCTCACGACCAGACTATCACAGTCACCTTCTGCAGACTCCTTAGAAATGAATATCTTCATCTTGGGGTTTTTCCTATAAATTCGAAACCTTCATATATTACTCTTATACATAAAAATATTGATATGTCTTGGATAACTAAATATTGGCTTATATCAAAATATAGTCCAAAAGTTTGGTCCTTGTTGAAAATGTGTCTCAGAATTTTATCCAATGGGCGCTAGGTATGAAGATATTTAAAAGTCTAGATACAAAAGAACTTTACGCTAATTAAAATAATTTAAGTTTTATTTAATCTATCACTATTATATAGAGTCAAGAGCAACGCTAGCATTAAGAGCTCTTTGGTTTGTTTAAATAGCTGAAACTGTTTAGATGACTTCGTTTTCCAAAGACCATGTCCTCTCCTTAAGGCGATGTGATACCAAAATTACAGGAACCTACCTCTAAAATCCCAGAAATTTGAAAAACTAATGGAATTAAAAATCTGAAAAAATTTACAGATAATGTTGAAAGCAAATAGAATACCGTTTCAGAGCGATTTTTTCAAAATAATTAAAAAATAACAAAATTAATTACATGACTTGTACACCATTACTCGCAAACAAGCAATATGCCTCTGCACTCACTCCAATATAATAAACCACATTTTTCATTATATGTCTGTGATGCAATATATATTTTTTAACCTTAGATGTATGGGAAATAATATTAAACAGTAACAATAGTGAGCTAGGTACAAGACAGATCATTCGAGTCCACATATTGCCATAGACGAGTTCTTCAACTTACTACACATATACTTAAAATTATATTAGACTAATATCATCTAAAATGTAGAAAGAGATGCTAAAGAAATGAAATCGTCATATATTAAGTGTATTAGAAAAAATACTGAAGAATACGTGGCCATAATAAGCTAGTAATAAATTTCTTTTATCGTTTCCAATAAGATTATTTTTATCATATACTGGGCAATGAGATATTTAACCATTAAAGTCAATTTAACAAATCTATATTATAACAGTACTTTTGTGTACTATAAGAGGAACCGTCAAAAAGTATTAGCTTTTAGTTTGCTGCAAATCCTTTACCAATAACAATTAATTGAAATATTAGCACTAAAAAGTTTAAACTATTGAAAAATCTTAATACCTTTGCTATTTACCTTAGATTTTATGTCTGTTTCTTACACATTTTTGCGCAATCAGCATTTCACATAACAATAAACAAATAATTCTTGCAAACAGTTATGTTTTTTCTTTAAATTCCTCCTTGTACATGCTGCTATCTGTAATAAAAGAAATTTCACACAAAGTATCAATTTTATATAATTAGATAAGAACTTTAAGTCCTTAAATTAGAAATAAATAAATAAATGTATACATATCTAATTTACATGCTTCCACTTTTTCTCCTTCAAAATAAGAAACTACAGTTATACTTGATTAAAATGATTAAAATAACCTTAACTCTTGATAGTTTCTATTTGTTACGTTAACCTGTTAAAAGAAGCAGCAGCAGACGACACATGAAATGAACGACAACGTACTTTTCTGAGCCAATTCGAGTTTCGAGATCGAGTTTACAGATCGTCGATTCGAGTGCATACTCTATTTTAATTTTTCTTTTAATTTTAAAAATAAAATATAAAAAAAGAAAGAAAAGAAGAGAAGAAAATATAAGATGTGCGAAATTACAATAAAATGTTGCTAAAACCTAAGAAATAACTTACGTTAACGCATTTATAGCAAAAAATTAATATTCAATTATTTTATTTAATTAGCTTTAAGTCAGTCTGCGCATGCGCATTGAAAAGTGATTCGTTAGGCCGGAACGTCGGAATGTGAACTATGTATTTAACTTAGAAGTTTTCCAATCTGTTACATGTTTAAAGAAACAGCGGTGTACGACATATAATGAAACGAACAACCCTACTTTTATACCTATACGATCTGAAATTCAAAATTATGAATAATTATCAAATGTTCAACTAAGACTTTTAGGGAAAAAATGTTTACTTATAGTGTTAAAGCTGGAAAATTGGAAAAAAATAACTAAACACTTTTTTACATAATTTGATAATATCAAATATTTAATTCCAAAATATTACACAGAATTCGGTGTGCAATGGAAATAGGAGGAAAGGTTACATAAAGGGTAAAATAATGAAATCTTTGAATACGAAAGTATTTGGATAATTTATTTTATTTCCAAGTCCTCGTAAATATTTGATAGCGAGTAAGGTTTGATTCTTATCAAATTATTATCCATTAAAATAATACAGTGTTTGTCATGCAAATGCTTTACTCGCACTTTTATTGAAAAGCGTTTTTTTAAATAATTTTTGCTTGATTCGTATTCTTCTACGGAAGAATAAACAAAGTGTATATTTGACATTCTGTCAGTACGTTTTAGCCACAAATATAAATCGTTACTATTTAAAATTTCAGAATTTCCTGAATACTGTAAGCTAGCCCGTGCAGCGCCTCTTTTGACTACTGCGCCCAGTCCGTCGCACGGACCATGAGCTGTGGCGTAATAGTGCCACTCAGCATCTATTCCAAAATCTATCTTGTGAAAACTCAAATTTATAATATTTTTATAATTTTTATAATGTTGACGAGCGCCGTCCGAAAAATAATATATTTTATTTACAACTGTAAATTTATTTTTTAAAAAGGTTATTATATGCTTATGAAAAGCGTAAACTGTCACCGAATCGTGCGTCAGGCAATCTGATATAATAACCATGTAACATTTCCTTTGAACATCGTCTTTGTAATAAATTACAACATTGTAAATGCTGGCCTGGTCATTATTCTAATGGAACCCCGGTGCTGCATCCTGAACCGTGAAGGCGTAATTTTCAGCGAAATCAACAATTATTTGAAATTCGTTACAAAATTTTAACGTTCGGTAATATGTATATGTATAATAATATCGGTCTCTCCGAACCAAATGCTTTACTTTTAGAATAAAGCAGGCCTATCGTACTCTTTGTCCACTATGGTTGGTGGAATTTCTCAGAGCACGGCCTTTTAAAATAATTAAAGGCGTTTCGTCCTCGATCTCCAGCTTGGACTCCTCAGTAAGGAACTGGAGATCTTATCTTAGACGCCTGTCGCAAGATGATATGCGACGCCAGCAAGATGTTCTGCGGCTATATATATATAGAAATTAGACGACGATCTCTCCGAGTGTAGAGAGATAGTCGTCTCCCTCTGGTGGTGGGAAAAGCCACCAGCCAGAGCGCGAATTTTTAGACCGTATCGCGAGTTATTTGTTACAAAATTTTAACGTTCGGTAATATGTATATGTATAATAATATCGGTCTCTCCGAACTAAATGCTTTACTTCTCTGGGAAATTCCACCAACCATAGTGGACAAAGAGTACGATAGGCCTGCTTTATTCTAAAAGTAATTATCCTTCTGGGTTAGAATTTCTAATCTCAAGGTCAATGTTACATAAACTACATGTCAATATTCAACTTAAAAAAAGTGTAAGTTCGCCACAATTGATTTTTTTATCCAAAAGTCTAAAAGAAATCTTGAAGCAATACCTTTCAAATGGTCTGTAGCATTTTTATGGCCTTCAATTCTGTAAAAAGTTATGATAATTTAAAAAAACACCAAATTTTTTTAAAAATTTAAATGGGAAATACCATGTTAATTTTTGTGAATTTTTTGTCTTTCTTTAAATTATCATAACTTTTTACAGAATTAAAGGCGATAAAAATGCTACAGACCATTTAATAGGTATTGCTTCAAGCTTTCTTTTAGAAACGTATATTCTAGCCGTTTCTAAACAGAATTGCTTAAATGCTTCCACATTGATTGCTTTGTGAGCATTAATACCGGCTAAAATAATTTTAAATTTTGATAAAAGATTCTTGTCAAATCCTAACAAAATAATTAATTTTTGTTTGATAAAATTGTATAGCATGCGTTGATTACATATTTTTTTAATTTAAACAAAATTACTATTGACTTCTGCTACAACATTTATGGAGTTGAAAAATCTCCTGGCTGTATTGCCGTCATTGGTATTTCCGGAACCTTGTGTTGGAAAATCGACTAGAATGCGTATCTTTTCTCTGAGCAAGTTTTTAATGTACTTTTTTTAGTTTTTACTACGCGCTCTTCATTTTTTGTAATGTATATAAGTTTATTGTATTCTAAATATATACCCCTAGTAAAAATGGCCAGGTAAAAAATAATTGGCGAGGTAAAATGTTTAGTTTTTGGCAATGAATGAAACGCTTTTTCCGCCATTTACTAATTTGGACATAACCTCAAAACGATAGTAAATTAATTTCTGGGATCCGTCCTAGACGAAACTCAATGAGTCGTACAAAATTAGATTGTTTTCACACTTGTACATCAAATTAGTTAATTATTTACGCCATAAAAATCGCCATTTCAAAGTTATATTGACTAATACGAATTTCGAGACTAAATTTATCGAAAATAGTTTTGATACCTATTTCTTGGCGTCAAACGAGCCATTTTGCTTGTGTTGGGCAAAATCAAGCAAAGCATTTTTGCGACCCTATAAATAGCTACTTAAAAAGGTAATATCGATAGATTCAGCTGATTTGGCCAGGAATAATGGGTTAAAAAGGTGAGAAAAATCATTTCATTAGTGGGAGAAAAATTTTTCACCATTTTTCGGCCATTTTTTGAAAAGCTATCCAATTTCTACTCCAAAAATGGATTCTATTTCCACTAGGGACATTAATATTAAGTTACATTTGATACATAAATATAGGTATTAATTAAATATTTTAATAAAGAAGATATTTTACTCTATAACTAATACTCACTCGCCATTTTTTAATATCTAAACGATAGGATATATGGCAGACTAATTCTATGAATCTTATATACGCATGAAGTACTGGCAAACCATATTGCAAAGAATTCTCATTGATTTGTACATTTGTTAAATCGTCAATTTTGTTGAAATTGCTGATAGTTTTGTCACAAAGATAACAGGTTTCACTAGACTTATCATTTAAACCAGAGGCAACCTAGGTTTTATAAAAAAAGTATTTAAATATTAATTTTTAATAGTGATTATTATCAAAACATTTGTATAAAATAAAAATATATACCTTGCCATCTAACATTGTAAGGTACATGTTTGTTCTTATTGTGCACTCTCCCATCTTAAAACTCTTCAAAATTTGAAGTTGTGTTTTAATATTATTCTCCTCTTCTTTACACAATTCATCCGTCTCCTTCTGAAGTAAAATTTTGAAGGTTCTAACTAGTCTCGATGAAGAGGGTCTGAGATTCAGCCATAAAACTTTTCTTGTCCTTTCGTTGACCAGCTGTAAGGGAACCAAAGAGGAGCATAGTATCCCACCAGAAAATACGCAGTCATTTTGCGCTTTTTGTTTATATACAGAAACATTGGAGCCATCGAATCCGATCTTACAAATTAGCTTCAAATTATGCAGGTCTACATTATCCTCGTCATTTATTTTTAAATAATTAAATGACAGTATGATTGACCAAATTTTGAATTGAAACTTCGCACTTGTTTTCTGTAATTATAATCTCATTTGGGTATGCATCCTGCTTTGCTTGTGTAACCTATACTCGTACATGATAATTTCAAATTTTTATTTTTATCAAATGTAATAGTTTGTTGAAAGCAAATTATACAACTGTTTTTTTTTTATTTATTAAGCTTTTCAAACCTCGGGAGGTTTATTTCAGCATGACATGTAAATTATACAATGTTATACAATATATCGAAGTGTTATTACTATACATTTATATTTTTAGTTCGCATGATTTCAGATACATTATAATTAACTTACTAACTAGTATATTTGGTTTAGCGATGAGTGATTCGACGTTGAGCGGAGGTGTTATTTGTATTTTTCTTAAATGATTCATTAGAATCTTACGCTGTTTATTATATATAGAGCATTGCCAGAGAACATGGTTGGCGCTTTCTGTTTCTTGTCCGCATTTACATTTTGGGTTGTCTACGGTACCAATTTTAAACAGTGAATCTGCCAGGTTATAGTGGTTGGCTCTAAGTCTATTGATTATAACAATCGTTTCTCTTGATAGATTTTTATTTGAAAACCAAGGTTTTTTTTATCATTATAAAAAAGATGAAAGTATATTTTGCCTTTTGTAATTCCCTCACTCTTTATACAACTGACATGATTAGTAATTGACTGTTTGTTTAAGATTTCGCGTAAGCCACTGTAAGGAACGACTGATACATTCAATTGACTCAGTTCGCAGGCTGTTTTCGCTTGACAATCAGCAATTTCATTACCTTCAATGCCGACGTGGGAAGGAATCCAATACAATTTAATCGATTTTTTACTTGTTTCTTTGAATATATTGAACTTTTCTTTGATTTCGAGAATATGCTTATTTATTTTAACATGATATTTAATATTTTGGAGACTTTGAAGAACACTTAACGAGTCGGAAAATATATGTATATTTTTGTCTTTATTTTTAAGAGCTATATCAAAAGCATCATTAATGGCGACACTCTTAGCTGTAAAAATTGGCGCTTCTTTTTTTATGGACTTTAAGATAGCAAGATTTAGGTCCTTGCATACGCATGCGGAGCCTGCATACTTACAGTTTATTGATTTGCTTCCGTCTGTGAAAATTTTGATTCCAGGGTTGCTTTTTAGGAAATTATTTAGTAATTCGTCTGGATTATTCGCTTTCTTTATGGTGTTGCCAAGAGATATATCAAATGGGATAGTTGTCATTATTGTGCTATAGTCGTAATTAAATATGTTATAGTTATCGTTTGTATCAATGGAGTCTAAGATATTCATGCAGGATTCAATACAGTTAAAAATTATTCTACTTCTTCTTTTATTACGGAGCTTAATCGCTATGTTGTAGTAAGATTTTATATTTTTGAAGACAAGGCTATTTTTATTTGAAAAAATTTTTGTTAAGTAGGAGTTGCATAAGAATTTAGTGCGTTCTTCAAGCGACATTAACTTGGATTCACCCAAAAGGATGTTTGTTGGTGTGCTTCGGCGATAACCAAGTGCAGCTCTTATCGCCGTATATTGTATTTTCTCTAGTTTAAGTATATAGTTTTTATAATTAGGAATGTAGATAAAGCAACCATAATCAATTATTGCTCGAACAAAGCTTTTATATATTAATATAAGCGTGTCAGGGTCTGCACCAACCCAAGTTCCGCATAAGAATTTTATAATATTGTTGGCTTTAAGACATTTTTTTGTGATTAACTCAAGTTGTGGTATGAAAGACAGTCTATAATCAAGCGTGATACCCAAAAATTTTACTTTATTGTTTGATTTAATATTTGTATTTCTAATTTATATTTCCGTTGCTCCTGGAGCAATGTTTTTATTATTAAAATAAATAAATTCAGTTTTTTGTGGGGCAATTTCCAAGCCAAGGTTTAATAAGTTTTTGTCAACTTCTTTAATAGCTTTTTGTAGTATTTTTTGTGCCCATTTGAGAGCTTTAAACTTAAGATAAACAGCTGTATCGTCAGCGAATTGTGAAAAAGTGATGAGTTTTGGTAAGTTGTTAGCAAGATTCGACACGTAGATGTTGTATAGGAGTGGGCTTAAGACGCCCCCCTGCGGTACCCCTTTATGAACATATCTCATACTATTACCAGCGAAGTCTGTATATATGATGCGTTCGTGACATGTTTTTGATGAATTTTAAAATTGTTTTTGAACATCCGATGTCAGATAATTTTTGTAATAATATATCAATATTAACATTATCAAAGGCACCCTGCACGTCTAGAAAGACTGCGAGGACGCCCTTTGTTTCTAGAAAATCCTCATCAATTTTTAAAATTAGGTTTGTGAGATTATCAATAGTGCTTTTACCTTTTTTAAATCCACTTTGGACATTAGGTATTAACTTATAATATTCAACGTACCAATCGAGTCGACTTTTTAGCAGTGTTTCGAATACTTTACATACACATGATGTCAAGGCAATGGGGCGGAATATTTTACCATCTGGTTTTTTAATAAAATGTATGAAGGTTTTTTTCCAGGCTGATGGATATTCCTGGTTTGCGTGTAGTTCGTTAAAAATGTCTAAAATAAGTAATTTAAATTTAATTGGTAACTTTTCAAGAATTTCGTAATCTATACCATCAATTCCACAACTTGAGTCAGTTTTTTTATTTTCTAGAGCTATCTTAAATTCGACAAAGTTATACAGTGCGTCAAAAAATTCGTTGTTATTACATTGAGACAGGTCTGAAGGATCTGTTTGAACCCATGGCTGGCTGATTTTATTCAATGCATGCTGTATTGCATCTTGGTTTTGTAAGTTTTCTGTTAAAGATCGTGGTTTTGTATTGGTACAATTATTTTTTATTAATTTGCATGTATGCCAGACATAATAGGGGTCAGTATAGAAGTTCATTTTTAAAGTCAAATTTCTGAAATATTCTTTTTTTTTAGTTTTGTACATTTTTCTTGCTTGTGAAGATACCTTTTTATAATATATTAAGTCTTCTAGTTTGTTCGTGAAGTTCCATTTTTTGAAGGAGGCTTTACGTAGACGTTTAACCTTGTTACAGTCTGCATCCCACCATGGTTTCGGATTGTATATTTTTTTTTATTACACCAATTTTTGTGCCTAGGTGTGCACTCTTTAACGCAGTTTACTATACAGTTTATAAAATAATCGTATTTATCAGTTTGTGCCGAATGTACAAAGTCATATGAAAGAAAATCCGTGTATGCATTCTCTAATAGCGTTTCAAATTTTATCCAGTCTGTTTTAATTGATTTTATTTTAAAAGATTTTTTTCGTATTTGTATTTTTCTGTACCCATTTTTATAAAAATAGGGAAGTGATCGGAACCCCAGGGATCATCCGATACATTAACGTTAACTTTATGAGAGGCATTTATAGAAGAAAAAATGAGATCTAAGTTTGACATTGTATTTCGGTAGGAATCAATGTGTGTTAAGCTATCATGATTGTGTAGGAATAAATTATTTTTGTCCACGGATTCGTTTAACCTATTACCGTTCAAATCTGTGTATTTACAATTCCAAATAGAATTATGTGAATTAAAATCGCCAACAAAGAGACACTCATTTTGACAATTAACGTTGTCAAAAATTGTATCCCATTGGTTTTGCGTGAGGGTGATCCCTGGTGTTCTATAACAAACAATTACGTCGAGCGGGGGATTTAAATTATTAAGATGTAAGCCGCAAAGCTCGACTGATTGATCAGGCGAAATAATGTTTTTGTTTTCAGTAAACGCTAAGTTATTTCTAATAAATATTATTATACCACCTCCGCGTGAGTGTTGACGATCTTTTCGGAAAGTGATGAAGCCTTGAAGTTGAATGTTGTCCTCTTTCAGCCATGTCTCGACACAGATTATAACGTCAAAATTATGCTGTTGTGCTTGTATTTCACAGAGTCGAGGTTTCAGACTTCTTGTGTTCCAGTACATTATTCTTAGTTCTTTTTGAATTGTTTGAGCGTTGAGGTCCATGATGTTTGTTTGTTTATATATTTTTAATTCAGTAGCAGAGTTTTTGTTTAATAATAACCATCATTATCACTTATTTCCCTTTGGTCGTTTTCGCTTTAAGACAGTTGAGTATTGTCGTCAAAATTTGTTAAACTTAATTTGTTTTTAATTTTTGTGAGTTTAGTTTTAACGCTAGGTGAAGTGATTAGTCGGTAGGTTAGATTAATTATGTCTATGATTTGTTGTTTGTTGGTGGTAATTTTTTGTACTTCACTAAATAAGTTATTTTGACCAAAGGTATTTTTGTAGAAATCAACGAACTTCCCGAAACTACAAGGTAGGTCGTTGTTTTTCGCAAAGATATTTTGGCAGGGTTTAAAAGCTTCGTCGATTATCGCCATTTTTTGTTCGATGGTGTTATCCAACTTTTTTTTCTTGCTTGCGCGTTTTTCTGGTTTGTATTCTTTTTTAGTATTTGTTGCTTGAATTGAAGTATTATTTTCGATATTAGAAACAGTTGAATTGCTTGGGGAAAGTGGCCTTTTGAAAATGTTATCATCCTTATTTACATGCGTGAGTATCTCGTTTTGTTTATTATTGAGCAGTGGGAAATTATCATTTGTAAGTTGCGTGGAATTTGCTGTGTTTACGTTGTCTTGTGTAAATATACAGTTTTGCGCCTTATGGCCCTCTCTTCTGCACTTGAAGCATCGCATTATTTGTGGTCCAGCGTAAATGAAATAATTTATATCTACATGCTTTAATTGTAACATTGTTGGAATTTTTGATACATCGTCAGCTTTTACATATACTTGACGACGGTGGCTTTCTACGTGACTGTAGCCAGGTTCGCTAATACTAACATTCATACGGGTACTGCTGCAACTGCTGAACTACGAGTTACTTTAAGTATACCCAGAATTTTTTCAATGTAACGGTTTGGTATAGCAGGTGAAACATTGGAGAAAATAATTCTTTTATTTGCGTTGAAACTAGAGGTCTAATAAAAACTTTTTTGTTTTTAATTTCGACAAATTCATTGTTACTAGTAACGGTGTCAACTAGTTCTTTACTAAGAAGATGTATGCATACACGATTTTTGGACACTTTAGATGCAGTAAGAACATTTTCAGGTTTAACTACTTTAACAAATCATCAACACATGTCAAGATAATAGCTTGATCGCGAGTATAACATTTTTCGTCTTGTGCTTTCTCAGCGAAACTATCGTTATCAAAGTCTTTTGAATTAAATATTGGAATTACTGTTTTTGTCTGGGTGCCTCCATGAGGCGATTCGAGCTCATAAATGTTCTCTGCAACTTCAGAGAACATCTCCTTCGAAGAAGGTTCAGCCATATTCATGGCTGTATTTAGCACGCACTATACACTATACACAGGCCTAAGCCCGCTCTGTGTAGACACGAATCACACACGACGAATCTAAAGTCTCGCGTATATCAGTGTAAACACGTCTGCTCGCTACGAACGCTCAGCATCGAATCTTATACAACTGTTATTAACACTTGTTAAATCATGCATAATACTTACGGGAATATCTCCAGAACTTCTAGCTTTTTTTAAACCCCTATATATTTTTTTTTATTTATAGCCTGTATAATAATTCAATAAGATGTGTTTCTTTTAAAATTAGTAATTTTCAATTAGTATACAGAATTAGAGGAACATTTATAAATCTAATAAAAAAATAGAATTGGATTTGTTTAAAAAAAGCCTTATTTTATTAAATTTTTTGCGATCGTTCAAATGTTTCTGTTGATTTCTATGCTGTAACTTTTTCAGCATTTAATTTCATTAATCGCTATTCAGTTGTGTTATAAAACTACAATAATATTGCTTGAAAAATCGAGATCCAAGAGAACCTTAAGTTCAGACAAAAAGTTACACACAATTAAATTACCGGTCCTCAATGTTTTTAAAAGCTATAATTAGCCTTTTTGACATTTCATATATTCAACATAAAAATATAATTGCGAAAATGCATAACTATTCTTATTTCGTTAATAAACAGATCTAAAGGTTTTAAATCGGTGTACTATTAAAATTAAAGTTAGATTAGACATGTAAATATTTCGATGTCATGTAAAGTTATGATTCAGTATTAATGGAATCTAAATCAGTGCTCTATTTCAAATAGTGAATAGTTCGATCATTTTTTTTACATTTAAAAAAATTTTGAACTTTAAGGAAGCGTTAACAGTGTAATCAGTCAGTACGTATCATTGATATAAATGGCATGAAAACACTGTATACTTTTTATATGCTTTTTAAAGACAGAATATTTGAGAAGAAAACTAAAGATCATAGAGTGTGCCATAAAAAAATTGTTTAAGTTAAAAGTTAAAAATTCTGGAGATTTACACACATATATAATATAAACATCAGAACTTGTGTATGTATATACAAATAATAGACGTATACATGATATATACAAAACTTCTGTATGCACCTATATAAAATATAAATAAGCGTAACAAATAAAGAAGCATATTTATAAAGTATCCTATTAAGCATCTAATATGTATATTATACTTGTGTACTTATAAGGGTATGTATATTTGCATGTATATAATAGACATTTTATTTCACATACATATATAATTCTCATATACATTAAAAAAACGTAACTTGTGTACGGATGTACATAAAACTATAAAATGGTATATTACTACACTACACAGAATGAACACTTAAATTAATTTTTTTTAATATTATGATTAAAGTGCAACTTTACGCATCAAAAAACGTGCGTAAAGTAAAAGTTTACGCATAGTTTGTGCAAAGTAATTCACGTGCCTGAAACTTCGTTTTACAAACTCGAAACTACTTTATACGTATCATGCGTAAAGTTGCACATAAATGCATTTTACGCAGATATAAAAAAAACATGGTTTAACACTCGTGTGTAAAGTGTCTGTAAAGTTGCACTTGACGCCCTAGTAACGAATTAGTAGTTTTTGATGCAAGAGCGAAGGTATTGAAAATCATCTTTCGCACGTAAATGCGATTTTTAAAAGCCGAACAATGCGCAGAGTCGCATATCAAAAACTACTATTTAATAAATTGGAATAATAATTGTGCAAAAAGATTCAAAATGTATAATACCTTTTCATATACCGGGTATATATCATGATTAACATCCAGTGCGGACGCTCTCAATATTTTGTAGGCATGTTTTGTAAGATTTGCTTCAGTAATCAAAGCTACAGCTTCTTCGGGTGTAAAAGATCTAGTTACAGGTTTACTTAAATATGACATTATATTATTGGCTTCATCTGCGTCAGTAATTAAATCCATCAATTTGGAAACATTACTATTGTTGTCATTTTTCATCATTTTTTTAGCAATATCGAAACTCTCTTCTCTTGATATAGTAGATTCATGATTTCGTTTCCTCTTAGATTCATTTGATAAAGAATCATAAGAGACCTTGCATCTACCCATATTATTATCTACATCGGTGAACGATGCAAAGGTAAAGATACAAAATACTCCCAGATCCAATGTAAAAATAAAAGCATTGATTATCTTTAAACATGAATAAATAATAATACTCACTTGATTTTCCGTATTGATTCACATTCACAGCATTTCTTTGACTGTAATCAAATACAAAATCACTGTTCAACCAGTCACTATTTTTATTTTCAAAATGCTGTGCAGTTTTTTTGTTTTTAAACAGTGCACTCTAACGTTTTTTATAATTATTATAAAAACTAGTTGAAAGTCTATAACTCAAAAACTCTTTCAGATTGTCGTAATCTTCAGCATCCGATAAATTGTACCTCGATATCAATTCACGAAGCACAGTTTCTTTTTTCTCTTTTACGGTACCTGTTGCACTTTGAAATAAAAAAAGGATTTCAAGAGTTTGTACTGCAAATCGCATAATTGCAAAACTTCTATTTTTAAATTTACGTTAAAAGAATGAGAACGAATATGTATCTTTCTCAATGAATGCGTGAAAACTAACAAGCGAAAACTAACAAACGAAAACTAACAAACGAAAAATACTTCCCAAAGTAAACAAAATTCTTGTACTCAAAAGTGACCGTAGCAAATAACTCTATTAATTTTTATAATGAATGAAAGTTAAGGCATAAGTTTGTTGACAATGTGTATTGTACTATTGACCTATACATTTGTAAATTGCTCGAATTTTTCTATGGAATCTAAATGTGTGATTAACTCTTTATTCGCATTGTAACACATTCAAATTATGTGGTAGTCGAAAAATTTAAACAACTCGCGAATCACAGAGTATAATTTGCGCCATTTAGGCTATGAGATACCCAAATTGCAGGGAGCTACCTTTAACAACCCAAAAATTTTAAAAACTAACGAGATTAAAAATCTGAAAAAATTCACAGATAATATTGAAAGTAATAGAATACCGATACAGAGTAATTTTTCAAATTAATTAACTTTATATTGATTATTAATTAACTATCACTTGTTGTCGGTCATGATAAGGTTTAAAATTGATATTTGTGACTGCACAAAAATCTCCATCATTTAGTAATAAAAAATTATGAAAAAAATCACACTTACTTAGAGAGATTTTTTTTAAAAAGTCGATCCATTCTCAATTAAAAATAAATAACGATTCGAATTTTTTAGTTTAACATCTCGTTAATTTTTTGGAACAATTACAAAAAAGGCTTGCTTAAATCAGAGCTGGGCAAGTATTCGTCAGCAACTTTTAGTCGAATATTATTCAAAAATCAGCTAAAAACTGTAACAGGGTTGGTTTTACTCGTCGGGAGGGTTTTAATTGTCCTGTGCATATCCTCAATGCACAGGAAATATTCTCCGTGTAACGATCAGCTGTTTTACCAGACAGCTAACCGATCGGCAGAACCGTCCTTGAAGTGGTGCGAGCTAGCCTCAAACTCCGCACGACGACGTCTTCCCTGTGTACAATGTATGTACCTACCTGGTACACACTTATCCTCCGTCAATACTCGTGCTCGGCTCCTCAGATGTGTGTCGTGCGAAGCAATGCACGACACCCGCGGGGCATGGCGGTATTCGCCTTCGGGGACAGGGAGTGATCGCCGGTTAATTAATAATTACTCGGAATTAACGATAATCAATTAATTTATTAAGAGAAAATAAAATGAAGGAAATATTACAATATGGTGAGCCAAGGCAAGGTCGAACCTTGGCTCAAAGCAAATAAGGTTATTCGCGTAACCTATAGAAAATACAAAATATACGATAACGTGTGTGTGTGTGCGCCCGCCGCAATATACGCGTCGAGACTCGCGGTCTCGATCTACTCGGGGAGGAGGTTAAGTTCGCCAGGTACCGGTTACCTGGCTTCGTAGTAAATATCGCCGAGTTGCGATTGCGCCGGAGAGTGAAGCACTCCGGTTTGCCGTAAGCGTGATTAACGGGGCGAGAGAGAGCGTCGCGACGAGAGCGGCTAACCTCTCGTATAGTTTGCGCGTCGGGATACCGCGCGTATCCCGTCGCCGATTTTCGCTCGCTTTTCGGCGGTGATAAACACGGTATTGCCTGACCAGGACTTACTTTGTCTCTGAAGATGATCCTGGGGGACGGCGCGTGTCTCACGTCCTTCGATCTCGTACTCTCTCTCTTCCTCTCTCGTACCCGTGTTCTGCTGCGTTTCTCACTCGCGCGGGAATCCGTATTTTCCTCTCGTCTCCGCGCGCGATTCTCCTAGCCTCTCTCGTAGGCGAGACGATACTGCCGGTGTATCGTGCACTTCAACGGTAGACTCACGCGATCGGTACGATTTTCGTCTCGCGTGAACCGTTTACCGTTACGAAACATAAACGTCATACCAACAAAATTAAACGATGTTTAAGACACTTGAAGTAATTTAAGAAAGTATCCGACCAAAAGTGTTCAACGAATACTATTGATCGACTACTTTTCGTCGAATATTGGCATGCAAACACAATATTCAACGAATACTTTTATCTATTTTTATTATAAAAACTTTATTCGTTTAAAACAAAGTTTAAACATTAAAAAAAATGAAATAAATACAAGTTTTATATGATTAATTATTTTTATAAAATGTTCAATACTGTATCAAACTGTGTCAAAATGTATCAAAATGTAGCAAAGTGCATCAAAGTGTACTAAAGTGTATAAAGGTGTAGTTTTTCGTCCTCATATATTTATATGTTTTCGTACACTTTGATACATATTGATACATCTTAGTACTCTTTAAAATATTTTCGCAAATTTATATTTTTATATTATAAAGAAATTTAAAGTGTACTAAAACGTATCAAAATGTTCCAAAATGTATCGACATGTATCAAAACGTATCATAATCTATCGAAATGTACCAAAATTATCAAAATATACGAAAATGTATCTAAATGTACAAAATATAAATAGGTAGATAAATACAACGATTTAAAATTTTATATTACAATGTACGAAAATGTATCAAAGTGTGTCAATACTTGTAAAAAAAACTACATCTTTATACAATTTGGTACATATTGGTGC
This sequence comes from Theocolax elegans, assembly GCA_026168455.1. Lineage (NCBI taxonomy): Eukaryota > Metazoa > Arthropoda > Insecta > Hymenoptera > Cerocephalidae > Theocolax > Theocolax elegans. The sequence goes on from CM047425.1 coordinate 53,412,067, forward strand.
ACTTGATACTGTTTGATACATTTTGGAACTATTAAAATTTTTACTGGGGTAATTAACATTGTTTTTAATTAAAAAATGTACTTGTCGAAAAGTATTCTACCAGTACTTTTGCTCGAATACCAGTATTCGAGATAAAGTATTCGACGAATACTCTTGGTCGCATCTGTTAAATAAGCATTCGAGACTAAAAAGCAAAACTGCAATTCACAAACTGTGTATTGTCCATGAGTTCATGTTAACTCTATTTTTCCACATTTCTTATCGTTTTTTACCATTAATAATTTAATTTTGGGCCTTCGGGGGAAACGAATATCGATAGAGAATTGCATGAACTATAAGAATACACTAAAAAAAAAATTTTTTACTCATTTTTCCAGTGGAATAAGAATTTATCCCACTTTTTCGTGTCCACAGCCCACTGTGCGTCGTGTGCCATCTGATTGGACTTAGCGGGCGGAGTGCCGCGAGGTTACTTAGCAACCTGCGACGGAGGCAACGCGCTTAGTGCAGGAGATGGCAAGAGTAGGCGTGGTCGCCGGCGCGGCACAGTCGGTCGCGCTAGTTTGGCGTGGTAACCCAGGTGGTGGCGCACTCGTATCGGTGGGAGCCAGTACTAGCGCTTTCGAATTTACCTTTGCGAGCACACAGCAGCGACGCTCGGACGAGCCCGTCACGCCCTCGAGGCAATTCCTATGGGCGATGGTACTGTCTATAGTACACACCTCTGTGTAGTCTTTGCGCGTAAAACGAGCCCCGCAAACAAAGCAGCCGCGCAATGTTGCCATTTTCGCTTGAGGTGAATTTCCGGGCGATGGCCTGGTCTCTGTGTGCTGAAAAAGCCGCCTAAATTTCACCGTCCGTAGATCCCAGCTAACCTCCAAAAATTTCGCAGATGGATTTACGTTTATTTTGAACAACTGCCTACAACAAAAATGCAACAGTGGACGTCCAATTGTCACTATTGTCGGTATTTTCACCATTGTCGGTTATTATGTCGGTAGTATTGACAATTTGGTAAATGTTACGAAATTATTGAAGACACGAAACTTATTATGTAAAATGACTATTATAATACACAAGTTGGGATTAATAATTATTTTTAACTGTTCTGGAGGTCTCCATATACCCACTCCATATACTGATTCTTGCTTTAGTCTTAGGCAACGGTGATTAAACGCAATTTACGCTCAGTATGGTGAAAAATCGCTTCACTCGTGCGAATAACCTCGAGAAAGGTAGAAAACCATCTCCCACAACAGTGCCATAATATACTATAATATTTGTGTTAATACCAAATTGGAGGTAATATAGAGAACCTGCAACTATAACAATTTGAAAATAAAATTAACCCTTAGAGTACCGTCATGACGTATTTTATTATATATGATATTTTATTATATTATATACGAGGTATTTGTATTTTAACGCTGAGTAAAACAAATTTTTGATAGTCACCATGTTCAAACTAATTTAAAATGATACACAATGTTATATTTAAGTGGATTTCTATCGTTTTTCATTCTTATAGTTGCTAAACCTATTTTTTTCTATAAAGCCAATATATATGAGTTCGATTCTTTGGTAAGTATATAATATCAAAATAGAATCCACAAGTATTTCTGTAGAAAAATAACACATTTATTTCAGAAAAGTATATGTCCTGCAATTATTTGACTTACTATATTTGTTTTTTTTATTCGCACAAAACTTACCTAATACATAATCCAAACGTTAAATATCGAAAAATACTTTCTGCGAAGCTGTAAACATTGGCAAATATAGTTTAATTTTTATCACACTTTGGCAATTGATATTGAATGCTTAAAACAATAACATTTTAATTTGTTCGATTCTTACAAAGTTTTTGCAATAGAAAGTACTGAAATCAAAATAGAATCGACAAGTATCTGTTGATAAATGACACATTTTTCAGTAAGGTATATGAGCAAATCCCCAAAACTTTTAAAATTGTTGTTTCTCCAGGTAAACTGTGCTATAATATGAACGATACTTCGGTACGGTTTCTTATGGAAAAAGTGATGTCTAATAATGTCCATTAGTTTATTTTGGACCATAGATTGTAGTTATGAAGTTATAAATTGATAATGTATGGTTTTTTCTAGAATTTAAGTTTTAACTCGCTATAAAAAAATTTTTCTTACCATTGCAAAAAAGAAAAGTTTTGGAGAAATAGCTTCAAAAATTTTTTTTATTTACCTTTTATTAAATACTATTGAAATAAATATGGTTCAAGAATGTGTTTTTATCAAGAAAAAAATTAAAAATTCTAATAGAAGTGTTACTCAGTTTTTAAATATTCGAAAACTTCATAAATTTTATTTTTTTACTAAAAGAAGTTTTCTGTAACTCATAGATTAATAAATAGAAAGTATTCTACCTCAAAATATCAATCTAACAAAATTTTTTTTATTTCTGTGCCTTGTAAATACTCTTATTTAAAGACTTTTGTAGCCAACGCGGTCGATGCGCCCCTCAAATTAAAAAGAGGCGTGTTGGCTTGGCACATCAAAAATACCTTTACGATTGATGTATAACCGATGGCCACTTTATATTTCTCCTATTTATTCGCGTTTTGAACCGTGTTTAAGGTGATACCGCAATCTTATGTATTATACCTATATACCGACATACACGATTTTTCGTTTTAGGCAGTCAATTTTTGTTTAAACGCAATGGTATGAACGTATCTACATACTATAAAATCTATATATTGCTGGTAGGTTGGCCAAATTTCAAAATTATACGCTTACATTGAATAAAGTGAATAATCGTATTGTAGGTAGTACGGCTTCCCTTTAAGTTGTAGAACGCAATTAGAACAATTATAATAAATTAATATCAATATAATACTACGAATAAATATCTGTATGTTGGCGCTGCAGCGCGCTGGTGCGCATACCTCTCATTTATCTGTAAAAACAAATAGTGTAAACTCAAAGTAAAATCAAAGAAAAAGGTTACAAAAAAAATCTACCAAAGAAAGTACTTAGTATTCACAACTTGTATTAAAGTATGTGTTTTGTATATTATATGCAATTAAATTTGTGCGTTGTATTAAGGGGGTATCTTGATTTAGAACGTTCAAAAAATCGATTTTTTTTATTGCTTAAATCTATTCCTTATATGTATAAGAACATATATCCGAATAATCGAGTTTGTCACAGTATTTTTTGCAATTTTTGATATCGTAATTTGCAGATCTTGCAAACAAAATATACAATTTCCAGAGAGCGGACATCGAGACTTAGGTTTCAAAATTGTATTATCGTGTGGTCATAGAGAAATAAATTCAGGACCGTTTATAAACACTGGATTCGAAATAAATAGACGAATTGTTTTTGTTATGAGGGTTTTCGGTGTTGGATGAGAAGGTATCAATGTGTTTTATGGACTTATGGATATACGTCAAGGTTTAGCAAAATGAACGTATGATCAAATTGTGCAGCATTTATATACAGCGTCAAAATCAATGTTCAAAAGCCTTTGTGAAAAAGCTATCAAAGAAGAGAAAGATAAAAATATAGAACATGATAGATCTGCTGACTGTTTGAAAGTTTCTGGCGATGGATCCTGGAAAAAACGATGTTTTACTTCATTGTTTGGTGTTACAACGCTCATTGCATATTACTCTGGCAATGTAGTCGACCTTGTTGTATAAAGTGCATATTGTCATTCATGTGCTTTACAAAAGAATATATTAGACGAAGAAGAATTTGAAGAATGGTATTATGATCATAAAGAATCATGGAGGTAGATTCGATCGTGGAGATGTTTTTGAGATCTGTTGAAAATTTTGGAGTAAAGTATACAAATTACATCGGCGACGGTGATTCGAAAACTTTCAATGGTATTGTAAAAATGAATCCATATGGTGATGATTACCCTGTCACAAAAAATGAGTGCGTGGGACACGTACAAAAGCGCATGGGTACTCGACTCCGAAATAGAAGGAAGGAAGAGAAGCTTGGAGGAAAAAAGCGTCTAACAGAGAGTCTCATGAAAAAGTTGACAATATATTATGGTTTAGCAATTCGAAGTAATATTCATTCTGTCCAAGATATGAAAAAGGCTGTGATGGCAACGCTGGATCATTATTGTTCAACTGATGAATCTCCTCGTCACGAGAATTGTCCGACAGGCACTGACAGCTGGTGTGAATGGCGCAAAGCCGAAGCTACGAATCGTCTTGCATCCTTCCCCAAAAAACGGTTTTTTTAGGCCTTCCAAAGCAGGATACCCCCTTAAATAGTTAGTTTTTGTAACTAGTGTACTGTTATTAATAATTATTAATTTGTTATATTATTTATAAAATTTGAAAAATATAAAGTTCCTTTGTTGTAAAAATTATTTGATACATTTTAATTTCAATATCTGACAATTTTAACCTATTAAGGGGGTTCCCTACTCAATTTTTGATGATTAATTAATAAAAAAGTAGAACAGTATGTGAAAAAATAAGAGAAGAGGCGTCTTCGTTTATTGACAATCTAACTGTCTGCTGAATTTTAGATTAAAATATTATTGCGTTTTCGAGAAAAGTCTTACCAAAAAAATCAAATCTTTTCACCTCGTTGAGGTTAGGTTCGCATTTTTGGTAAGACTTTTCTGAAAAACGCAATATAATTTTAATCTGAAATTCAGCACACAGTTAGATTATTAATAAACGAAGGCGCCTCTTTCCTTATTTTTTCACATACTATTTTATTTACAAATTTATTACTAATAATCACGATTGCCGATAAGGTAGGAAGGATAAATATTGACTATGGCACACCGTTAAAAATGACTTTATTTAAACAAATTTAATTTCAGGTATTTATGCTGCTTATAAAGAAAAGGTTTTGAGAATATCATAAGCTCATATTTTTTAGTGCTATTCAAGGTCAACTTAACGAGGAAAAAAATGTTCAAAGCTGTGCTTTGAAAAAGAAAATTTGGATTTTCTAATAGCAAGTTTTACAAGTTTTGGGGATTTGCTCATATACTACAAATAAATTATTTTATAATTTTTAGCCCTGATATGTTTTACAGCAATAAATACACAATTGTATTTATAATAATATTTATGTGTACGAAATTAATTTCTTCAAAAGTAATAAAACAGAAATTTCGTTTTTGTATTGTTTCTAAATAAAGTAATACGTGGCAGACTTTTCAATACTTTCTGTGGTAAATTAATTACTTATGAAGACTTCCCAACATACTTATTAGATGACATTTTATGAAACTATTATACATACTTATCTGGGAGACTTCCAAAATACCTGCTGAAATAGTTTCTAAAATACTTTTTGCGACACATTTTACTCAAAATGTCTGCCAAGTATTACTTTATTTAAAAACAATACAAAAAAGAAATTTCTGTTTTATTACTTTTGAAGAAATTAATTTCGTACACATGAATATTATTATAAATACTATTGTGTATTTATTACTGTAATACATATCTGGGCTAAAAATTATAAAATAATTTATGTGTAGTATATACCTTACTGAAAAAATGTGTCATTTATCAACAGATACTTGTCGACTCTATTTTGATTTCGGTACTTTCTATTGCAAAAACTTTGTAAGAATCGAACAAATTAAAATGTTATTGTTTTAAGCATTCAATATCAATTGCCAAAGTGTGATAAAAATTAAACTTGTGATGGTGTCATCATTGGGGGGCACCTAAAAAGGAATAATAACTATTAGTAGTTGTTAATATCGATAATTTATAATTGGAGGTAAACTTACCTGGTTCGTAGGTTATCCAGGATCGGTAGATAAGATGCCATCGAGGAGTTGTTGGTCGGCTGCTCCGGGGTTCTCTGCTGCAGGAGGCGGGGTTCCCGGGGTGGTCAGCTACTCCAAGACAACAGCATCTATAAAAGAAAAATATATAAATATTAGGTGTTGAATGGGGAAAATGGATAAGGAAAATCAGGAATTAATTATTGGGGAAATATAAGTTAAAATAAGATAACGGAAGGATTCCGTGAAAGATTATACCAATACTTACCTATTCTGTGAGTTTTGCATCATTGTTTATTGCAAATATGCAATAAACAATGATGTAAACATTATCATTCTCGCTGGGCTTGGTACCTCGTGGAGCGTTGGTGGGGAGAATTCGTTGTCGTCCTCGCGCACGGTGTATACACACGAGTATCCGTACGCGCACACACATTTTACACGCGCACTACACCCGCGGAACGGTTATCGTCGTCCCCGCCGGTGGGGATCGCGCGCACGCGGTGAACCGGTCGTGAAGCACGTTGTTTACGTGCCGGTTCGAGCTCAGTTGCGTCCATCTTGAATCGATCGAGATTCAAGCGCGCGCATAGTAACTAGGCGGTCCGCGCTTTCATCGACGTAGGGATATATGTATCGATACGTAGGGAGTTTCGGAACACGTGTAGTGGGGATCGTTCGGGTATATATATTATACGTGTATAATATATAGAAACAAATAAGAGATTTAAATCTCGCGCTAATAAGGTTTTGGTGATATTACTAAATGTTCTATAGTAAGGACGATGTGTCGTGTATGGAATTACTGTATAAAATAGTATTATGACAGTAATTCCGTAATACACGTATATTTACTGTAATAGTTGGGACAATGATAACTTATGTAAATGAGTTGTCAATTTTGATATTAGTAAGGACTATACGGTAGCGGGGGGGCACCTGTGACATGTAATTACATGGATATAAGTCGAATAATGACTTATCTCCCGCAGTTGACACGAGAGAGATAAGGAACTGGGACAATAAGTAAGAAAAGGAGAGAGTATTTAAACTTTCGGTTACGGAGGGTAGTTTCCGGAAAGGGAGTTAGAATATTCTAGTATCGTGAGTTTGAGAGTAAAGTCAAGTTTTCGAGAGCAGAGTTATTTCGAGTGAGAGAGAGATATTGGGAAAAAGAGATTCGTAGCCATTTTTGTAGCGGAACCACAATTTTGATTGTTTTATCCAAGAACTTGGAGATACTTGGAGTAATTGTTAGTAGTAAAATAACGGAGAATTGGAGCAAAATTCCATAGAGCCATATATTTAGTTTATTTAACAATTATACTCCGAGAATTGGTAAGCAATTTAATTATTATAGTGGCGTCCGTATTTTATAATCAATTGTTGGTCAAACGTGGTTGTTTCGGGAGTGATTACTTTTCTATCGTTGGGTTCGTTGGGTTTTATTTATTAATTACGTCGCGTTACGTTGGGTTTTTTTCGCGCGTTATTAATAAATATTAAGTTTCGCAAATCTCGCTCGTGGTAGTGGTGACAGTGGATTCCGCAAGGAATCCGCTTATTAATTTTCTGTGCGGGAAACAAGTGTATTTACGCCAACTAAAAATTATTATAGATTACAGTGGAAACCGGTCCACTGTAAATTCGACGGGATCTCCTCTGAGAGAGTCGGCCGTGCAGGGTTTATTTTATTTTGTTAATATTTTCGGCGTTTCCACCGGGAAACGGTTAATTAATTTAACCAAAAATTTGGTAACGTCGCAAACTATACTTGCGAATGTTTACAGCTTCGCAGAAGGTGTTTTTCGATATTTAAGGTTTGGATTATGTTTTAGGTAAGTTTTGTTCGAATAAAAAAAAACAAATATAGTAAGCCAAAAATTTGCAGGACATATACTTTTCTGAAATAAATGTGTTATTTTTCTACAGAAATACTTGTGGATTCTATTTTGATATTATATACTTACCAAAGAATCGAACTCATATATATTGGCTTTATAGAAAAAAATAGGTTTAGCAGCTATAAGAATGAAAAACGATAGAAATCCACTTAAATATAACATTGTGTTTCATTTTAAATTAGTTTGAACATGGTGACTATCAAACATTTGTTTTACTCAGCGTTAAAATACAAATACTTCTATATCTATCAAATTTACAAAACTTCTAAATAACTTATACATTTGCCAAAGAGCTGACACATTGGTTTTATTGAAATGTTAAAGGACGTATTCAGTAAGTATAAGTATAGAGAACAATACTTATGTATATTTATATAATAAACATGGTTTTTATAAATTATGTAAGTAAATGTATAAATATAAAACGTTTATTTCACCTAACCTTGAAATAAAAAAATCCTATACCCATTTCAGTTCATATACTTATTAAATATTATATACCGTTGCGAAAGAATCAAACACATATATTGCCTTTATAGAAAATAAATATGGTTATTTAGTAACTTTAATACGGATGGAGAATTATAGAGTTACCACTATAAAGTTACAAAAGTTACAAAATTACTAATTGATTTTCCCACTTGCCAATGAATCAAATACATATGTTGGGTTTATATAAAAAATAATAAAAAATTGCTTTAAAGTAGCTATAATAATTGTATCATACGCTGAATATATCTATAAAATATGGTAGATTTTCTTAATTAAATGTAATATAAATAACCTATTTTGCAGTGGTCGGTAACAGTCGAGTAGAATAGTAGGAATCAGTATATAATATGCTATATCACGTCAAATGGTCGGATCAAAATTTAGATACTGATATAATAATTTGTTTAAAAGTTATTTTAACCTCAAAAAGTGAATTTTTTCAAATGGAATTTACTATGAAACTTTTTTTGAGATGCTATAAGGATAGAGTCAGGTCAAAAAAATATATTTTGTTTTTCATTTTTATGGTGTAAAACTTTTGTGGAACATTTGTATTAAATAGTATATTTATGACACTGTTTTGGGAGATGGTTTTCTACCTTTCTCGAGGTTGTACGTGCGAGCGAAGCTAGTGAAAACAACGAGAAAGGTAAAAAAAACATCTTCCTCAATAGTTTCATACGATATTTTATAACATTAGAACCTCAAAATCTGAAATGAAAGTGGGATTTTCAGGTTAAAATGTTATAAAATATAAACTATTTTGGAAAATTTCAACAAGACACAATCATTCCTATGAAATTAAATGTTTGCGAGTCAGAGCATAACCCATATGTACGTCATGACGTTACTCTAAGGGTTAATTTTATTTTCAAATTGTTATAGTTGCAGGTTCTCTATATTACCTCCAATTTGGTATTAACACAAATATTATAGTATATTATGACACTGTTGTGAGAGATGGTTTTTACCTTTCTCGAGGTTATTCGCACGAGTGAAGCGATTTTTCATCATACTGAACGTAAATTGCGTTTAATCACCGTTGCCTAAAGCAAGATTCAGTAGATAAGCGAGAAGACTAAAGAGAATAGGGATCTCAGTTAACCAAATTGGGTGTGTGATGCCACAGGCAGAGCGGCCATGTGGGTATATGGAGACCTCCAGAACAGTTAAAAATAATTATTAATCGCAGCTTGTGTGTTATAATATACATTTTACATAATAAGTTTCGTGATCTTTTATTACCTCGAGTGGATCAAAACGCAAATGAACGTCTTTCTTTGGTCATCCGAATAATTATCAAGATGCGTGACATAAATCCACGATTTCTCATAATACCGATTTTTAGTAAAGATATGATTCAATTAATTTTATTCACATCGATTTGTTCAACATATACTATAAAATATAATATATTATAATATACTATAATATATTATAAAAAATCAGTTTAAAAAATTTGGTAAACGTAAACATATTATAGATATAGTATAGCTAGATGATTCCCAGACTATTATAAAACTTCATCTAGGGTTCAGTTACATTTTATTTTACACAGACTCGGAATTAACTTACTAGCAATATTATTGCCAATATACTTGCAAAATTAACTAATATATTTTCAATATGTAGCGGTATATCTTTATGGTAAACGTATTTATTGGCTATATTATACCCAAAACTTAATTCAATTCAAAATTTTATTGTCTTAAAATTCGTCATAAAGGTTTCAATAATTTAATGTAAATACGATGAGTTCAAAAACTGTAATAATCTCATATTTATAACGCACGCATATCATAGATTTAGATAGAATTGTTTTTATTTTTTAAATTATTTAATTCAATGTGTCTTTTAAGCAGTCATGTCACTAACAAGGAGAGTATCCCAGGTCCGGATCACGGATCTTGTCCTAACTCTAGGATAAGTTTTGTTATATAAAAATATGAAGACAGCCAGAGTTATAGACCCTAACGCTCGATATTACGGAAGTTATACACTGTTGATGCTATCTTTAAAAAAAAAGAACCTTTACTTCAAATGCTTATAACTTTTAAACAATAAACTATCAGCCCTCAAATATAAATTCATTTAAAAGCTGAGATAAAATAGATACAGTTTAAAAAAAAATAAGCTCAAATCCGTTGCAATGGAGCAAAGTTACAGCAGAAATAAAAATTTGTAGAAATTTTGACGAAAATTAAGCACTGTGATTTGTTAAGCTAAATTTCTACAAATTTTTATTTCTGCTGTAACTTTGCTCCATTGCAACGGATTTGAGCTTATTTTTTTTTAAACTGTATCTATTTTATCTCAGCTTTTAAATGAATTTATATTTGAGGGCTGATAGTTTATTGTTTAAAAGTTATAAGCATTTGAAGTAAAGGTTCTTTTTTTTTAAAGATAGCATCAACAGTGTATAACTTCCGTAATATCGAGCGTTAGGGTCTATAACTCTGGCTTTCTTCATATTTTTATATAACAAAACTTATCCTAGAGTTAGGACAAGATCCGTGATCCGGACCTGGGATACTCTCCTTGTAAGTTGGTTTAAAAATAATTAATTGCTGAGCGTAGCAAAGTCGTCTCTGGGATCAACTTCGCTGATTTTCATACTTTTGGTCTATTTTCGAGAACTCGATTACCGTTTTATTAATCGTGCTGAAATTTTAAAGACCTCTTCTTAATACTACAAGGATGTGCTGTATGGTTTTTGGGAGTGATCCGTATATTTGCATGAGTTTTGTTTATTTTCGTTAATTTAAAAAGAATAATATTATTAGCACAATTGTGGCTGTGTATATGCGTATTTGTGTGCGTATGTGCGTATGTTCTTGTGCGTATGTGCGTGTGTGTGCGCGTGTGCGTGTGCGTGTGTAACGTAAATAATTTTAGAATGAAAAGACAATATATTATTATGATAGGTTTTATTTGTAAACTACGATATATGGTATTTTGAAAAAAATTTACTTCATATATATAATTTTAAATGTTTAATTTTATTACTGTTTAAATATTATATTTACATTTTTAGTCTTGAATTTTCTAAACATTTAATTTTTAAATGCGTAGTTGGCGAAATAAATATTTGAAAATATTTTATCAACCAAGTTTTTTACTCTAGATAAAGCAACGTAAGTTAGTCCTAATGAAAATTCTTTTTCTCCTATGTCTATAATAGCCATTGGTACTGTTAATCCTTCGGATTTGTGTATTGTTACTGCATATGCTAGAGATAATGGGAATTGTTTTCTAGTACATTGTTTTTTAGGGTAACGCTAAAAGTAAGATTTTTAACTTGATAAAACTGCTTCTTAAATACTTTCTTTTTCAACATTAAAGAATTTTGCTTAGAGAATAGGGTATCCCCGTATGGTGTAAATGATCAGTCATTGGCGCCCCTGAGCCTGGTAAATAATAAAACATTCAAAGAAAAGCTCGTGGATGGATGTTTAACAGTTAATTATCAATTGATTTTGCAAAAGTCGCAAAAGCTAGCTTCCAGTACCATTTTAGGAGTAAGTTTTACCCGCTCTATCCCATTCCAAAACTCAAAGCAGAGATTTTAATTTACATAAAGTAACTATGATCTTCAAAGGACCTTGAAAATGAAATTAAAGGTTAAAACCAATTCTATACTAGCGTAGATTCCGATAAATTTAGGTGGGGCTATTAAAATGGGCTTTAATCTTTATTTAAACTTGAAAAAGTTTAATAAGTGACACAAATAAAAAGGCAGTTTAACCATTAAATCACCATGAAATTATAGGTTCCATGGCCTTTGACCTTGAAATGACCTTCTGAAGGTCACGGAAAAATTTGAAAATACCGTTTCGGACGTAAAATTTTCCGCTTTTTCCAAATCCGGTGTCAAAAATAGGGGTCCTCATTTAAAAAACAAAAAAAACCACTCTGCCCTTCAAATAACCTTGAAAATAAAGTTCAAGCTCAAAACCAATCTTGCCAAAAGATGTCCTCCATCGTCCTCTACAACTTTTCCCTGAACCATTTTTGCATACCTACTGTAGATTCCGAGAAATTTGGGTGGGGCGATTAAAATTAATCACCGTGTATATTAAACGTCTTACAAGATTAATTACTAGTTTTATAATATACTACACTTCACGATAAAATAATAAATTTATTTCCCACTTTAAAGAGCTTTCTAATATTCGCTCAAATTGAGAATAATATAATTAAGTTACCTTCACCAATCGATAATGAAGTGTCTGCATTATCTTGCGTATTCAATATTCCTGCTTTTAATGCTATATAAAATAATCTCAGAGGCATAAATACTCAGCAGATTACTGAGGAGCATTCGAGGCCAAAAACGAACCAAAATCGCAAAAAGCAATTAAAATGCTTGGTTCAGTAAATACAGTGAGTATTAAACCTCTTTAAATTTGTACATCATATAATTATTTTATTAATAATCTATTAAATTCTACGGTTTACTGATCTACTCACAAAGTACTACAAGAGGTAAAGAAATTTAACTTATGAATACTAATCGCAGCAAGCCTTTTCGACTTGTACAAAGAGAGAACTTGTCTTTTAGATACATTTAGATGGACGAAAACTAAAAAGATGGAAATCACTTAGAAATAAATTTAATTAAACAAAGTGCTTTTAATAATTAATAATTACAACTCTTAGTATTACAAGTACAAGATATCAAATTTTGTCAGAAGAAATATGTAGAATTTTTGAAAATGTGATACCGACAATGTACTTTTCATCATTCAAACAACGAAAAGATCGATCACCAACTTTTCGAAAATTAATGTATCATGTTAACTATAAAAATAGATATTTTAAATGCAGTGGAGTTTTGGTTGAGTCTCAACAAAGTACATAAAAAGATTTATATATAATAAATGATAAAGGAAAAATCATTTTATTGATATATAATATGCTATATTTATTTGTTTTTTAATTCCATTAAGAACATTTTGTTTTATGTAATTTTGAAAAATTGGAATATTTGAAAACTAATGCTGATAATTGGGAGACAGTTCAATGCTATTGAGATGATACTTACAATGCAATGCATAACTAATTCTTGCAAGTATGTCAGGGGATGTTTCCCCTACATCCAAATAGTACCTAGTTTCCGGTCAGACTAATTCTGACTTGAGGCTAGACGGTGCTAACATTTGCCCAACTTAGATTCGGGTAAATGGGAAACGGAACACATGGATCTTTATCCATTACGTGATACTTATGTTTACCATTATTACCATCACAGAGGTAATTTACCAGATTCATGCCCGAGTACCGTTTAGGAAGCTTATTACTCCTATGGTTAGTCCACCGGGAATATCCCCAAGACATCAACCGCAACGGATTCACTCTCTACACGAATTTGATTGATCTTGCATTTTATCTGCAGCCGCTGTGACGGCTTTAGCAATTATGTCTTTTTTCTTAAGCCGACGATGATTCTCGTGACCAACTCGATAATATTCGACTTCATACATATAATTGTCGACTGCCGAAAACATCTTCTTGGTTTTCCCGTAGAGCTCTTGTACAAGATGTTTACGTTCTTCAGCCCTGTTTTGACGAACATGGAAATACTAGGCTATTTTACGCAAGCTGTCAACATTGCTTGGAGTTTGTTCTTTAGATGGTCGTAAGTAGAGTCGACCTTCTCCTGTCCATTCCCTACCTTCTCACATTGAGATGCCGCTGTTTGTACTGCCAATGTAGGGACATCCTGCGATTCCCCCTCCATGCGCGAAATGGGGGTATACGAAAACTGAAGTACAACGGAAAACGTCCGAGTCAGAGCACGGTCGACACTAGACCGATACACATTGTATTTTATTACAATAAAAGAATTTGTTACAGTTAACTCGTCTCCTCTCTTTGGTCGCATCCTCATCCTAACCTGGACATTCGTAAGACCGCCTATATATTTTGGCTATAATCCTTACATCGGTGACCCCGACGTGATCGGCGAGATTCCTACTTTGTTGTGCTGACGAGTACGTTGTTCAGGACGACCACGTTTTCAAAAACACGAGGAGTACGAGTCGTAACTTTCAACGAAACCACGGTGTTCGAGAAGGTGTTTTCCAGTAGACGACTGATTTCTGCTTCACTAGTCACCTCAACACTTCAACTTGCTGTTCTTGGCCATATTTTTTTTGTATTCTACAACCACGTCGAGCGTTGCTGCATTTAATCAACGACGTTTTGCATCATCGATTGAGCTTGCAGCTCGTCACCATCACGATTCCTGGTCGATTCATCTACTGAAAACCGTCTTCGGAGTATCATCATTTCGAGGTATTTTTGTGAGCGAGCGTAAAAATTCGAATACCAAAAAACCGTTAATATTATTTCGAACTCAAAAGCGGCCATTTTATTTACGAAAAGTTATTTTTCCTTACCGGTATTTACATCGCGTAATCATTTAACCTTCGTGGTAAATAATTTTGTTTGTACTTTCAACCTGTCAATTTACTCAGCTTATTAAGAGTAGTAAGCATTCATTGCCTTGTATATAATGTAAATAGTTAAATTATAATTCAAAATTAGATTTTCGTAATATTTAAGCATAACACGCGTATCCCACAAGACGTTTCGTCAAGGCCAAATAGTACATACGTGAGCAGTAGTTTGTTTTTGTACGTTAGTACGATTAAATATTTCGTATTTCAAACTCACGTATTAGGCGCGTGCGTGTTTGTGATTCGCCTGCGTGCAAACAACGAAAAGTTTTTGTAAAGATTAAGCACTTGGTCTTGCCAGAAAATAATAATTTAGAGGCGCAACTCCAACAAGCACGAGCTCAGATTCAGCAATTGCAAACCGTATTTCAGCAATATACAGAAATCCGAAAATTCCAAATTTTTGTCGCGAGAACCTGCTTGGTTCACACAGGTCGAAACTACATTGCGTAATGCAAATATTACTGTAGAACGCCCAAAGGCTGATTTTTTAATCGAAAAGCTCGATTACGAAGCTTTAGCTACTATTCAAGATTTGATTACGGCTGATCCGGCACATGCCGATATTTATACGCGCATTAAGGCTAGGCTCACTGCCACTTACGCGGTGTCTGCAGAATCTCGTTTGCGTCAACTTTTAATCTTTAGACTGCCGGAATTTTTGCCTTATAAATTGATATTTATGATGTGCAAAATTTATACATAAAAACACCTCATATCTCTAGAGTCGTTGTCAACGTCACAGGTGGCTCATATATGAGCCAGTTTGGCTGGCAACGGTAGGGTGAATGTTAAAAATTAAAAAATTTTTTAAATTAGTATATATTCATTTTTAACAGAATTTTCTTGATATTACAATCTAATAAGACCCCAAAAATACTCCTTTAGTTATCAATAAAACCGTAAGCATCCCAACTACCCCTAGCGAGGGGGTGAAAATTTCGCAAATTCATTAGTAGGCTGGTTTGGATTTTTTCTACGATGTTTTCTCGTAAACACACTGTAACATTTGTAAAGTATACCCTGAAGTTTGTCCCAACCTATGAAGGTACCAAAACTACCCCTAGCGAGGGGGTGATTTTTTTAGCGAACGTTCTCGAAGACTGAAATGAACACTTTCACATTTTACAGGTTATTTACTAACAAAATTTCAGTAAAAAGTTCAATAACGAGTTTTTAAATATTTCACCCCCGCGCTACGGGTTGTTTGAATACCTCGATCTGAAAATAGTTTCAGCTGTATACTTTAGAGATCAGAGATCCTACTTATTGAGAAAAAGGCATCAAAATATCTATATCCATTATTAAAGCTATAATTTTATTACTGTCCCATATATGAGCCATGGCGGCAGTCTAAAGGTTAAAGGGCGAGGTATTGACCGACGGTAGACCTTCGTTAATTCTTGGCCGTCTCCGCGCGTTAAATACCGGTTGCAATGACGATATAGTAAAATCGATTTTTTTAGAGCAATTACCTAACCAGTGTCGTGCAGTCCTGGCAATATCGGACGTCGCGGATTCGCAAAAGCTGTCCGAAATGGCCGATAAATATATGGACGTTTCTGATGTTGGTAAGTTTCAAATCACGGCAGTATCGTCACAAAAAGAATCATCGGTTTTCGAAAAGAAAATTGATTCTTTAACCTCGAAATTGAGTAATTTTATTGCGCAATTACGTCGAAATAATGCAAGTAACCGTGGACAATCTAATTCGCGTTCTAGAGAATCACGTAGTAGAACGCGAAATGCACCGAAGGGAGTCCAGAATGCGGATAAAGTTTGTTGGGCACACAAGAAATTTGGTAGCGACGCGCGAACTTGTGAAAAACCATGTGCCTGGGTAGCACCTGCGGCTAAAACTAGATATACCATTCCGCATAGAGACGGTGGAGAATGGTTCGATGGTGTCAAAGCGTTTCTTTATACAAGACCGTAATTCCGGTATTCGTTTTTTAATAGATACAGGCGCTGAGGTTTCATTGATTTCGGCAAGATTTAGTAAAAAGAAGCATGTAAATTCGTGGAAATTATATGCTGCAAACGGTACAGAAATAAATACGTACGGTATTAAACGTTTAATACTAAATCTTCGTCTCAAGCGTGAATTCGCGTAGAATTTTTATATAGCGGCGGTCCCTGATGCAATTATTGGAGCAGATTTATTGAGAAACTTCGGATTATTGATTGACTTACGTGGCCACAGATTAACTGACGTACGTTCGAATTAAAGTATTACTGGTACATTGGTAGACACAATGGTAACTGGTATCAGTACAGTTAAACCCGCGTGTCAGTTTTCAAAAATTGTTTCCAATTTTCCAAATATAACGTCATTTAATTTGTCTTTGCCCCCTAAATCTCGAGACGTCTGTTATTATATTGTTACTCGGGGCCCCCCGATCGCAGAACGCGCGCGACGTCTCTTCCTAGACAAACTTCGCGTAGCGAAAAACGAATTCAATCGCCTCGTCGAAACAGGTATTTGTCGACCATCGTCTAGTCCGTTGGCATCTCCGTTGCACATGGTCCGTAAAAAAGATGGTACGTGGCGTATGTGCGGAGATTATAGACGCCTAAATGCCGTAACAGTACCTGATCGTTACCCAATACCCCATTTACATGATTTTTCTGTAAATCTTTACGGTAAAAATATTTTTAGTAAGCTCGACTTAAAAAAAAGCGTATTATCAAATACCCGTAGCATCGGAGGATGTAGCTAAAACAGCCGTGATTACCCCGTTCGGATGGTTTGAGTACACTATAATGACATTTGGTTTACGAAATGCAGGGCAGTCGTTTCAATTATATATTCATAAAGCTCTTGGAGATTTAGACTTCATTTTCGCGTATTTAGACAATATTCTTATCGCCTCGGCATCTGTCGAAGAGCACGAAACTCATTTGCAAATCGTTTTAGAGCGGCTGACCAAATTTTCATTATACTTAAATATTGATAAATGTCAATTCGGTAAAAAAGAATTGATTTTCTTGGGTCATGTCGTTAACGGTAACGGATGCAGACCAACCAATGAAAAAGTAACCGCAATAAATGCTTTTCATAAGTCCAAGACTGTCGCCGAGCTTAAGCGACTTTTAGGGTTAGTTAATTTTTATCATTGTAGTCTGCATCATGCAGCTTATACACAAGAAACATTAAACGTTTATTTGCAATATTCAGTAAAAAATGATACACGGGTAATCGACTGGTCTCCGGGGGCTAATCAAGCTTTTGATAAAATTAAAAGCGATATCGCGAACTCAGTTCTACTTAGTCATCCCTCTGATTCAGCTGAAACGCGGCTTACTACGGATGCATCCGATTATGCGACGGGCGCTACACTCGAGCAATTTTTAGACAACGCGTGGAGTCCGCTAACATTTTTCTCTAGGAAATTTAATACGGCGCAGCGTAATTACAGCGTGTATGATGGAGAGCTAACTGCGATTTACGGTTTAGTAAAATATTTTAAACATTTTTTGGAAGGTTGTGACTTTATTATTGCAAGCGACCATAAACCTTTGCAATATGCATTTTTACAAAAGTCGGATAAGGCATCTCCGCGTCAAGTTAGACAACTAGTGTATATTTCGCAGTTTTCGACGAATATTACATACTTACCGGGCAGCAATAACGCTGCAGCTGATGCGTTGTCGCGTATTGAATCAATTCGACTACCTGTTGAGTTTGATTTAAACGAACTCGCCGAGTCTCAAGCGTCAGACGAAGAACTTTGTCGGATTCGTGAATCGCCGGACTGTTCGATGTCACTTAAATGTATCGAGTGGGGATCAGATCATCGTCGTATATATTGCGACCTAACAGGTGCATCACTTCGTCCGTATATACCTGCATCTTTACGTAAGCGTGGTTTTGATCTGTTCCATAGTCCCGCGCATCCGAGCGCTAGTCACGGATAAAATTATTCGTCAGCGTTATGCGTGGCCCGGTATGCATCGCGATATAGGTCATTGGTCAAAACTATGTACAGATTGTCATAAGTCTAAAATATCCAGGCATGTTAAACTGCATCCAGCGCAATTCGCAGCTCCGGATGGACGTTTTCAACATGTGCATATGGACATTGTTGGTCCACTTTGTGACGTGTCCACTGGGGATTAGGGTGGAGTCACGAAAAAAACAAAAAAAATTGCACTTAATGTGCTCTCGAGTATTACACGGCAAAGCAGCGGCTTTGCCGTTCAAAAATGCCAGTCACGTTGGCCGCGGTCGCTCGCGTTCGCGCGATTGCGGGCCGTCCCGCACCTAACAAATAACCAGAAGCTGGATTTGGGAGGAAGGAGCACGGTTCACCTGGACGCTCGTCTTCTGGATCTCTCGGACACACACGTAGCCTTTAAAAATTGCGGTATTGCGTCTCACATGGTCGGTGGTCGGTCGCAGTCTCCGATCATCGGCACCCACGAAGCGAGAGAGTTTCTCCTATGCGTATTGCGCATGCGCGCCTACTCTCGCGTCTCGAGTCGTGCGCGCTTGGCTCGGTTCGTACTGGCCGCTCGGGCCATGGTTTCGCTGTCTCGACGGAGATGTCGTCTACGACGTTGACTTCTTGGTGCTGGATGGCGATCGAGTAATTGCGGCCCTGCTGGGAATACTATCTGCGAGGTAAGCTTTAAAATCGTTCCGTGTCACCTAGATTTTAAGCTAAATCGAGCCTCTCGAGTTTCTTTATTACAGGTGCCGTATATTGTCAATACGGGATCTTCGGCTCGGAGTGTCCGGACAGCTGGAGCACGTCGGCGCCCCATAACAGCCCTCAGTGAGCGGAGCCAGGCGGCGGTGAATCGACGTCGTCCTTTGGAGTGCCGCCGAGGTAATTTATCTGCTTTCCTCGGGCTCTATATAGATGTTTACTTGTGCCTGCCATAACCTCAAACTAGACCTGTCATCTCCTTTCCTTTTGGTCCTGCTGACATACCTGGGAGAAGCTATGCTTGGTTATAGCTTCTTCATCCTTGTTCCTTAGTAGTCGACCAACTTGGTAATTGATTACCGTTTCAGGTACTCTGGTTGGAAGTACACCGTTGCTTGAGCGCAATGGCGCTACACTCATTCCAAGGCCTGGAGTCTTCACCAGGGCTGCTCAACATCGGAGGCTTCTCTTGCGTGCTGGAGAAGGCATTCAAGGCTGGATGGGACCTGGGGATATGGTACGGGTCATCCCTGGTGCTGGACAAGGCATTAAGATGCTGGATCAACGGAGCA
Organism: Theocolax elegans; assembly: GCA_026168455.1. Classification (NCBI taxonomy): domain Eukaryota; kingdom Metazoa; phylum Arthropoda; class Insecta; order Hymenoptera; family Cerocephalidae; genus Theocolax; species Theocolax elegans. The sequence continues at coordinate 53,431,905 of CM047425.1, forward strand.
GTGTGTGTGTGTGTGTGTGTGTGCAATTGTGCGCAGTCAGGAGTCGCATCTCCTTTGCTTCGGGTTCTCCTGCTTACTACGCACTGTAAGCCTATTTCGGTTTCACACATTCGCATATGTGTGTCTATTAGGACTTGATTGGCATGTATAGCACGCTTACTTCGCAGAGTAAGCTTGACAGGTGCTATACTATACCTTGTCTCGCTATTTTATTTTCAAAGTGACATGTAGTATAACTACAATGTCACAACTTCCGACTAGTGAAGGTTTTAGTTACTGTTTGACCATGATTGATCGATTTCCACGATGGGCGGAAGCTATCCCTCTAAAAGACGTTAGTGCACAATCAGTCTCAGGCGCTTTTTATGATTGTTGGGTGTCCCGATACGGCGCTCCACAGATATTGACTACGGACCAGGGTTCCCAATTCGAGTCCCAGCTTTTCGCTGCACTTTTGTCTTTGATAGGTTGTCAGCGTATTCGTACTACTGCGTACCACCCGGCTGCGAACGGCCTCATCGAGCGTTGGCACCGTAACCACAAGGCAGCGACACTAGACCGATACACATTGTATTTTAATACAATAAAAGAATTATTTGTTATAGTTAACTCTCGTCTCCTCTCTTTGGTCGCATCCTCATCCTAACCTGGACATTCGTAAGGCCGCCTATATATTTTGTCTATAACCCTTAGACCAAGGCTAGTAACGCTGCCACTTTGTAATCTGCTTGCGGAAGCAAAATTCAGCATCTGTAATGGCGGATGCTGTTGGGGGTTTTCTTTCGAGAACCCCACCTCTGATGTATTATTAAAAGCATTTTCAATAAAAAGAATTTGATTTGCTCAGCCTGTATGTTTATTTTTTAATACAGTTTTATATAATCTAGCTATTTCGCGATGTACACGCTCAGTTATATTACTTTGAGGATGTCTAATGGATGAAAAAATTTGTTTTATTTTATTTGTTTCTAAATATCTTGTCCAATTATCACTGGTAAACTGTGTACCGTGATCAGCTGTTATACTTTCAGGTTTACCGTAGTTTCTGAAATATATATTCATTTTATTAATAACTGTACTTGTGTTTGCCTTTTCTATAGGAAAAAGTACGACAAATTTAGAAAACGCGTCTATGGTAGAAAGTGTATATTTTACTCCCCCCCCCCCCTAGACGTAGGTACAGTACCGTACAAATCTATAGATAGTAATTCTTTCGGTTAATCTACTAGAATCGGCTGAAAATCGGTTTGATATTTGACGGTTAAGTGTTTATTTCTTTGACAATTGTCACATTTTTTTAAATATTCGCCACATTTTTTACGTAAATTTGGCACGAAAAAATGTTCTTTTATCATAAAATAAATCTTTTGCGAATCTATATGTCCGTATTCTTTATGTAATTCAATTATTAACATTTTAATTATTAATTCGGGTAATATCATTATAGACTTTACATACATATTCATTGACGATTTGATATCGATTAAAGGTATCATTATTTTCAATTTTTTCGATTATGTTTTTAATAAATTTATCGGATTTTTATAAAAAACGTAAACTTTTAAAATTATTTATTAAGTCCGAATTTATTGATTTTTTTATAATAAAAGCGATTATTATTTCGGAATCTTTGAAATTGTTTAGATTGAAATTACGCTGACGACTGAGGTAAACTGCTGCTTAATTTTTATTTCCCGGTAAATGATCAGTAGAGAAATTATAGTATTGCAACGATAGATTCCAACGATTTAATCGTGCATTACCGTATTTACTCGTTTGTAAAAAGGTTAAAGCTTGGTGATCAGTACGTATTTTTATTTCAACTGCACCTCGCAAATATATGTCTAATTTATGCATAGACCATACGATGGCTAGCATTTATTTTTCAGTAATAAAATAGTTTAATTCACTACCTTTTAATGATCTACTAATACACCCCGCATCAAAATTATCGCAACAAGATTTTTCACAGAAAAATTGCCATTTTTTAAATTGTAGCTCGGTCAATTTTCATCGTATTGAGATCATTTTTTTTTGTTTTGTAGGGAATTATGTGCACTTTGAGGAAAAAATAATGCCTAATAGCTGCGAGATAATGCCACATTGCTATGTCTTAATCAGGCCTACCAACTTCTTCTAAAACAACGCAATAATTTGCACGTTTACCTGCATTACCAAAAATTTTTTTTCAAAAAACAACAAATACCACCTTACAGTAGACTTTTTAACGAGTATTTTTAAAAAAAGTCGACCCTCTACGACATTTTTTGACCGAGTTATGCCATTTTAAAGATCTTCCTATGTTTTAGTCAAATACCGCCAACATCAGCATTACCCGATGCGTACCGTGAGGAGGTTGTTGGTCGGACTTACGCATCATTGTGGCCCTGAAAAGGGCCGATTGTGTGAACCGTTTCTTACATTAGGGATCCCGCGGTCTGAATCCCCTACAAAACAAAAAAGATTATCTCAATACAATGAAAATTGATTAAATTACAAGCATTTAAAAAATGGCCATGTTTGCCATTTTCATGCTAGCCCGATATTACAGTACTGAGACCTCGTAGGAGTGCAGCACTACATGTTTTTGTTCCAAAAGGAACTTTCGAATTTTCTGACAAAGGTATTTGCCAAAAACTATTGGAGAGGTCGAAATTTGACATCCAATTTCGATTACGACATTGCACGAAAATTTGTTCAACTCCCGGTGGTGACTCGTAATCATTTACAAGTTTTTGATTTAATCTCCTTCATCCAAGCAGATTCTAATAGATCCGTCTTTTTTAGGGACGATCACGCACGGATTAATAAAATAACTCGTTGACCGACGTATTAAGACAAATCTTAACATTTTTTCGATTTCTATATTAACTTTTTTCTGCTACCGTAAAGAGTACCGTTTAGAGTATGAAAATTCTTCCTCTTTCAAGGTTACATTATACTCAAAATTAAGCAAACATCCCGGAGTTCGTTTAAACATAGGTTTATTCTTCATTAGTAATTTCGTCGAATTACTTTTTTTTTCTTCGTTTAATGAATCACAAAAATTTACAAGATTATTAATTTCATCATTGGTTATGTCAAATTCATAAATCATTTCATGATTTTCGGCTAGTTTAGAACTTTCTTCTTCTAGATCGCCCTCAAGCTCTATTGCCAAAGACGAGTACTCATTTGAGTTTAAATTACATGTTTTGTAATTTATTTTTTGTGTACGATCTCCGATTTTTATGGATAACTGCTCATTTATGGTTTTATTACCATCTTATATTTTGGTTGAGAATCGTATCCTAATATACAATCCTTAACGAGTTTGGAAATAATTAAATAGATTCAATCAATTTTTTGCCTGTTTATACTTTTTGTAAGCAAAAACAATAATTCGCAATGTTGGACATTTTTTAAATACATCTTTATGTTTTAAATAAAATTCCTCAGATATACACGACACTTCACTGCCTGTATCTATTAATACTTTTAATGCTATATTATTTAATGAGATTTCAATCTCTGGGCATTTTATAGGACTATGAATGTTTTTATGCGTATTTTGAGTATTTGTTGAACCCTCAACGTCATAAATTAATTCTTCTAAACGGTTACCATAGATAGCATTTATACAGTATTTAATTACCATATCGTTAGGATGACATTTATCTCGATTTTCCTGATTATTTACATCTCCTGTAAAATCTTGATTCTTTTCGGAGTTTTTCCCAGTTTTGGGATGTCTTTAGTTTCCCGAATCAAGATCATCTGTTTTATCGTTTGAATTTTCAAAGGACATTTCTTTTGAATTATCTTTACCCGTTTTCTTGGTAACTTTATTTTTATTTTCAATCTCAATAAAGCGAACATGCGTAGTTCTGCTCTTATTGAAATGTTTATTATTTGGCTACTATTGCCATTATTATTTCGATTATTATTATTATTCGAAATTTCATTTTGATTATAATTATTATTGGAACAATCATTATCGTTTTGATAAAATTTATCATTATTTTTTGAAGATTCGGGCTTTTTTCCCGAGATCTTTCGCCATCAAAATCACTTAACATTTTCGCGGGCTAAACCTAGTACGTAGCGTACTCGATTTGAGTTTTGGGGCCCGAATACGTCCCAAATTCGATTTGACGGCGAGCTTGCCGTTGCAAATTTGTGTTCCAAAATCTTTCTTTGAATTTGGAGCAAAATTCATTAAATGATGATACATCAGGCTCTTGTAAGTACCACCACTCTTTGGCAGACTCAGTTAATGCCTGTGATATAACGCACAAAATATTATCAAAACTAGAGGCAGTATTATTTATATATTGCTCTAATTCTTTGAGAAAACGCATTGGTCTTTCTTCAGGCTTTCCTACGAATTTTGGTAAAACTAACCTAATTCTATAACACTATCTCCCATAGAACTATTTTGCGTTTGATTTAATGATTGATTTTGACTTATATTTATTTGTATTTTTGTTTCAAGATTTGCTATTTTTTCTTGACAAAATTCATGATTTTCACGGATTATTCGAGTCAATTGATTTTTTAAGTGATAGACAATGTCATCATTTTCCGTAGTTTCACGTATTTTTTCTAATTCCTCGTTAATCGTTTGGAATTTATTTATAAATACATTATTCTCCTTTTCGAGGAGTTTTACACGATTTTTCAAAAAATCTATGTCACTTAAAGCATCCCTTAAGAGATCTGAAGGAGCATCTAACTTTTCGTTGGGCTCAATTTTCGAATTTTTTATTAATTCGTCAAATCGATTTTTTTTCTAATTCGGTAGTAACTGCGTTTTTCCAATTAATCCGTCGTTCATTTATCGAATCGGAAGTTTGATTTGCTTCTATTTAGTGCATATAAATACCCGAACGGCGTTTATTCGCAGCCAGTTTAAATTATATACAATAATTATTTTATTGATTCTTAAAATTTAAGAAAAACGCGATATTTAAACTTTAATTTCGAATTTAGAAATTAAATTTAAAAGGACAATACTATTTCTGAGACATACATTAAACGGCGGTTTAAGTTGCTAATAGTCTCACTGTTTTGTTGACAGTAAAACCGTTTAACTTATTTACACAATCTAACATTGTGTATGGGTGTTTATTTTTATTTACTTGGTTCGAGAAACACGAAGTAAGTGTTTACGTTCTTAATAGCGTACGAAAAATTATTACAATGTGTAAGAAAGAAAGTAATATTTGTGTCTACTTTTCTTCCGGCAATATTAGTCTATTGCTTTCTCACACAATCTCCCTTTTTTCGGTACAGTCCGCGCTAACATTTTCTTACTTTGTAATAGGTATTTAAATATTTATTAACAAAATTATAATTTATTTTATTAATTTTAATTATTCAAGTGTTTAGAAATTATTTTATTCTTTTAATAAATACATGAAGAAGCTTTATGAATTTTAATGAAACTATAATATTAATCGGTTATTTTCCGATCATTTTTAAATTCAAATTTTTTCGTTAAAAAAACCCTTTGTGTTTCACATTTTTCAGTTCAATATATCACGATGAAAATTATTACTTGGGGGCTTTTGGGGTCGCTGATTACGAATCTGAAGTCAGAATATTGAAATTTTTACATCCAACATGGCGGATTCAACATGGCGTATTCGATTTTACACAAAATAAACGTAGAGCACTAACAACTTAAGCTAAATCTAATGTTAAATATTGATAAAGTAACCGCGATTGGTTGATTCCAGAGACACGTTACTGTCTCCATTTTTGTTTTTTTGCTTTTTTTGTGTTTTTTTTTTGCTTTTTTTGTTTTTTTTTTTGTTTCTTTTTTTTGTTTTTTTTTATGTTTTTAGTTTTTACATATTATTTATAATGTAACTATTCATTGATGGTAAATTTTAAAACAGTTTTTCTCGGGTCTTATGCACAATGGCACTCTACAAGTACTGCAAATGTATTTAGTTCTGCAGGGTACAGCCTCTGTACTACAAAGAGCACATCGTTTTGGATACAACTAATAATTTTTAAAATAATTGAATGAAAAACAAAGCAAAAATTGATTTTTTCCTTTAATATAGAGCTTTTTTCGCTATTTGTTTATTTATAACTAATTAACAATTTAATAAATATCAATTTTTTTATTTAATATGATAGAAACACTTGTTAGCTAATAGAAAGATGTATAATTATTAATATATACCTATGAATACAATTTTTATACATAAAAATCTCAGACAAAAGAGGTGGATAATATATTGACCACCAAGCCACAAAGGAGTAACTTTGATTCATTTCTTGAATAATATTACACGATATATAATAAACGAATTTGTTTATCTAGTAGATTTACATAATCGTATTTTAATTAACAAATCAGATACAGAAAGTTTATAATATAAATAATAAATAAGTACCTGGCAGGATCGCCATTTATGGCACGCCTTGCCATCAGCATTCATTATTTATTTATTGCAGGTATCTTATCATGTTTTTCTTATCGATCTGAAAAGTGTATAAGTGTCGGAGCACATAGATGAGTGCGCCTTGCCTCACCTATGCCACCTTAGCTATAGTATGTGTTATGTATGTGTAAATGTATATGGTTAATCAGAATATAGTGGGGGCTTAGTGTCCCACTATATCAGATAGTGTGATTATATTAACCCTTTAACGACCAAAATGCTCAATTTTTCTGTCGATTTTTAACACGTTTTTTTCGGTAGTCATAGGCCTTAGAGATTTTTGCAAACACGTATTTTGATGGAACATTTAACGCTCTTTCAGAATCTTTTTTTGAATTTGCGATTGATTGCGTTATAAAAAAGTTATAGCCAATTATACAATAAAAAACGTGAAAAATTTTGCAAAAAATCAAGTTTGCGATTTTTTTAGCAATGTTACCGCAGAGAAATATGATCAGGGGTGATCACGACTACGAAAATATCTCCAGGAATTTTGGTGGAATGTTTGAACCACTTCTTCCAACAAAATGGTGGCAAAATAAAAAAAAATCCATAAAAAATATAACACATTTTTTATCTCGAAAACCATTGAGTTTAGAGGAAAAGTTCATGGAACAAAAAAGTCTTAGAATTAATCGAGAAACACGCCTGAATTTTTCCAGAATTTTTCGAGGCGATTATTAAATTTTCGGGAAATACGAAAAATCCATTTTTTTCAATATCATCTCCAAAAATTCTGAAAAAATCCAGGCTTGTTCCTTGATGAATTCTAAGACTTTTTTGTTTTATAAACTTGTTCTCTCAACTCAATTGTTTTCGAGATAAAAAATGTTCTACTCTTAGCATGACCCAGAGACAACGACGAGGACGTAGTAGAATTTTGTCTCCTTTGGGGTGCTTGATTTGAGTGAGTCCCCTTGCCTCTCACGGCAATACGAATTTTTCAGTGTTTTTTTTTAAACATTCAACACAAATCAATAAATCACATTTTTCGCAGATAATTCTCGTTCTTACGGGACAATAAGAACAAAGTTTGAGTTTTGTTTGTTTAGACATATTGTTTTCTTTCTTTTGTATTGTCCCTGTGTCATGTAATTTTTACCTATTGAAAGTGCAAAATCTTTTGTTCCAACCCTTTTTTTTCATCAATGACAGCATTGTCTTTATTATCTTAAAAATCAATTAGTCTTAAAAAAACTACCCACGTTCACTTTTTTGAACGAATACTCGGAAGCAAATTGTTGCAATATCCGTCGTGGACATCATTGCCACCCATAAAACTATTATAGACGCTAATAGCCCTCGTAAACGATATTTCAACTTTTTTTACTTCTTGCTTACTATATCTCTTTGAAAATGATAATGGAGTTACCCCTGCAGCAGTAGAAGTAATCGAAACTGGTTTTGAATCCATCACAGTAATATAATTTATACCACTGTTCTTATCGTGCTTCACGGCATACTCACTTCTTTGAGCTTTTTTATTTAGAACATTTTTATCTTTGACTCTATCTTCTCTAATAGTACCTGTACATTTTAGCCCAAGCTTCTTCAAATGCACAGCGAGATCTAAGCTTGTGAAATAATTATCAAAATATTGTGACGTATATAACTACATATAATTAAATTATTTAATAAATACGTAATTTTATATAAAGAGGATATAGGGCATCAAAATAGATTTCTTAGAAAGACCAATGAACTATATATAAAGGTAAATATCCACAAGAATATTGTCAGCTGAAATTGACTAACATGTAAATTCCTAGAATTATAGCGCGTCACGATTTAAAGCGCAAATTTAGAAATATAGAAATGCAATTGCAGTTATACTAAAAATAAATATTTTATAATTAAATAAATAATTAAATTGTAAATAGAATATTTTTACATAATAAAATTAATGCAAATATTCAATTTAAAATGTATAAAAAAGAATTTAATTTTTAATTTTACGGCAAAACATAAATTAATTATAAAAATTATATGTTTATGCAAAATCAGTATGCGAAGATATTTGTACATTTAAAAATAATAGAAATTATAATATATTTAGTTTTGTAATTGTGTAAAAAACAAAGTAAAATTTATAAGTAGAATAAAAAACGATTGTAAATAGAAAAAGTGAATTTAAGGTTATTTTTAAATGTAGAAATTAGTGAGGTTATAGAATTAATAAAAAATTTATAGAAATAAAAGTAATTACAAAAATGCATACGATATAAAAATAAATATGCAATTATTTCTTGTAAATAATAAGAAATTTTTATAATATTATATGTATATAGAAACAAGAAAGAAAATATTATTTAAAATAAAAAATCAAAATACGAAGTTGATGTAAAATCTAACGAAAAATGGTTAAAAAGGATTTGTACTAATGAGGTAAAGATAGTATATAAAGGACGGAAATTTATATACAAGGATTCATTGATATATAAGCCTTCGTAGCATTAACATTAAATTTCATAGTTTTATTAGTACAAGTCCTTTTATTATAAGGATTTGTAATGAAATTAAATAAATAAATATTGTAAATATATATATGAAAAATTTATAGTTATTCATTTAAGTATTATTAAATTACACACTACCGTTTCTATGGCCCAATGCGTGGTGATAGAAATGTGTATAATACATACAAAAGATACACTAATTAATACATTCAAATACACACTCCAGTTATAATAGCCAATGTGTGCTAATATAATGTGTCTTAATTTACACATAAAACCAGGATTAATAAGTCTGCAACAAGATATAGATGCATAGATGGTTTCGTACCTAACTTACATCTAATCTAATAACAAGCAGCAAAAATCTATAGTAACGGTAAAACCCAAAGAAAGGTTGGCACGTCACAATATAGATGGAACATACATATTTTTCCCGGCGATATTACATGACAACGCGAGAACCTAATGCACACTTACTAAATTTACTTCCCGTTGCAGAATTTTTTCCGCAGTATAAGTGAAGACCTAATACAAAACCATCGGAAGTACAAAGACCCCAGAATTTAAGACCAAATCGTATAGGTTTTCCTCGAATGAATTGTTTTAGTGACGTCCTCTCATAAGACTTAGACATCATTTCATCGATGGAAAGAGTAGTTATCCACACACCGAACTTCATAATAATAATTTGAAATCGGTTTAATAGTGAACGGACACGCCAAGCATTGTCAGTTGGATCTTTATCTTTCGTTTTTGAATATTTTAATTTTGATTTGATCTCTTCAAACTTTTTACGTGGCATAGCAGAAGAAACAACGTTACAAGATAAAAAGGGATCACTTGACCAGTAGTCCCCCTGAGATTTCCTTTTGTTGAATGAAGTCAAAATGATTATTCCCACGAATGTATTTAAGTCTTTTATTTTCTTTGCAAGCATCTATAATATATTGCTTAATTTCTGTTGAGAAAAATTGTTGGAAATAAGACGTGATAGTCTCTCTCTCTATCGTTACCAACTGAGTAACGAGGAGTGGGGAGGACCCCGGAGGAAGCGACGCAAGCGGCGGCGCGGCGAGATCGGTTTCTCCCGCTACTGCACTCGAGCCACGGATCCCGACACGGTCGAATGTACCAAGGCCTTCCCCAGTGTACATATTATTAATATATATAGAATAAAAGAATATATTATTTCATAATATATAACCGGTGAGTTTATCATTAAAGCCAAGCCCTTCCTCTCCTGTTTTATTCCAACAGGTTATGGGCCCAGCTCGCTTCCACTGCGCGCTGGTTTGAGAGGAATAGTTTGGCTTTGTTATTTTGTTAGAAGTCCCTTCTTCGCGATCGCGAGTGTTTGTGAGAAAAGTGTGGTGTAAAGTTTTGTTGGTGTTGTGCTAGAAAGAAGCTAGAAAGGGAGATCAGACAGAGCTACGGTCACCCAGTCAACCACCACAAAGGAAATTTAGCTAGGAGAAAGAAAGCTAGAGGATCGACCGGGATCAGGTAGAGGAATCTACAGCAGCTAGAAAGAAAGATGGCGGACGAGATAAGAGACCTCCACAAATCGGCAAATGCTAGAGGTATGTGACTCAGCGAGCGAAAGTGCGGGCTAGTTACATGTTAAATTCAGTTAGTTTGAAATTAAATTCAGTTAGTTTGAAATTAAATTCAGTTAGTTTGAAATTAAATTCAGTTAGTTTGAAATTAAATTCTGTTAGTTTGAGATTAAATTCAATTGAAAATGCTCGATCCAGAGCTATGTTAGTTTGAAGCTAGTTTAAAATTTTGAGCGTTTACGTGTCGTTCGAGTGCCGGGTTTTCGCAAAAAGTGCACGAAATTGGTTTTTGATTAGACGGTTCCGAGAAATCGGTAGACGCAAGGAAGCCAAGATGGCCGCCGGGCCTGAGCGGGAACGCCGGGTTTGCGCGGGAAAGCCGGGTTTGCGCGGGAGCGCCAGGGAAGCGCCGTTTCTCGCCGTGTTGCTCGACCGCGCGAAGTGGGGGAAACTCGCGACTGGAGAGCATGCTCGTTCGACCGGCGCGCGCGAACTATCGATCGATCGACATTCACACCGCTTGATATTTGCAGTTGGTACGTGGCGCGACCGAGTGAAATGGACGCGCATGAAATTAGTTAGAACTAATAATGCACATGCGAGACCCGCACATCGTTTGATACGGATAAATGCTTCGAAATTGAAAGTTTGAGAATGCGCATTACTAGAAAGTCAATAAATGACTATACAAGCTAGACAGACTGTACAGTTTCGAAAATTTGAATCAAGTTAGAAAATATATTGAATTTAGATATATGAAATGATTGAATATTTTAAGTTGGATTTAACATGGTTTTGATGTATAGACCAACGGACCTTGAAGCTGTTCTTGCTCACGCCAGACTTAGAGCTTCAATTGGCGGAGAACCACCCGGACGAAACATATGTCTTCGACATCCAGGAGGAAGGAGTGGTCTTCACCATGTCTGGCGGAAAACATTATACAGTTGGTAAACATGAATTTTTAAGCTAGAGTGGTAAGAGTAATTAGATAGTAGTTAGATACGAAATTAAAAATCATATATATATGTAGGTATTATACCTTGAAGCATGCAAAAATCTCAGATTAAAGCTGGCTCATGGATTTTCTGTATAATGTGTTCTTATGCAGTCTGTTCATGATATTAAGTGAATGTGGAAAATCTGTGTGTTCCAGTGCTTCTGCATTCGCTTGTTGTTCATGTTTGGCTTGTGTTCGGTCAAATTTTGGACAACTATCTAAATTTCCCATTGTATTTTCACAGGACGAGAGCAATTGAGTGACGAGATCATTCGTGTCGTCAGTGAAGAGTTAGAAACGAAACGGCTGCTGCTAGAGGCGAGTGACGCCAACCAATCTCCTCTGAGCCAGCAGGAGGATGATCTGGAGCTAGAAAGGGACGGGAAAAATGATCCTGACCCACAGCTAGATTTTGAGCTAGAAAAGGAACCTGAGCTCGAGTCTGGGGATAAGCTAGATAAGTTAGAAACGAAAATGAAAGGTAACTCAACCCCAATGATAAAACGAATAGACTCGTGCGTTTATAATCTGAGTAGGTTCAAGAAAGAGAGAAGTCTCCTTGAGAATTCTCAGTTAGAATGTTACACAGCCGATAAGGGAGATTTAGTTAATAAAATTGGAATAAATAAAGATTGTAATTTTTCAGATTTGACCGGAATGCTAGAAAAATTAACAGCTAGAGTGGCGTCGCTAGAAGATAGAGTCCCGACTCTATATGAACTTGGTTTGAAGGACCAAAAGATGTACCACGGCGACATAGTGACTAGGATAAGTCACATATATGATAGAATTGGTACGCTAGAAGGAAAATGGGCAAAATGGGAGGAATTTGAAGAAATCGAACCAACTAGAGAAAAGGTAGACAAATTATTAGTTTCTGAAACAGTTAGAAAAGAATTTGACAAACTAATTAGAAATAATATGCTAGAAAATAGATCAAGTAACTTAAAAGAAAAGATTCAGATTGAAATTGTAAATAAAGATACGATAATTAGGCGCGAGTACAAATTAACAAATGGTTCAAGTTTAGAACAGTTCTTGGACTATCTGACGTCCGAACTGCGCGTTTGTGATTTGCTTTACGTTATAGATCCTCGACAAAAAGCTAGAGACGGGATAGATGACAATACGTTGGAAAAAGAAAAATTCAAAGTTAGAGACATAATTATAAACAGAATCGACCAATCGTATCATTCAAAACTCGCGCACATTCATAACCCAGTTGAATTGTTAGATAAAATTAAAAGTCTTAAAGCTAGTGAATCCAATGTGACATCCGGGTATTTGAGAAAACAATTGCATAATTTAAGATATCAACCTAATAAAGAATCTGCTTCGGTATTTTGGGATAAGTTCGACAAAATAGTTAGACAGTACAATAATTTGACAAATGTACCAAATTTAACGGAAACGGAAATTAGAGATGCATTTTACGATGCAATAGTAATAAACGTACCCAAAGTTAGAGATGCTGAATTTTTCAATAAAAATATGCATCAGCGACCTATTTCGGTTGAACAATTAAAAACCTATATTGTTGAACAGGAAGCAGCTAGAGGAGAAAGTTCGAAATCGGCAACTGCTCAACATGCTACGAGCAGTCAAAAGGAGGCATGCTACGTGTGTGGCAATAAAGGACATGCAGCTAGAGATTGCACGAGAGACGGCAGAATGTGCTACAGATGTCGTCGATACGAAGGACACGTTAGCACGATCTGCCCATACTCGGACAGACAGCTAGAAGAGATGGGAATCCAAGCTAGACCAAGGTATGTTAGACAGTTGTGTACTAAACGAGGGTTAATTCGAGGAGCTAGATTTTTAACGAATAAAAGACAAAGCCCCGGACTCGAACAAATAACAAAGAAACGACCTAGATTAGATTTGGCTAGAGGTAAGGGTCAGGATAAAGGGAATGCTAGAATCAACCGTGGGTTAACGAGAGGCAGAGGAAAAGCTACAGAAAGAGCACCAGTAAACAAAAATCAAAGTAATCCCGGTGAGTGCAATGGTCTTTTAACAACTAATAGTAGTTTGCATTATTCGACTCCTGAAGAGAACGAGATTCCACAAAATAATATATTAGTTAAATTCCTGGCCGATTCCGGTGCCACAGAACATATGTCAAATACAAAATTGATTTTTAAGAAGCTAGATAATAATAAAAAGATTGATATTAAATGTGCTAACAAAAATGATTACGCGATTATAAAATCGGAGGGAGTAGGTCAAGTTAGTGGTATAACCTCACAAGATAGAACGCTAGAGTTAGAAAATGTGATTTGCGCCGAACAGCTATCCGAAAATCTTCTTTCTTTGAGGAAACTTGTCGATCAGGGTCTAGGCATATATCTAGATAACGAAAAGATCAACGTATTTGATCCATTTACAAAAGAGTCGTTCATTACAGGAATTTATGAAAAACCTTATTGGATAATTGAGTTAGAAATAGATAGATCGAAAATTAAGAAATTAAACCAGCCAGAAAAGGATAGTAAAGTCATCGCTTACATAACAACGAGAAGCCAAGGCAATAAAAGAAAGCTAGAAAAAGAAAATGCCAATATTGACGATGAGGAAACCGGAAGAGTAGATACGCTAGACATAGATCGTGAAACTCCTCAGTCACAGTCTTCAAACTTTGAGAATACTATATACGATAGAAAGATCAACCAAATAGATAATCTATTAACTGACGAAACAACAAAGTTAGATTGTAGTTTAGATACAATTTCAGAAAACAAAGCTATTTTATGGCATATTAGACTTGGTCACGCATCGCTAGAATATCTAAAATCATTTCAGAAACGGTTTCCAAATCAGAAAGATTTAAGTAATGTAAAGTTCGATAAATCAATACAAGATTATGAAGTTTGTATCGTCTCGAAGTTTAATAAATTGCCATTTAATAGTCAAAGACAAAGAGCAACCAGACCGTTACAAATTATACATGCTGATACAATGGGTCCAATCAGTCCAGCTACTCATCCAAAGGGATATCGGTTCATATCCGTATTTATTGGCATATCCGATGAAAAATAAAAGTGAGACAGGAAACTGCTTAGAATCATTTGTTAGAAGCGCTAGAAATATCTTGGGCTCGGATGAAAAAGTATGTTATCTTAGGTGCGATCAAGGAACAGAATTTACCGGTGGATATACGCTACAAATATTAAATAAATTAGGAGCTGAACTGCAATTAGCCCCTCCGGATACACCTGAACATAATTGTGTTGCGGAAAGATTCAACCAGACGATTCAATAGAAAGTTAGAACTTTAATTTACGATACGCGATTGCCCGAAAATATGTGGGATCTTGCTTTAGGCACGGCGGTATACGTATATAATAGAACGCCGCACAAATCGAACAATATGGAAATACCACTAGAAAAATTCTGCCCCAATTACAAGATAGATATAGAAAGATTTAAAAGATTTGGTTCAATAGCTTATATGAAAATACAAAGAAAGGTTGAACGAAGTTCGATCAGCTAGGAAAACGAGTAGTTATGATAGGATATACTAATACGGGATATTTACTTTTGAAACCGGAAGAAGGTAAATTCTATGAAAGTAAGATGTTAGATTTTGTGAAAAACTGGTATTCGGAGATAAGTACAACAAAGCTAGTATTAAAGACTGGGCTAAATCGGCAGAGAAATAAATAAAAAAAGTTGGTTTTTAGAATTTGAAAAGGAAAAAGAAATTTTAGAAACGGAGGGAGTAAAACGCAAAAGAGGTCGTCCTAGATTCCTACCATTTGTTAGAAGCGCTAGAAATATCTTGGGGCCGATGAAAAGTTGTATATTAGGTGCGATCAAGTGAACAGAATTTACGGTGGTTAACGCTACAAATATTAAATAAATTAGGAGCTGAACGAAATTAGCCCCTCTCCGGATCACCTGAACCTAATTGTTGTTGCGGAACGATTCAACCAGACGATTCAATAGAAAGTTAGAACTTTAATTTACGATACGCGATTGCCCGAAAATATGTGGGATCTGCTTTAGGCACGGGCGGTATCCGTATATAATAGAACGCGCACAAATCGAACAATATGGAAATACCACTAGAAAAACTTCTGCCCCAATTACAAGATAGATATAGAAAGATTTAAAAGATTTGGTTCAATAGCTTATATGAAAATACAAAGAAAGGTTGGAACGAAGTTCGATCAGCTAGGAAAACGAGTAGTTATGATAGGATATACTAATACGGGATATTTACTTTTGAAACCGGAAGAAGGTAAATTCTATGAAAGTAGAGATGTTAGATTTTGTGAAAAACTGGTATTCGGAGATAAGTACAACAAAGCTAGTATTAAAGACTGGGCTAAATCGGCAGAGGAAATAAATAAAAAAAGTTGGTTTTTAGAATTTGAAAAGGAAAAAGAAATTTTAGAAACGGAGGGAGTAAAACGCAAAAGAGGTCGTCCTAGAAAAATTGTCGAAACTATAAATCTAGGAGAGTTAGAAACGGTTAAAGCAACCGAAACAACGCAACAGATAGAATCAAATATCAATATGTTAGAATTAGAAAATTGTCAATCTCTATTAGCTATCATAAGAAAAGAGCCAACTTCGTATAAAGAAGCTATGTCAGCAAACGATAAGTTAGAATGGAAAAGAGCAATTGATAGTGAGCTAGAATCGATGAAAAATAATAATGTTTGGACTTTAGTAGATCGACCAAATTATTCGATAGATGGAAGCAAAGCAAATATAATTGACTCTAAATGGGTTCTAAAAAGGAAAATGCTAGCAGGGAATGAAATATAAAGCTAGATTAGTTATTCGCGGATTCAAAGATAAGAATAATTATGATCTAAACGAGACATATGCACCTGTTTCGCGATTGCAGATTATTAGATCAGCCTTTGCAATTATTAATAAGCTAGATTTAAACGTTTGTCAGCTAGATGTAAAGACAGCATTTTTAAATGGGACAATTGATAATGAAATTTACATGGAGATACCAGAAGGTAAAGAATGTTCCGAAATTGATAGAAAAGTTAAAGTTTGTAAAATCAATAAAGCCCTATATGGACTGAAGATAAGTCCCAAACGATGGAATGAAAAGTTTACAGAGGTGGCAATAAAGTTAGGATTAAAATTGCACGAAAGGGAACCATGTCTGTTTACTTGGAAAAATGAAAATAAATTATTAATCTTAATAATATATGTCGATGACATGTTGATAGCTAGTAATGACTCGATGAAGCTAGAAGAAATTAAAACAAAACTTTAGTTAGAATTTGAAATAACAGATTTAGGAGAACCGAAAACATTTTTAGGTATTGAGATAGTCCGAGATAGGAAGAACAAAGTAACGATATTAAAGCTAGAAAACTATATAGAGAAAATGTTACAAAGATTCGGTTACAGTGAAATGCACCCTCAAAGAACTCCTATGGTTACTAATCAAGTCGCGAATCAAGCTAGAAGAGATAGAGAAGAAAGTGACGAAAAGGCTAGTCTAGAGTCAACTACCAATAAGGGAAATTCGTCATATAGGGAAATAGTTGGAACTTTATTATACCTAGTTAACACAGTTAGACCATTCATTTCATACGCGGTAAATGTGTTGAGTCGACATCAAATAAATCCGACTGATGATGAATGGAAAATGGTAAATCGATTATGTAGATATTTAAAATATACTAAGAGTTTAGGTTTAAAGTTCGAAGGGAAGCTAAACGATTTACAAGCTTATTCGGATGCTAGTTTCGCTGATTGTAGAGGTAGCCTAACTACCTGTGGATATGTGATAAAGTTATTCGGTGATACTATATCCTGGAGAACACACAAACAAGCGTACGTCTCCCTATCAACATGTCAAGCA
This sequence comes from Theocolax elegans, assembly GCA_026168455.1. Lineage (NCBI taxonomy): Eukaryota > Metazoa > Arthropoda > Insecta > Hymenoptera > Cerocephalidae > Theocolax > Theocolax elegans. Next base: position 53,449,196 of record CM047425.1, read on the forward strand.
GAGTATGTGGCCATGAGTGAAGCGTGCCAAGAGTTAGTATCTCTACAATGCTCGATCTATTTAATGTTAGAAAACTCGTTTGCGCCCGTGACTCTATGGTGTGATAATATGGCTGCCATACAAAGCACAAAAGTTAGTTGTAGCAATAAACTCAGACATATGACAGAGGTTAGAGAGCACTACGTTAGAGAATGCGTTGACAGGAACCTAATTGAAATTAAATGGATAGCTTCAAAGGAGCAAATAGCGGATATATTCACAAAGCCATTGGCTCATGATTTGCATGTTAAATTAGCTAGAGAAATTCTGAATTGTTATTTAGAAAATTAATAGATTGATGTTTCGTTACAGAAAATAAAAGCTAGATGGAGCAGATAAGTTGGAGCTGGATATAGCTGGATAAGAAGCTAGAAGTTTAACTTAGAAATTGCTATTAGAAGAGATCAAGACAACCACGGGAGGGAGTGTTGGAAATAAGACGTGATAGTCTCTCTCTCTATCGTTACCAACTGAGTAACGAGGAGTGGGGAGGACCCCGGAGGAAGCGACGCAAGCGGCGGCGCGGCGAGATCGGTTTCTCCCGCTACTGCACTCGAGCCACGGATCCCGACACGGTCGAATGTACCAAGGCCTTCCCCAGTGTACATATTATTAATATATATAGAATAAAAGAATATATTATTTCATAATATATAACCGGTGAGTTTATCATTAAAGCCAAGCCCTTCCTCTCCTGTTTTATTCCAACAAAAATACTTCAAACAGTTCTACTGGCTCCATTTCTTGTATTTTTTTTACCGAGTCTTTCAATAAAATTTTGTCTTACAAATTATCATTATACTTTTTTTCTCCTTCCATCAACTGGAGTACATACGTTCTTTCTAATTTAGTTTGAGTTTCAGTATATGTTTTACAAGCTTCTGTGTACGTTATATTAGAAATTTCATCATCCGAATCAGTATCGAAATCTGATCCATCAGAACCAGAATTGTCAGGATTTGGAACGGTAACTATATCATCGTAAGTGTTCTTTGAAGTATCAATTTCGTACATTTCATGGGAGCGAATGGAACGTCTTTTACGTTTTTGCGACATGGTTATATAAAATAATAAAAATACCTAATGAAAATAATTACTACAGTTTTCAATGCTTCTTGTCAAACCTCGACTTTAGAAATGGAAAATAATTTTTTCGATTCGATTTACTGTATGGTATCAAAATAACAAGAGATTAGAAAGTAATAAAAATGAGCTTACGTACAATTATCTGAATTGCTTTTTTGATATGTGTATATTAGTATACGCTATACAAACTGCACTTGTATACACATAAAAAGGCAAAACATTAGTATATTATTCTGAAATGGCTGTTCTTTATTCTGTGTTAAAAATATTACCGCTGCTGGAATTATAACCTAACTCATTTTTTATCTCGAAAACAAATGAGTTTAGAGAACAAGTTTATAAAACAAAAAAGTCTTAGAATTCATCAAGGAACAAGCCTGGATTTTTTCAGAATTTTTGGAGATGATTTTGAAAAAATGGATTTTTAGTATTTCCCGAAAATTCAAAAATCGCCTCGAAAAATTCTGAAAAAATTCAGGCGTGTTTCTCGATTAATTCTAAGACTTTTTTGTTTCATGAACTTTTCCTCTAAACTCAATGGTTTCCGAGATAAAAATAAATTATGTTTTTTATGGATTTTTTTTATTTTGCCACCATTTTGTTGGAAGAAGTGGTTCAAAAATTCCACCAAAATTCCTGGAGATACTTTCGTAGTCGTGATCACCCCTGATCATATTCATAAGATGGTTTCTTTGTGGTAACATTGCTAAAAAAATCGCAAACTTGATTTTTTGCAAAATTTTTCACGTTTTTTATTGTATAATTGGATATAACTTTTATAACGCAATCAATCGCAATTTCAAAAAAACGATTCTGAAAGAGCGTTAAATTTTCCATCAAAATACGTGTTTGCAAAAATCTCTAAGGCCTATGACTACCGAAAAAAAACGCGTTAAAAATTGACAGAAAAATTGAGCATTTTGGTCGTTAAAGAGTTAATACGCATATTGTGAGAGAGATTAATTAACATAAATAAAGATTTTAAATTTAATAAAAGAAATATATTTATTTATTTATGAGAAAGTGAAATCTATTTATTAAATATTGAATAAACATAGCTGATTCGTATAGAATGCTACAATAGCCTCCATACGAAACAGTGAACAAAAGTGACGTACAGGAGAATTTAAATATTACGATAAATGGCTGAATACTCGAGCCACAACCGAAATTAGGCGCACGGACCTGCTCTCTTCAAGCCCCGTGAGGCAATGCTGATCGTTGAGATTCGACAGTCGTTTAAGTATCCTCGGAGAAGCTTCCCCTTCCCTTAGTGTGACGTCATTACATATGGTCGAATATCTGCTTCTTGTTTTTCAGCTATAGAAGTAATAAAATGAATTTATCTTAACAGAGATTTGAGAGAGTTTTCTTACAGTAAGTATTTGTTATAAATAATTAAACATTATTGGTTTAATTATTTATCTAACAATTATTTATTAATATACTCATAAGTGCTCAGATTCAGCTGAGAATTTGAGTATAAAAAAGAGACAATTCAAAATAAAAAAAAAATTATATTTCATCCAATTTTATGTTTTTACCTAGAATTTGTTATTAATAATTAAGTTTTGACAAATAAAAAGTTTCTTCAGATCGGGGTTGAACACCGGATCTTCGAGTTTGTAGTCGATCGCGCTAACCACTACGCTACGCTACGAATATCTGTACATGCGACTATACGTCTACATTAGCTTAGACTTGATAGTCACAATATATATATATATATATATATATATATATATATATATATATATATATATATATATATATACTAGGGGGGCTTCGCCCCCTGCACGTTTCGCGCGCCAACCCTCTATTTTTAATTTTGAAAAAGGTTTTTCGTAATTAATTTATTTAAAATAATGTTTTAAATTGTATTATTTTTTCACTACCATGGACACCTTAGAAATTAAACAGATTCACACAACACCTTGGAGGTACTGTTATAGTGCATTGGGTTTTATACCAAAAATTTAATTTTTTTTTTAAATACGATTATAATTTATAAATAAAAGTTTTTACCAAAATTTTGTGTAATGAAATCAGAATAAAAATAATTAAAAAAATAGAGACATATTAAATGTTAACTGTAAATTTTAAACTATATGAATTCTTATAAAGCTTAAATTTATATTTCAATAATTATAAATGTTAATAAAAAATTAACTTACCAAAAATAGTAAAGTGCATATACTTACTAAATTGTAGTATTTAGTAACTACTTATTACAATTTTGGATTATTTTAAACGGATCTAAATAGAACTTCACCTCCTAAAATTAATTTATTCAATGACACATGATTATCGCCAGATGTTATATATCATTAATATTTTGTACTTTTAGAGTAACAAAACTTTCTCCTTATATAAATAAATTTTTGTATTAATTTTAAAGAACTATATATAACATTTTAGCGGCATATAAATAAAAACCTGTTTCTTCCATCTCTCCCGTAATTCGTAATTTGCACCCTCTTTCAAAATTTGCGTTTTAATCCATAATTATAACCAATTTATTTTTTCCTTTAGTTAGAGAGCCTATATATTTATTTTGATTATTATAAACAAATTCCTTAAATAACCTTCTGTTTCTAATAAATGCATGCATGTTTATTTAAAATATTGTTTTACATAAATATACATTATCTACTCACTTATATATCCATACAATTTTGAAATTTTTATTTAAAAAATATTTAAAATAAATGCTTCTAAATTAATAATTTTTTAAAAACTTTTCAAATGTAAATCATATTTTATATTGCCATTATTAAAATTTGAATTTTCTTTTGCCATTACTGTTTATAATAGAATTATCGTAAGAATGCAATAATTAATGTATGTAATTTTTAACCCATTGTATATCATATGGATATTTCGAATAGTGTATGTTATTATACTTGATTAATATTTATTTTATCTTCAAACAATTTTATATCTGTATTTAAAGCATTACATTGAATTTTAGATCCGTTATTATTATTGAGTACACATTTAAAAATTTTATGAGTTTTATCAAGACCACTCTGTAGCACAGAAAATTCCTGATTATTATATCTATGTATATTGTAAAAAAATTTGCCAGCCCACGCTGCTGCTGCCGCTGTTTCAGAAATTTTCTATGAGGCAGGGTGGTCTTTTTCTGTGATATGCGTGTTGTATATTTATACACACACACACACGCACACACACACACACGCACGCACGCACGCACGCACGCACGCACGCACGCACGCACGCACCCACGCACGCACGCAAGCAAGCACACACACACACACACACACACACACACATATATATATATATATATATATATATATATATATATATATATATATAATATATGTAGGGTGGAGGGTGCAGTAAAAAGATTTTATTTTTAAATTTTCGTACACTTTCATACATTTTCATGTATTTCTGCACAATTTCGTATATCTGACAATATACAATTATACCTTAGCTGGAGTAATAACGCGATTTTCATAATACGGCGCATAATCACGGTGGAGGGTCAAGTAGTGAGTGTAGTGGAGGGGAGTGGAGGGAGGTGGAGGGAGATACCGAAATAATATAACAAACAAAAAACGTTTAATTTAAAAGAATTTTACCTTAAAATTTGGAGGGGTTGTGGAGGGACGGTGGAGGGAGGTGGAGGGTCTTAGTTCCAAATTTTCTGTTGTAACTATATAATATAGGATATATATATATATATGTATATATATATCACTCTCTCTCTCTCTCTCACTATTCTCGAATTCTCCCGAATTTATTATACTTCATATCATTGGTAAATCGACCTCGCTGATTCTGAGTGTTGTTTGCAGACGGCCAACAGCATCTTACCCCATCACCTTCGTTGATTTATTATCTGATATCCTTCCTTCCCACAGTCTTGTTGTTATTACTGGGGACTTCAATATTGATATGAAGTCTTCAAGTGCTGCTGCAGACATGATGGGAGCTAATATAACAGCCCTCAATTTATCTCTCGTTGTTTCCGAACCAACTCATGATGCGATCACATCTCTGGGTTTGCACACACATGGCTTGATCTCTTCCTTATTAGTGATCCTTCACCTGACTTTAATTCCTATAAATCAACAACTCCTTTTGCTGCCGGCCATGACTTCATAGCACTTCAATTACTTATTAACATAGTTCCGCCCAAATTAAAAAGGTATTGGCCACGTGATTTGGAAGGGATCAACCTGCAAGAACTGGCCAACACATTCAATACTATTTACAATTCCAACATAACCCTCTTATCTCATTTTTTACCTGAACCTCATATTTTAAATCCTTTAGAGTCGCCTGACCGGAATTTGTATTTAAGTTTGCACTTGAATTCGAATTTGAACTCGAATTTGAATATGAATCGGAATTCGACTTCGTTGTCTTGCTCTTCCATCAATAATTCACCTTACTCTCATTAACCTAATCCACTTATCTCCACTCACCACTCTACTTCTCTTAACATGTCATTATCTAATTTATTTTCCATTTCTCACACTCACTCATCTAGCATGTCTTCACCTAATTTATTACTCACTTCTCATAACTCTCACTCACTTCGCATGTCTTCACCTAACTTATTACGCACTTCTCATAACCATCATTCATTAGACTCGGTATCACAAATTTCATTACCCTCTCCTTTCGATCATAATTCTTCTTTTCATAATCATAATTACTCTCACGGCGATTCAGCCTCTCACCTCCGGGCTTCCGTATCTCATCTCATGGTATCAGCTCTCTCCGCTTTTGATTTCATTGCACCGGCTAAACTGACAACTGTTAGCAATAAATCCAAGCCCTGGGTGACAGCGGAAGTTAGAAAGCTTATTAAATCCAGGAATTTAGCTTTTAAGAATTTCAAAGTATCTAAGCGCTTAGAAGACTACGAGAAATTCAAAGCATTAAGAAACAGTTTCAAACCTCCTCGATAGCAATAAATATAAGTTTCTTTCAAACAAATTAAAAAATGCTGCAAACTCGAAAGCTAAATGGAGGGAACTAAAAAACCTTGGTCTGTGCGCCAAAACCAACATATCTCCATTGGATACATTCTCCACCCAGTAACTTAACAATCATTATGTCTCAATATCCAATCGGGTTTCTCCGCTTTCACCTTCCTTTTTAAACACAATTTGTTCCTCTGTTTCCGACCCTCCTAGTTCACCTAACTTTGAATTTAATGCAGTTAGTTCCTTGGGAGTTCGGCGTACTCTTTTTAATGCAAAATCAAGGGCAGTGGGGACGGACGAGTTATCTGTGTCGATGCTCAAACTGCTTGAACCACAATTAACTCCGCAGCTTACATATTTATTTAACGACATGTTGTCACTCGGTTTTTCTCCTGACTGCTGGAAGAAATCTTTGCTCTTTCCATTAGCGAAGTCGAACAGGATCGAATCTTGCTCGGACACCAGGCCCATTGCTAAACACTGTGAGGTTTCTAAATTACTTGAACGATTGGTACACTCACAGTTATCTTATTATTTAGAATCAAATCATAAACTGATTGACAGGCAGGCAGGGTTTCGCAGAGGCCACAGCATGCACACTGCTCTTTTGGGTGTTCTCGACGACATCAGAAGGGCCATTGACTCGCGCATGATCACTATTTTGGTCCTGTTCGATTTCTCCAAGGCGTTTGATTCGGTACCATACGGTCCTTTGTTGCTTAAACTACGTAATGTAGGTTGCTCGAACACGGTATTGAGGTGGTTTTTTCATTACTTGGTTGGTCGTTCGTAAGCGGTGGTGGACGAGTTGGGCGTCTGCTCCGACTGGCTTGGGGTCAATTCAGGCGTACCGCAGGGCAGTGTATTGGGTCCTTTGCTTTTCTCAGTTTTCATTAACGATCTCCCGGATGTACTCGAATTCAGTAATCATATGATCTATGCCGATGATACTCATGTTTACTACTCCTTTCCTCCGGGGGAATTCGGATTGGGTGTCCAACGAATCACACATGATGCTAATGCGGTTGCATCCTGGGCTTCCCTAAATGGTTTAGACTTAAACGTTAATAAAACCAAAGTAATGATCCTGGGCAGTAAGGCATATGTCTCGCGTATAGATGTAACCACTGCCCCGAGAGTTAAGCTTTTGAATAATTGTCTCCACTACGAAAATCAAGTGAAATCACTAGTTGTCTGGCTGCTGCCCACTCTGGACTGGTCCAAGCACGTATTAGCTATATCTCAGAGGGTGCACGGGATTTTACGTTCACTACATTTTCATAGACGTGCTTTCTCCAGGAATACCCGTAAATTTCTCGTCGAAGCCTTAATATTACCTCACTTTGACTACGCTTGTGCGGTCTATAACGACTTGGACCAGACCAGAAACTTAAGGCTCCAGAGGCTCCTCAATGCCTGTGTCAGATTTGTTTGGGGAAATTTGCGTAGATATGATCATGTGACGCCCTATAGGTTGAAGTTGGGCTGGCTATCTGTGGAGTCGATACGACTATTCTTCATCACCTCTTTATCATTTAACATTTTGTCGCATAATTCCCCTCATTACCTATCAGATCATTTCATCAGACTTAATAGCTCAACCGATCAATGCATTTCATCTCGTCATCCTCCTAAACCGTTGACCTACCTTCCACTTCGCACTGAATCGCTTCACAAATCATTTGTCATCACGGCCTCTAAGCAGTTAAATTCGCTTTCCATCACGTCATTTGACCCATCCCACATTATCACATTCAAATCATTTGCTTTCGCTCATTTTCTTCGTCTCGACTCCATCGTTTGGGAGGAAAGAGCAACTCGCGAAAATTTAATCCTTCCCCACTTAAGCGACTTAAGCGATATAAGTAATATAAGTAACACTAGTAATGTAAGCGAATTGTCAGTATTAAACGAAGAGAACGCCGAAGCTTAAAACTTAAAACATACGCTGTGATATTTATTATTTATTATTTTATTTTATTATATTTTACTCCTTTATTTTATTTTACTATTTTGTATTTTATATTTTTATTTGTTCTTCGTTATACATCGCACATTTACTCATATGTTTTATCTCTCTAATGTTCTTATTTGCGTTTTTATTTATACATTTATTTCTATTGTTATTTTTATTGTTAAATTGTATTTGTTATTTTCTTTTATATTATGTTATTCTCAACGATGTATATTTTTGTGTTTACGGGGTTTCTACCCCAAAAACCTAATAAAGTTTCTCTCTCTCTCTCTCTCTCTCTCTCTCTCTCTCTCTCTGGTGAGTACAAGCTGGCTTGTTTACTGCTCCGTCTTGCTCTTTAATTTTCACTCACACAGTTGCTCCGAGTTTCTTTCAGTACATAAAAAAGGGACGTATACTGCCTGCAGCGTCTATCTAGATATTTGATGGTTTTTTGCTGCAGCCAGTTGTTCCAATATTTGCAATTCTCGTTTTGCGGCTTTTTGGAGGTTATACTCGGGAGAGAAGACGACTCATCGCGCTGGTCAGTGTAAGCAGTGCTCCCAACATACAGACGGCTTTTCGCACGTTTTTGACCTTCATTGACGGGCGCTGAGAAGATATCATGGCAACATCGCGCGGCTGCTATGTTTGTGGCGGGAGACTTACCAGGAAGGATTACACGGAGGTTTGTCCACAGTGTAACAAAATCACGCACGCGCACTGTTTTGACGTCGCGCTGGGCACCTCCGAGCGCCGCTGTTGCGCGTTGGCTCAGGCCAAAGCGCTAGTCGCGGCATCAACTGATGCGAGGGCGCCACCGCCTGGGTTGCCGCGACAATCGATGGAGACCTGCGCTACCGAGCTGGCGGCCACGCCCACTCCGTCTCCCTCCAGCGTCAAACGCATAGCCTCGCCCCCGTCGCCATCATCGTCGCAGGTTGCTAAGCAACCTCGCGGCGCCACGCCCAGCGAGAGTTGCTCTGGCCTACCCGAGCGGACGATCGGTGCCGGCGATATGGCGGCTCTGTTCGCCGAATTCGCGAGCCGTCTAGAAAGTAAGCTTGACAATACGGTATCGCGCATAGAGTCCTCGATGCAGGGACTGGCCGGTGAGATTCGCGAGTTAGGAACGCGGGTTTCCATGATCGAGTCGTCGACAGAGGAGAAGTTAAACGGCGTGTCGGGCCGCCTGGATGCCCTTGAAGCCGCGAACGAGGAAATTCGTGGCCAGATCAGCGGTTTTTGGAGTTCGAGTCTGGGGACTGCCGCGCCTCAAATTTTTGACGCGTGCGAAATACTTATCCGCGGTATTCCGTCAAATCTTGCTATTTCGGAAGGGGAAGCTCTACAAAAAACTTTCGGAGCGCTTAAACTTCCCAGGGTTTCTTCCCAAATAATTGAAACTCGTCCCTGGCTTGTTCGGGACAGACTTAGCGGGAATAATTCGGATTCGGCTTCTTCGACCTTTGCCGCCAATAATAATCTTAAGAACGGAATCGTCGTCCGATTTTCATCGCCCTCCACTAGAGACCTTATTCTCGAGAGAGCGCGCCTTCTAAAGGGAGTCTCGGCGGATTCTCTTTTTGGTACGGGTGGATCTGGGGCGATTTATCTGCGTGCGTTATGGCCCAAACAGATCTTTGAACTTTTTTCTAAAGCGCTTCGCCGCTCCACAGAGTTAGGCTTCGCGAGGCCTCTAATAAAGAACTTCACGGTCTTTATGCGTATTACCAAGGGAGGGCAACTCTTCCCGATTCACTCAGAGGCAGACATTTCTAAGATATCGTCACAGAATCCTCCCTCTCCGTAATAGGGTTTGCCTGGCCAGGCATCATCTTCAACTAACTCTTCATTCTCCATCTTTCATGCAAATATTAACAGACTAAAAACCCATTTTTCATCCATAGAATCATTAGTTTTACCTTCAAATCACGACATCATCGCTCTTTCTGAAACATTCCTCACTGAATATGACTCCTCAGACATGTTGGGCCTTCCGAACTATACTCTACATAGGTTAGATCGTGTTGGAAAGGAGGGGGGAAGTGTCGCGGCCTACTTCAGGAGTAATCTTGAGGTTAGGCTCGTAGCTCACTCTAACCCTGTCTTTTCCAATTCCACGGAGTATATGATTTTTCAAATACGCAGTCAGAGTAGCTCGTTACTTTTTTGTGTAGTTTACAAGAGACCCTCAGCGACCTATCCTTCGAATTTCTTTGATTCAGTAACTCATTTCTTACACACCTGTGATTAGGTTGTCATTACCGGGGATTTCAACATTAATATATGCAGGAAAGATGGGTCGTCAACCATGTTGGAGTCATATCTCGAATCATTGAACCTTTCCCTAGTCAAATCCGATCCTACTCATCATACCCATACCTCAACTACCTCATCTCACACTTGGCTTGACTTGTTTATCGTACGCAATCCTCCGCCTCTTTTCAATTACTTTAAGTCTCCGGTGCCCTTTGCAGCAGGCCATGACTTCATTGTCCTAGAACTCAAATTTTCTAAACCACTACCGGTTGCAAGGAGGATATGGTCCCACAATATTACCCGGATCGACTTGACGGAGGCTGCTGCGATATTCTCGGCTGCTTTTAATCATGCTTCATCAATTCCTATCATGTCTACTGCCTCATCTTCCTCATCTACATCTATCACGTCTTCCTTATCGGCATCTATCGCGTCACCAAATTCGCCTGGCCACACTCTCTTCCTCGTTTCTCTCCGTTCTTTCGTCTTCGCCTTCTCCTACTCCTTCCAGCAACCTTCTTTCCAGCCTCGTTTCATCTATTTTACACACCTTTGATTCCCTTGCACCGGCAAGACTCATCACTATCAGAGACTCCACCAAACCTTGGATCACACCATCTATAAGACATTCTATCAAAACTCGAAATCTGGCTTTTAAGAGGTACTTGTCCACGGGCCTGAGCTCAGACTACCAGACCTATAAAGATCTTCGGAGGCTAGCTAAGAACTCCATAGACTCTTGTAAATTCTCTTATTTCAGCAGCAAAATCAACGCGGCATCCGATGCTGCAGGTCTGTGGAAGGAGCTCAGGAACATGGGTCTTGCGACTAAACCATCTAGGTCACCTCTTACCATGTTTTCATTAGATCAGCTAAACACTCACTATGCATCCATCTCTCATTCATCTACCCGCTTTGATCTTGCTCATTTTCAGTCGCTTGTCTCATCCTCTAATGTCCTGCCTCTCTCTTACACTTCCACTTCCTTTCATTTTGTTCCTATCACTCCTTTCAAGATCCTGTCAATCATCTCCAGAGCTTCATCTAAAGCCATAGGTTCTGATGGAGTCTCAGTCTCTATGCTGAAATGCCTAGCACCTCAAATTGCACCCCACCTTGCCGAGTTGTTTAACTCCTCTCTATCAACCGGATCCTTTCCAGAGCCTTGGAAGAAATCTCTCCTTTTTCCATTGGCTAAGTCGAGCAGGATGATCTCGCCGTCTGATACTAGGCCCATCGCTAAGCTCTGTGAAATCTCCAAGATTCTTGAGAAAATTGTACACGAGCAACTAGTGGAATACTTAAATAATAATGATTTGCTCATGGAGAGACAAGCGGGCTTTCGGCGGGGGCACAGTACCCAGACGGCCCTAATTGGCGTACTCGATGATATTAGGAGAGCGATTGATAAGCGCATGATCACCATCCTCATCCTGTTCGATTTCTCTAAAGCGTTTGACTCGGTTCCACACGATATCTTATTGCGCAAGCTGCGATCTCTGGGCTGTTCGGACACGGTCATGTCCTGGTTTTTCCACTACCTCGTGGGTCGTTCCCAGGCGGTGGTGGATGAACTAGGCTCTAGTTCGGCCTGGCTTGACACATCTAGGGGGGTACCTCAGGGAAGTGTCCTTGGCCCACTTCTTTTCTCCATTTTTATAAATGACCTTCCGAGGGTTTTAAAGCACTCAAATCACATGATTTTCGCGTATGACACCCAAATGTATCACTCTTTCCCTCCTGCTGATCTCGCCCTGGGTGTCCAGAGAATCTCAGAAGACGCAAATGCGGTTGAAAACTGGGCGAGATCTAACGGATTAAGTCTGAATGTAAGCAAAACGAAAGTGTTGATAATTGGTAGTCAGGCTTTTATCTCGCGCATCGATTTGGATTCGGCCCCTAAAATCAAAATCGGTAACAATTCCCTCGAGTATGCTTTAGAGGTCAAATCACTGGGCGTTTGGATTACCCCCACCCTGGATTGGTCTCGCCAGGTTGCATCGATTTCGCAGCGAGTTCATGGAGTCTTGCACTCTCTGAGATTCTTCAAACGTGCTCTCTCGCGACAAAATAGGAAACATCTGGTTGAGTAGCTTGTTTTCCCACACTTTGACTACGCTTGTGCGGTCTTTCACGATCTTGACGCCACTAAAAACCTAAAACTCCAACGTTTATTGAACGCTTGCGTTCGCTTTGTGTGGGGAAACATACCCTGGAGAGAGCACGTAACGCCCTACCGCCTCAAACTTGGTTGGTTATCGGTCGAGCTCAGGAGATCCCTCTTCATCGGCTGTAGTGCCTACAATATCATCTCCCATAGTTCCCCATCTTATATTGCTAGTCACTTTACCCTTCGCGATTCTTCCTTTTCCTCCCGAACTTCCTCTCGTCACCCACCCCTTTCCCTATTTTACCTTCCTCCTAGAACCGAAGCCTTCAATAACTCTTATGTAATTACAGCCTCTCGCCTTATTAACAGTCTTCCCTTTACTAACTTCGATCCACTCCTCTTCCCTTCCTTTAAATCCTCACTGGCACTACATCTCTCTGAGCTGGATCGTCGGGCTTGGGAATCGAGAGTGGTTGATGAGGGTTTAGAGTGCCCTCCCTTGCCAGATCTTTAGGCATTATTGGATCTCTTATTTATATTTTTATTTTAAACCATTATCTAGTCACGATCCACTGTACTGCGGCTTTTATGTATTTATTTATTCTTGTTTTATTATTTAACTATTTGTTTTTACCTCTGCGTGCGCTGTTTTTATACATTTTATACATTATAATTATTTATTTATTTATTTATTTTTACTCTTCGTTTTATCCTTCGACGACATATTTATTTTATTTATATTATATTTTATTTTATTTGTATTATAATCGACGTTTACATCTTATTTTTAACACTTTATTTTTATCATGTTATTTATTAATCTTTTTACATCTTTTACTTTGTTACAACATATACTTTGTTTTATTTTATATTTTGTTTGTCAGTTTTATTTTATTTTTGTTATATAGTTAGTTCGGTATTTTATTTTATTGTTATTTTATTTTACTTATTGTTTTATACTAATGTGTTATATTTTTTATTTTTATTCCGATTTCTATACTACGATTTTATTGTTCTACTATTTATTGCGAAATTTACTTATGTAACTTTTGTGTATACGGGGGTTTCTCCTAAAAATACCGAATAAATGTATCAATCAATCAATCAATCTCTCTCTCATCAAGATGTTCAAAGGTTGACAGCTAATACAACGTAAACGAATATGAAGTTTTTATATTCCAATATTATTTTGTGCTGTACAATAAAAAATAGCAAGATGGAATAATGTAAGGTGTTGTAAAAAGTTTTAATTTTCATTCATCCTTTTCACAACAAAATCGGTCGGACGATTCAGCTTGTGTTGATGGAAGTATTCACGTGACACTAGCTCCTTCACATATCCTCCATCTCCGCGGTCTCGATATGCACTAGAATATCCCCTCCACTCGTACTTTCTACTCGTAGAGGTACATATTACGTTTCAAGCGCAGCATGGGCTGCAACGCTGCCCATAGTTCGCATGTGCGAAATGCTCAATCATGCCACTATTCGCCGATATCTCAGATCTTCAAACAAATGCGCGAAAATATGAATCCTTAATTATCTATATTATTCAATATTACATTGATTATAATTAATGTGATATTAATCAATTTTAATAATATTAATTAAATTAATATTAATCAAAATCTTTTACTAAATCAATGTATTAATACGTCTAACCGTCGCGATTCAATTACATTTCGTTAATTACATACGCGTTACGAGTGCTAAACGCGAGTATCATATATCCATCTCTGTCACTCATTAATAGGTTAGTGACAGTGATCGAGCACAATTTGCCCAGGTGATAACTCGCCTAAACCTGGGTCATATCCCTGGAGAGGTCATACATATGAATAAAGTCTGTAGACTTGGAAAGCGTCATCTGCGCGCGTGCGGAGCCACGCATCGCAGACGATAACATGACCGACATCATCGTCGCGACTACACGTGTAGTCTGGCTCGTGGAAAGCCTCCGACGTACCGACACCGGTGAGGCCTTATTAATAATAGGGCGAATTATATGTGGATGTGTGTGCTGGTGTTTTTGTTTTCTTTTTAACCATTAATTGACATGCAATGGTCACATATTATACACAGGCGAAAAACGACAATTTTTTCGCTTTAAACTCGATTTATTATTTAACTTTATTACACAATCTTGTCAAACTCTCTTTTACTCGATACATATTTTCGTGGCCTACAAAAAGCATTCAAAAGTTTTTTGTCTATTATTAATTGTTTTCAAAATATAAGCAACAAACGGGTTTCTCGTAACGTTTCGATTTTTTTTAATTGCATACGTACACAAATTCTGTTTAAAAAATATTTAGGGTAATTTATGTTATTTCATCTATAAGTTAACGAAAAGGAATCGCCGGATGAGTTTCAATTTTGGGCTAATTCACATACATTATACGTGTTCCAACCTACTGTCTGTCAAATTTTTCGTTTACTGCAATTCGGTTATACTTTTGTATTGGGGGGCATATATCATGCCTATCTGTCTAAACGTGACATTTATATCTTTTTATTTTTATTTCAATCCGAGTTATACATTGTAAATGAAAAAAAAAATGTTATCAGGATCTAATAAAGCTAAACAAACAATTTTCTTAATGTTATAAAAATGTCTAAGGTACATATGTCTATGTGTGTTTAGCGTAGTATTGTAGAATTATGGAAACAGTTATTAATTCTTTTTAAAATACAAGCAATCTGCAGTTTTTGGGATGGCTTATCATATTTCAAAAGTTTGCGTACATATACTTGTTATAGATAACAATACGTTTGACTCGCGTTTTTAATACTTTTCACTAAGAAATCCTTAGAATGACTGCGATACATATTTTAAAAATTCTTAATGTATAATGTTGTACTGCACTGATCTGTATGTAGTTTTCGATTTTAATTTTCTATCATTGAATATATACATTATATTTTAAATTTCAATTATACTTTACAGGAAAATGTAGAAGATGGTACAGTAAATGCACATTACTTAGGGCAAGAAGGAACAGATAGTTTAAATAATGAAATAATCTCTATCAGTGAAAATATACCATCACTTCTTAAAGAACAACAGGATAATGGAACACATTATAAAGCACATGAGGGAATGAAAGGGAAAAATGTCAATGAAGAATATAAAACAATTGAGCTATGTCAGAAAACCACAGATGGTAAGATTTAATAATCTGATAAAATATTCTATTTTTGCAAAGCAACAATTTTTTAAAAATTAATTATGGGATATGGCTTATTTAACCCATTAACGCCGAGATAATCAGAATTTTTACTATCTTTTCAAAGTGTTTATTTATTATGCTACCGGACCAAAAAAAATTTGCAATATCACTTTTCCTACGTAAAATTTAATGCTCTTTCATAATCTAAACTCAAAATTTCGATTAAACACCGAGAAAAAATATATAGCCGATTTAAACGTAAAAAACGTGAAAATTTTGTAAAAAAAATTTTTTTATATTTTTTTTCACAATGATACCGCAAAAGTATCAACTTTATACTATGATCAGAGGTGATCATGGCACATAAACAGTAAGTGGATTTTTTTTCAGAAAAATTCATAAACGCGTTTTTTTAAAATGGCGGCGAGAATGAAAAAATTTTATGGAAATCTTAATCTATCATTTTCTTAAAAACTACAAACTTTAGGAAAAAAATTCTAAGAAAAATGTCTTAAAATTAATCAAAGAATACTCTCAAATTTTTTCAAAATTTTTCAAGACATTTTTTTATTTTCAAAAATTTTAAAAACTCCAATTTTTTAAAAATACCAAAAAAAATTTTGAAAAAATTTGTGAGTGTTCCTTGACAACTTTGCTGATTTTATGCATATACATGGTTCTTTTCTACTCTTAGCAATACCCAGAGACAACGGCGAGGGCGTGGTATAACTTGGTCTCCTTTGGGGTGCTTTTTATCCCCCTGCCTCTCACTTTAACATTATCTTTTATCAGTGCTTTTTTGCCCAACAGTTATTGCATATATATATGGGCTATTTCACGTCAAGTGATACGATGAAAATTTTAAATCGCTCCAAAATTTGAAAATAGGCTGGAAATATCTTCCAGAAGATAGAAAAAAAATTTTATGTGTTAAAAATAATTTGCCTGAGAGTTATTCCACCATAAAAAATGGAAATTTTTCAATTTTTTAGGAAAATTTTTATTTTCAAAGCCATTTATCTCAAAATCTATTGATTTTTTTGAAAATACATTATAAACAACTTTTGTTCAAAATAATCTTTAGAACTTATCTACTTGGGTTACAATTCTTAATTTTAAAATCTCGAAGAGATAGAACGCCCGGAAATATTGAATATCAAAAAAAGGCGACCACGCCACAATCGATTTTGATCTAACACCGCTCAAAAGATCACATTTTCTGAGAGCTTTCGAATGGTGGTGGTTAGATTATTGGCCAAGACCGCTGGTGTAAGTTATGCCCTAAAATACATGAAAATTAGTGATTTTATGAGGTTTATGGCGTATAACTTACACCAGCAGTCTTGGCCAATAATCTAACCACAGCCATTCGAAAGCTCTCAAAAAATGTAATCTTTTGAGCGGTGTTAGATCAAAATCGATTGTGGCGTGGTCGCCTTTTTTTGATATTAAATATTTTCGAGTGCCCTATCTCTTCGAGATTTTAAAATTAAGAATTGTAACCCAAGCAGATAAGTTCTAAAGATTATTTTGAAAAAAAGTTGTTTATAATGTATTTTCAAAAAAATCAATAGATTTTGAGATAAATGGCTTTGAAAATAGTAATTTCTCTAAAAAATTGAAAAATTTCCATTTTTCATGGTGGAATAACTCTTAGGCAAATTATTTTTAACACCTAAAATTTTTTTTCTATCTTCTGGAAGATATTTCCAGTCTGTTCACAAAATTTGGAGTGATTTAAAATTTTCATCGTACCACTTGACGTGAAATAGCCCATATATATATATAGATAGCATTTTGCTCAATAGATCCTTGTTCTTATTGGACATTCTTTATTTGAACAATTTTCTAATTTGTCTCTATTAGATCGTGTATGAAATGTTTTACTTATTTCACCTTTTAGAATATAATATTTAGCAATCGAATTAGTTAACTCTTTTATTCCAACTTTTTTCTTTCCATCACGTGTAGCATTGAAAATTACGTGGGCGTTTGTAATGGACGCCTGTATAAATCGTATAAAACGACCCATGACTATTTTTTGGAACGTATACTTGAAAGTACATTATTGTAGTGCCCATCATGCACGTCAACACCGCCCATAAATTTGTTGTACAAATGAAAAGCTTGCGGAAAAGGTATATCAGTTTGGGATCGAGCCTGTGAACCATATCTTCTCGAAGTTGATAGTGGAGTTACACTTGCAGCAGTTGAAGCTATTGAAACGGGCTTTGAATCCATAATAGTGATGAAATTTATGCCACTATTTTGATCATATTTTACAATATAAGTACCTCGTGGAGCTTTCTTTTCAAGTATATTCTTTTCTTTGACTCGATTGTCTCTTATAGTTACACTTGCAGCAGTTGAAGCTATTAAAACGGGCTTCGAATCCATAATAGTGATGAAATTTATGCCACTATTTTGATCATGTTTTACAATATAAGTACCTCGTGGAGCTTTCTTTTCAAGTATATTCTTTTCTTTGACTCGATTGTCTCTTATAGTGCCAGTGCATTTCAAACGGAATTTTTGCAAGTGTAAAATCAAATTCATATTTGTAAAAAAATTATCAAAGTATAAATGAAATACATGGATTTTATAATAATTTATTAGCCGAAAAAAGGTTCTAATAAATGCAATACTACACGTGAACCTAAAGCACATTTTGCTAATTTATTGCCGGTTTGGGAATTTTTACTGCAATATAGATCTAAATTCAGTAGATAGCCGTTTGAAGTGCATAAACCCCAAAATTTTAAACCAAACCTAATTGGTTTGCCTCGAATAAATTGTTTCAATACAGTTTTTGCATAAGACTTGGCCATCATTTCATCAATACATATAGAAGTTTTCCATATTCCAAACTTTAGGAGGTTGTTTTGAAAAACTTTCGTTTATCGTTTGGATCCTTGTCTTTAGCTTTTGAATATTTTATTTTAGATTAAATTTCTTCAAACTTATCGCGAGTCATTACAGAAGAAATAATGTGATTAGATAAGAATGGATTAGATGACCAATAATCTTTCTGAGACTTTCTTTTATTAAATGAACTAAAAATAACTATACCTATAAAAGTGTCAAGGTCTTGTAATTTTAAATCATAATTATTCTCTTTAGACGCATCAATTATATATTGTTTCATTTTGGTGGAAAAAAGGTTTCAAACAATTGGAAAGGCTCGCACGCCTTTATATTCTTTTTTGCAGCTTCAGATAATAATATTGTTTCTTCACTAGTATTTGAATATAACTTCTCGCCATCGATCCAAATGAATTCATGATTTTTTTCAAGTTTATCTAAGTTTTTAGAATAACTAGCACAAGCTTTTTTATAAGTAATATTGGGTAGTGTGAATTCATGTTCAGAATCTGAATCAGGTATCGAATCACAATCGGAATCAAAATCATCGGGGCCTGAAATGTCTGCATTCGGAATCAATATGCTTTCGTCGGAATCACTATCCAAATAATCTGATTCATACTCTGGATGCGGTGAAGTAGAAGATTTTGAACGTTTCCGTGACATAACGAATGTATTAAAAAAGTGAAAACCAATATTTTTATTATACGAGGTGTGTTCAAAAAGTAAGGTGAATTTTTGAATTTCGCGGGTTGAGAGAGTCCGATTTTCAAACAAATTTTTGTCCAAGTTGGTACACATATCCTGAAGGTGTCCGCCGAGTTGCAGCCAATTTCATTGTTTACTTTGTCTGTGGCAGCTGCAAAGGTCTAACGTGTTTTTATGTGCTCACCGATTTTTGTGTGCTAAAAAAAATGGATCAGAGAATTTGCATAAAATTTTGTTTTAAATACGGAATCCAGTGTTCCAAAACTTTGGAAATGTTAAGAGTGGCATACGCTGAATCTACTTGGAGTCAAAAAAATGTTTTCAGCAAATCGGGATCATTATTGATGTTACTCAGCATCTCCTGAGCGATGTTCACACGACGGTCTTTTTGGTCGTAATTGAGCAATTTTGGCACAAATTTCGCAGCCACACGTTTCATGTCCAAAACAGCTGAAAAAATCGAATGACACGAGCCAACCGATATGCCAACATCCTCGGCAACTTCTCTAACAGTGATTCGACGGTTATCCAGAATCATTTTCTTCACTGTTTCTACGGTTTCATGTGTTATTGACGTGCTAGGACGTCCAAAGCGAGGTTCGTCATTAACATCTTCTCGACCTTCTTGAAAGAACTTGTACCACTTATAAACATTTTTTTGACTCAAAGTAGATTCACCGTATGCCACTCTTAACATTTCCAAAGTTTTGGAACACTGGATTCCGTTTTTGAAACAAAATTTTATGCAAATTCTCTGATCCATTTATTTTAGCACACAAAAATCGGTGAAGACATAAAAACACGTTAGACCTTTGCAGCTGCCACAGACAAAGTAAACAATGAAATTGGCTGCAACTCGGCGGACAGCTTCAGGACATGTGTACCAACTAGGAAAAAAATTTGTTTGAAAATCGGACTCTCTCAACCCGCGAAATTCAAAAATTCACCTTACTTTTTGAACACACCTCGTATGCTTTACTTATAATTCATGTACAAATTATATAGAACATGTGTCCATGCACAAATGAAAAGATGTAAAAGTTTGCTCGTGAATTTTGTAGTGGTAGATAGAAACCAAACTTTATGTAAAATTCAAGAAAAATTTTTGAAAATCAAAAAAAGTCTCGAAAAGTTTTGAAAAAATTTGAGAGTGTTCTTTGATTAATTTTAAGACATTTTTGTTCTTAGAATTTTTTTCCTAAAGTTTGTAGTTTTTAAGAAAACGATAGATTAAGATTTCCATAAAATTTTTTCATTTTTACCGCCATTTTGAAAAAACGCGTCGACGAATCTTTCTGAAAAAATTCCACTTAATGTTTACGTGCCATGATTACCTCTGATCATAGTAGAAAGTTGATACTTTTGCGTAACTTTTTTTACAAAATTTTCACGTTTTTTACGTTTAAATCGGCCATATTTTTTTTCTCGGTGTTTAATCGAAATTTTGAGTTTAGATTTTGAAGCATAATAAATAAACACTTTGAATAGGTAGTAAAAATTCTGATTACTTCGACGTTAAGAGGACGTCGAAGCTAGCATTTTTACCATCAGAGTAACTCTACCTAATGGCACATATTCGCAATCAGTTTCACACTATTCTTCGTTATTTGCTGCTAGATTTCAATGAAATTTGCACAGGATATATAAAATGATGCAGAGAATTGGGCTGTGCATCGAAAAGCGGCGAAAATTGAAAGAAAAACCTTTCTGATTAGTCTAAAACTGATGAACTCTACCTAATGGCACACATTCGCAATCAGTTTCACACTATTCTTCGTTATTTGCCGCTAGATTTCAATGAAATTTGCACAGGATATATAAAATGATACAGAGAATTGGGCTGTGCATCGAAAAGCGGCGAAAACTGAAAGAAAAACCTTTCTGATTAGTCTAAAACTGCTAACCCCAACCGCGTACGTTATACGTATGTAGTAAGGATATTCCCCAAGAGGTGGCGCTGTATGGGTGCATCGATGTTGGGGTTAGCAGTTTTAGACTAATCAGAAAGGTTTTTCTTTCAATTTTCGCCGCTTTTCGATGCACAGCCCAATTCTCTGCATCATTTTATATATCCTGTGCAAATTTCATTGAAATCTAGCAGCAAATAACGAAGAATAGTGTGAAACTGATTGCGAATATGTGCCATTAGGTAGAGTTACTCTGATGGTAAAAATGCTAGCTTCGACGTCCTCTTAATGGGTTAATATTAACCGTCGTGTAAAAGGATAACTTACAACATTTACGTATTAAGGTTGTTCTCTCGTGGTAATTGCCTCTAAAAGTATCTTTCTTGTCAACTTAATACATGCGTATAAGCGTTTACGTACCTAGGTGAAAACTTTTGTGAATGATTGTTTAACTGATTTTAGTTTTGCACATGCGCAAAGCATCATGCAGCAGTAAGGCAACTCGAAGACAAATTTTAAATTATTATAAGACTAATAACAAAATTAAAATTTAACGCAGCAGTAATTCTGCTTGTTTGCTATCCTTTTCTATTCAGTGCAACGTTGTCAAAAGTTTACTTTCCATCCTCCCTCGACTCTAATGGCGTCGACATGTGTTGAGCAAACAGAAATCTTTAATATTACGATTGAATTACCTTAATTATATGAATTATGATAATTTTATGCAACAATTATCAAGAAAACTCTTTCGCGATTATTAAGAACTTTATTGCGGCAACAACTTAACATAAAGTTTACGTGTACAAAGTACAAACTTTAAGAAGAAATATCTCACACGGTTTCGCCAACTTAAAATTCAGTTGGAAAAGAGGCCAACTCGAAATCCAGTTGGAAAAGGTGCCAATTCGCGGACAAAACTTATCCTTCTACATTATTAATTATGTAAATTATAATTTATTTATATATTGCACTTGAAAATGTTGGTTATACAATTATTTATTATGTGTCGCACGGAAGTTTTATTATTGCTCTGTTAACTCTATAATTTATACATGTACAAGGATTTTTAATTCTTCTTAAACTAATATAAATATAAACTTGATTATTATAATGAATATTATCATTGACTCTATTATTTAAAAAAGAACGTATGTTAACTAACGCTTCCAAAATCAACATATTCATGATGTACATATTTCGCGACTACTTTTCAAAAGTACGGAAACTGGAATGCTCGCATATATGCACTTGAGTGGTCGATCCCGGTTGAAGAAGGTACTATCTCATAACCCGGTTGAAGATGGTGCGACTTCAGACGCATTATATTTTTTTATATTTTGTAGTGGTAGCGTGCCGACATTTTAATATGCTTTATTTTCAAATTGAAAATACCTTTCGCAATAGGGAAAAAAATCAGGAATATCAGGAATTTGAAGTGATACATGCACATTAATTATAGGCAAAACTAAATTTTGTATTTTACGCTTATTGGGGTATATAAGACATCGATTTTATTGCATTTCTTGCTTATAAAGCTACATGGAAAATTAATTTTATCGTATTTCTCGCTTGCAGCGGAAGATAAGTATTGAATTCATTGCATCTCTCGCTTAGGGGTCATATGGAATATTAATTTGATCGCATTTCTCGCTTTTGAGGCATAATGGAAAATTAATTTTTTGTAACTCCGTGTGCAAAATTCGATTCTGTGCACGCGTTTGAGTGCGTAAATTAGTACTTTTTCGCACTAGTGCGCAAAATAAAATTATCCTGCAATAGTGCTCAAAATTACGAGAGAAAAAGTGATTTCAACCCCGTACCACCTTTTCACCCTCACTTCGTTCAGGCACAACTATCGGTTTGGGGAGAATTAACTTTTTCTCTTATAATTTTGAGTTCTATTGTAGTAAAATTTTATTTTGCTCACTTTTGCTGCTATGTACTATCTCGCTCGCTCAAATGTCAGCACAAAATGAAATCTTTGTGCAATTCGTTAGGAAACATAGTATACGATACATGCGCATAGGTGACTCCCACACTCGCCTTTTTACCACCCTCGCTTCGCTCGGTCGGCTAATCCGACTCGTGCGTGAATCACCTATTTTTGTGGGGTATCGGTCATCGTACCCTTGTGGGATAAGATGAGTCATTGGTTTCATAGCATTTCATATAACACATTGTGATATAAAATTTAATTTTATAAATTTCTAGGTTTTTAAAAATGTACAAAATTTATTTTTTTTTAATTTAATTAGGCACGATGTTTGGTAATGCTAGGAACATCTCTATTTTCGAAAATACTGCTTAAACACAAAACAGTTTTAGACGATAGTTGCAGAGTTTGGAACTAGCAACCCATTGATAACCATTACTATGACGTTTTCCGTATCTTCAAGGTTATTCAGAGATCAATTTAAAAATTTGAAATTAAACCTTATATTTTTGTCCCTTGATACCGTAAAAAAGAAATATGTGAATTATTTTGTGTGTGACCTTCACCATGACCTTTGCGAAGACTGTCAAGATCTTTTAGAGCACAATTTAAAAAAATGATAACAAGAAAAGTTTCACACTTGATTTTCACCATGATTTCGCATTTATTTCAAGGTCTTGTAGAAGTCAATTACTAAATTTCATAGCGTATTCTCTATTTGCTTCATATCAAGTACTTTCACCTCATAAATTTAAAGGTATAAAAGATTTTGCGTGCCAGCCGCGTATATTCGCGGTGAATTTATAACATGAATGCTCGGCTGCGTACGAACTGCGGCGGTTAGCTGCGCGAGGGGGAAGGGGTGAGAAGGGGTGAAATATGGGAAACACACTTACGAAAAAAGGAATAAACGCACTGCACCTGCTATGAATGTGTGCACATCGCTTGGCGGTATGGAGAAGCACCTCCTGGGTTACCGCTCGAAATGCTGCTTTCCTCACACAAACACACACACACATAAGGTAATCTGCAACGGGAAAATGCCGGATGATAGCGATCGTATTACGTCAATATTGCTGCGGTGACGTACTGATGAGCTCTCTCTCGATCTTCGACTTGTTCGTTGCTTCGCTGGTCGGGCCCGAAGTGCGTGCGCAGCTTCTCCCGTCAAGTCGTTCGTCGACCGCCGTCAAGCCATGCGCATCGTACAATTAGTGTTCGCGGCTGTGTGGATTTATCAAATTTTAACTATATTTTATCATAAATTCAACCTTTGTACTTGTCGTACACTTAAAATGTATATTAAAAATATGCCTCTATCCTGTTTTCTAGCTGTCATTATGTTAAATAATTAGAATTAAACAAATAATGCACCCAACATTCAATGACGAGATACACGGAAAAGCTTTTGAAAGCCTGGAGTATTCATAGTTTGGAAACTACAGAAATCCAAGAAACATTTTTCTTACTCTTTCAACTGTTAAATTACACATTTTTAGAAGGAATGAATATCGTTTTTATTTTTCGTTTAATTTTTCAATCGATTATGTTTTCTTCTAGTTTTTACTGAAAAATGATTCTAAGATAATGTAAAATATTGCCTCTACTTCGTTTTTTGATGCTTGTAATTGCAATCTATATATATTTTCAGCGTAAATATGTAGTACCAGCTTCCCAACGTCTTTGTATCAATCGTATTTTTCTATTTATTTCTTCGTTGTGCACTTTTGACTGTTTTTTTTAGTGTTCCAACATTTACCAATATCGTGAAATTGTGCGTCTGCACTATATTTGTTAGAAATCTATCCAGTTTTTACAAAATTCAATTAAATCGTTGTTGTCTGTTAACTAAGAGACGTTATGTTAGAGATCGTATTTTTAAAATTCTAAGCACATTTTAACATAATTCAAACTTTTGTACTTGTAGTTTATTTAATGTATGCTGAGATCTGAATTTTATTGTAATCAAATATTATATTATTATGCATATTATATTATACGTTGTTATTCAATTAAATTTTTAAATTATAAAGCAAAAAAAAAAATTAATATAAATTTAATATAATAACTGTCAAGTGAGCGTAGTGACCGAGGAATTGTTGCTAGTATATAATAATTTGAATTCACTATAATAAATACTATTCTAAATAATTTAATTTTTTATTAATAGTAGTGTAATGGGGTGTCTCGCAAGATCAGATTCGTTTTAGAGCGTAAAACCCTTTTTGAAGTAAACTCGGTACAAGAGCGTGATGATCACTAGCAACTTTTGCTTTATTGATTTCTGCCGCCATTGCTAGACATTCTCGTAAATACCGTATGGTATATCGTAAACACCGTCAAATCTATTGGTTTTGCCTTTAGACGAGTCCAATTTAAAAGTATAATATGTTTCAGATTTTTTATATGCATAATAGTGCTGGGGATGTGGATTTCTGCGAGCCCTACCTCCCAATCACCGTTTAGCCGTATTTCACGACATAAATACGTTGTGAAGCATGTAGTTGTGTTATCGGGAAAGTACATCATACTACTATTAGTGGGTAGTACTAAGTCAAAATCTTCAAGGTGATCCATGATTACAAAGATTTCACTGTTGATGCTTTTACCCAAGAATTAAACTTGTCTGGATATCCGACCCACTTTACAAACACTTCTTTCTTAACACCACCACCTCTGGATCGAAGAATGTGCTCGATTTTAAAACTTTGATTTCCCTTAACACGATCTAAACCTACACGCACCAACCCCACGGTGTAAAAAACCCCGTCTATATTTTCACCATTTAAATCTTACAGCTCATAAGTAAATATATTTTGACGTCGCGCGATACGTGTTACAACAAATATCTCCTCGCTGAAATTCTTTTCAAAACCTTTCCCAAACGTGCCCTTTGACCGACTGATTCGTACGTGGTAACCGACACTGTATTTAGGGTATTTTAAAGGTTTACGGTTTACCATTTTGCCCTAGGGCGCGCTTTTGTTAATTACGACGTGTGAAATATTTCCAAACACGCTCTTTGATCGTTCGATTAAGTCGATCAACCACAGTTGCTTTTATACCAGGATTTCGTGCTACACGAAACAGAATAGTATGTTTTTTTAAAACGTTTTGCATTGACGCACCGACAATCTCTTTTCCTCTATCGCATTGCAAAAGTACCGGAATACGACCGTTTGCTCTCCTTAAAATTTTTTCGAAGGCTGCACCAACTGTGCTGGCAGATTTGTCTCGTGTAGGTTCCACCTACGCAAACTTGCAACATCGATGACGACGAGTAGATAAGAAAATCCATCGTTATCCTGTTTTAGAGACGTTAATTGACACAAATCAGCCTCTCAAACGTCGTCCAGGTTTGTCACGTTATAATGTAATCTCGGGAACTTTTTACGTGTCGGGCTGTGTAACGTGTACGCATCTTGATTGCTCAACCACTTATATAAACGCTTTTTTCGTTGCTTGATAATGCACGCCCTTTTGTATTTACTCGTACGAGGTGATGTGCACCCGCGTAGCCAGCCTCGTGAGATGGATCGTAATATTGCTTATCAAATTTTGTCGGCATTTTTATTTTAGCCATATAACAATTTAACCACCGCTTTTTAGCTATATTCCGTGTCTGAGGCGGTGTAAATACTGGTTGCTCTACACGTCGTTTGGCTGTATTTAAAGGTTCAGTCAACCTTTTAACCATTTTTAAAATTGTTGAATTTTCAATGAGGTGCATTGGTGTATCCGAGTGTGCAATGAACCGTGCAAATTCGAGTCTACCTATTGGCTCTTCTCCCACTCTCTTTGTCATCATCTTTACTATGCTTTTTAATTCTCTTCCTTGTTAAGACATCAGCCAGTAATTCGACTATATTAGAGTGTGGTAATAGTTTCCTGTCGAAAACAATGTTACCAGCAGAATTCCATTTTAAGTGATCTGGTGCTGCTGTGCTCCAGTGCTTTAGCAAAACTCGCGCTCTTTTCGCATGAATTATCGGTAAATTTTCAAGAATTTCCTCCTCAGTGAGAGATGGTGGACTGGTTTCGAACTCATCAGTCGTGTGCATCAAATCTCTCTCCTTCATTTCTTCATTTACTTTAAAAAATAAATACCGTCTCATAACCTGTAGATAATTTTTACACTTGTCGCGTTCGTTGTTGTACTTATTTGATTTTAAAATTTCAAACATTTCCGCGTCGAGTCGCGATAAAGTGTTATCTACAGTCTCTACAGTATTTTCACTATTGGTACCGTTGTCGTGATCATTATTTGAGACATGGGGTGAGGAACCCCCATTGAAAGTTTCCTCAGAAAGACACGCACGTGCCACCGTACTCTCCGGTACTCAGGGTTACCATTTAGGGTTTTTTTATCCTCTATTATCTAATGTAAATGAGGTCATACTGTGCGAATGCAACAAAGAAAAAACACCTCTATCTGGCAACACTGCCGGTACTAGAACCATTTTCCGAGCGCGTTCCATAACCTTAATCACCTCTAATTTTTGAAAATAATGCGCTCACAAGTGGTGCAATCAACAGACGCAAAAATGCTCCACCACTCTGAACAATAGTACGTTTTTTCGTTTTCCACGTATCGCGACCTCCGCGTGTTGTTTTATTGACCAGCTTTCGCGTGGTGAAAAGCGTTCAATAAAACTACAGATTTTTTTGAAAAATGTTTTCCAGGCAAATAGTGGTCCGACGGTAATGTTCTCCCGGCCATAGTTTATCAAAGACTGGTTTTTAACGGTCTTAGACAGCGTTATAAAGATTTTTTTTAGCGAATAAAACTTGATGTTTGTGGTGTCGTGATCTTTGGAACGTAGGCACATTGAACTTTGTCGCTAGGAAATATGCACGTACGAAGACGAAAAGCGTCCGGTATATCTTGCGTCATGTCTAAAACCAAATAACTAAATGGCGGTGTACATGCATCCATGTATGCCTCTTGTAAAAATTTTGGATCTTCTAGATAAACTTATCGTGCAAGGTGCAAAATTTGAGCTCGATCACGCGGATTTTTGAAAAGAACTATATAATTTGAATATAAGGATAAGTCTCGTTAATTTTGACCCTTATAAAAAATATTTTGCGTTATAAAAATAACACGTTTAAAATAATATGCTTTTATGATGACTAGCTTTTGTAAATAAGTCGAGTACACAACTGTTGGTAGATTCGAGCATCAAATTGTCAAGTATTAACAGTTTTTTCTTGTTTACATCGTAAGAATAATCGCTTGGTTGCGGCAATCCTTCTCTAAATTCAAGTTTTTGTTTGTCACCCGATTTAAAATCTGTACGGTACGATTCCTGACATTCACCGCAATAAAAAATAATTCTGTCACAGCGTACATTACACATTCGCGGTAAATGTTGAAGAAAACGTTTTACAAACACGGATTTCCCAGCCATCGTTGGGCCCGCGCTTATACACGTAAAAGGGTGTTTCCATCGCGTATCCATTGTCAATACTAAACGTGAAACTTTAAATACGTATTCTTATAATTAACTCAAAATATTAGCATGACCACCGCGGTGGGGGCGGCGGCGCGGATGGTAGATACGCTGATACAACCGCGGTTTGTTTAAGCGAATCACCGTGCGGTTAACTAGCCTGACAAACCGCTCTACCGCTTGATAAAAGTGATTTCCCATTTTTTAATAAACATTATACATTACCTTCATAATCAGCGACACTCACACACACACACACACACACACACACACACACACACACACACAAGCATGACCGATAAAATCAGTCTATTTTTTTAAAGCAAAGTAGTTTTTAAATATGTTATTATTCTATATTTGATGAGAAATAATATTTACATATACAAAATTTAAGAATAAAATACAAATATTTTTATTTGTAAAAATAATATATTAATATTTACTTACAAATTCTACATATTTAAGAAAATTTTACATATTTACAAAATTATACATATTTACAAATTTTATATATTTACAAATTTTACATATTTTTTACACATATTGCAAATTATTTCCATGGTATCCAAAAGGAAGCGAACCATTGTTTGATACGTAATGCCTCTTTTTCAAAACAGCGCACAGGGTTTTAAATTCTTTACGAGTTACCACATCGTGTTATTGTGTTCTGTGTATCGACATATATTTGACTTTAATTGTAGAATAGTGTGTATCTTCACAATCAGGATCTTCGGATTCATTATTATATAAAAGGTATGTGTTTAAAAGCGATTTTGTATTATCAAAGGAGATCGCCAACGGAAAGCATTTGAAGTATATCTATATACATTCAAAATTTGTATATATAGATATACTTGCAATGTTAAAAATGAAACTTTGTCGGTTAATTTTGGCTTTTCCTTTCATTTCCCGAAAATAATTTTTTTTGCAAATGAAATATTGCTAGTAAAAGTAAAAGATAATGCATGATTTATACGTCTTGGATCGTCTTTATTCTTATTGGCGGACTCCTTTAGTTTTAAGGAGTTATTAAAATTTAAAGACACACCTTTCACTTTACAACACTCCAATGATCTTGACAGTGTGACAGCGCGATATGCATAAAATTTTACAGCTATCATGGTATCTATATAACTACCCTCACCGTAACTTTCTAACTCGTCGGTCATACCTCCTAAACGATTACTTAATGGCGGTTCATACTCGCATACATCATTTTTCTTTACAAAAATACACGAATCTGTATCACAATACAGCAACCTTTTGTCGAGTTTTTACATATATTTGTATAGCTCTAATCGTGCTTGGGCCGTTGTATATGCCGCAATTACAAAGTTTGTATGAGGTGCTTGCATCGCACATTCTTCTTTAAATTGCCAATTTACGTACATTACATCGTCGTTTACGGCAACTACGCTAAAAATTTCTTTTTCGAGTGCTTTTAATAATTTTAAAAATAGTTGACGATTTTTGACTATGGTTGTCTGTTTCAAGGTGCTTCGCTGCCCAAATTTACCCCACAACGAATTTAAACACAATTTCGAAACAGCACGTAGACCAGAGTTTTTTTCAATTTTCGACGCCTTTGTCATATTCGCGTATATAGCGCTCTTTTGATGCTTCGTCCACGCACCACGAAGGCCACCCACTAGCTGATTGTTTAATCTTCAAGAATTCATCAACATATGCCGCAAACAAACCACCATCGTTACCGTTAAATTGTTACCATATTATATATATGTCTACAATATAATATCCAAGACTCACAGCCTTACGCATTTTGTCGACGAATGCTTCACCGACAGAAAGAGTGCGTGGAAGACATAAATTATCCGCATTGTAGATATTAACAAAGGACCGCTGGGATATGGTATCTACGTTTAAAGTCTTTCTACCGCGACCCTTACCGATAGGTACATTCACATAAGTAGCTTCTAACACAAATTTTCGTCTATAAAGAAATTTGCATTACTGTGAGTAACGCTACCAACTAAATCCCACAAGTTAAAAACAAAATTTTGTACAGGTCGTAATGATATTCCTGCAGCACCGTGTACAAAATTTTCGCTATTAATAGATACACCTATCAAGTCATCAGGATGACTTTTTTTTTACTAAATAATCATGTATATCGCATATGACTAATTCTAACCACAAAATTATATTAAAATTTTCAGGCGGATCATTTATCCGAAGGGTTAACCGACATCCGTTAACGCGGAATTTTTTAATATTATGATTTTTTTCACTCTCTAAAAAGACTCAAACTACCTGATCATACATTGACTGGCTTTCCTGCATGCTCGCATCGTCGCAAGCACTCGGGGAAAGTACTAGTTGGAAGTCATCAGACTCGCTTTCAGAATCCGAATACTCCACCAGTTGTCCTCAAAACTCGTTTTTTTTTTTTACTGAACTGAAATAAAAATATTGTAAGGGTAGGTGTAAATAATTATAAAATAAAATTAAATTAAATTTAAAGTATGAATTTTTTCAAAATGTATTACAGAGTATAATAATAATAATAAGAATATTACAATTTGAAAACAATAACGAAAAGTGATAAAATTATGAGAATTGTGGTTCCAGTACACCATTAAAACTTTCGCGAACGCGATCTAATAGATTTTCCACGTCGGGATCCGTATATAACGGTGAATTTACATCAGTGACCATAGTATGAATCCACCGTATTTCTTGTGCTCGACGAGAATGTCTTATTTGACTCGCAAACGTTGATAAAATGGGTGATCCCCATCGATTTTCATTTTCGCAACCATTTTCCTCCCTACGGATTACTAAAGCAAAAAAAACCCTATGTTGAAAATGATAAATTATTAACATTAAGGGTATACAAAATTTTACACTTAAGTTCGTTTACACGACGATCCAAAACGTGGTGCTCGTTAAACAAGTCCTGATCGCTCTCTGCATCATCGTGCGTGTAAAATCGTTCGATAGCCGCCGATCTGTGGTTCCGGATTTCTTCGGATATGGGGTTAAACTCAGCTTCCTCAGGTGAATTACCCCTAATAGATCTCTAGACGTATTCCATAGGCTCGACGTAATTTGTTAAAATTACGCTAGCCAATAAACCACCTGGTCGGCTTCGCGGTACATACGGTTCTGTTTCAGCGTCGGATATGTCGAGCACAGAATTGTCTGATTCGGTTTCACGGTCGTCCTCACCAGGTATGTGAACATTAGCCACTTCGTCCACAGATGGGACTTGCGCATTGTCCACCACGCCGTTGTGTGCATTTTGTACACAACAGAGTTATGGGAGGGTTGCTCACCAGCCCCGACGCAAGTCGCACAATCACATGAACTACTTGTACGATCGTCGATGACATCATGATCGCTATCCGAATCAGATATAATAATAATTTCGTGATCGCTTTCCACATCACGTAATAATCGTCGTTGGGCTGAAAAATTAATTCATATATGTATTAAACAATCTACGAAAGCCTGAAAAAGGATACATTAAGCCTACGTGCGCGAAAGTAAAAGAGAAGCCCAAAAAGAATACACATACACCGTAAGTGCAAGAGAGAGAGGTTCGAGTCGTAGTCGCTCGTCCCGGAAGAGCGAAAAAGAGGTCTGAGAGGTGACGTATACTACACGAGTGCGAGAGTGAGGTCCGAGTGGTAGACGCGCATCCCGTAAGTGCGAGAGAGAGGTCCGAGAGGTGACGTATACTACACGAGTGCGAAGGAGAGGTCCGAGCCGTAGTTGCTCGTCCCATAAGTGCGAGAGAGAGGTTCGAGTCGTAGTCGCTCGTCCCGGAAGAGCGAGAGAAAGGTCCGAGAGGTGACGTATACTACACGAGTGCGAGAGAGAGAGAGGTCCGAGTGGTAGACGCGTGCCCCGTAAGTGCGAGAGAGAGAGAGAGAGAGTTCCGACAGGTAGTTGCATACTGTGTACGTGGGAGAGAAAGGTGCGAGTCGTAGATGCGCATCCCGCTAGTGCGAGAGAGAGAGAGAGAGAGAGAGAGATTGATTGAAATATTTATTAGGCCATTATCGGGTAGAAACCCCATAGGCACCATAAGCGAACTGATAACATGATTAAAACTTTTTTTAAAACTAAATAACAATATAAATTTCAATAATAAAAAGATAAAACCTTGACTGAGTAAAAAATAAAAATAAAATATATGTGCAATTAATTAATAAATTAAAACTTAAAAATAAATAACAAAATAAGTACCGTTCGCAAACTAAACGCAATATAAAAGATTATATAAAATGTACAAAAGTGAATAAATAATAACAAAAATGACAAATACAGAACTGCACCAGCATAATAAATAATAAATAACGACGCAATGAGTAACAGTAGAAATAACAACAGCAATCCCGACTAGACTTCTACATCCAGGTGAGGGATGGACCGCAAAGATATACCCTCGTTCGTGACCCGCATAGACCAGGCTGCCTGATTGAGCCCAAACAGATGATTGAACAAAATAGTCTCGAATTTGTCTAAAAATTAAGGATCGAAGGTGAGTGAGAGAAAATGATTTAGGATATGAGTGGAGGGAATGACAAATGATATGTTTAAAGCTTCAGTGCGTGGAGGAAGATACATAAGTGCCCTAGGTGGATGGCGGGAGGAGGAACGAGGAATATGGCCAGGGGTGTTGAGTTGGGTGGAATGATCTGCCAGGTATGATGGTGACTTATGAGCAATAATGTTAAACGCCAGGGAACCAATGAGGTATGAGCGTCTAGACTCGACCGACAGCCACTTCAAACCCAGTCTATATGGGGTTACGTGGTCACGTCTCGTTATATGGCTCCATACAAATCTCACGCAGGCATTCAATAACCTCTGCAATTTTAGGTTTCTAGTCTGGTCCACATCATTGTAGGCCGCACACGCATAGTCGAAGTGGGGAATAATGAGTGCTTCCACTAGATTCTTACGAAGTTTCATTGAAAGTGCCTTATTATAATAGCGTAGTGAGTGCAAAACTCCGTGAACACGCCTACAGATTGTCATGACCTATTTTGACCAGTCGAGGGTGGGTGTAATCAATAAGCCCTACGATTTTACCACATTTTCATAATCTAGAAAGTTATCACACAATTTAACTCTCGGAGCAGTGTTCAGGTTAATACAAGATATATAAGCCTGACTACCCAGGATCATAACCTTCGTCTTTTTTACATTTAGTGAAAGGCCGTTTTCCAATGCCCACCTGGCTATCGCGTTCGCATCCTGAGATACGCGTTGAACACCATTGTCAGTATCGGCTGGAAAAAACGAATGATAGACCTGAGCGTCATCGGCAAATAACATATAGTTACTAAACTTGAGAACCTTAGGTAGGTCATTAATAAAGATGGAGAATAAGACCGGACCTAGAACACTGCCCTGAGGCACACCTGCATTCACCTCGAGCTAGTCAGACAGCATGCCAACCTCATCCACAACGGCTTGCGTGCGACCCACAAGATATCTGTAGAACAAATTGAGTACAGTATCTGAGCAACCGATGTCGGCCAACTTTCGGATAAGTTGATCATGAGGAACTGTGTCAAAGGCCTTGGAGAAATCGAATAAGACTAGGATCGTAATCATTCTGGAATCGATAGCTCTTCTTACGTCGTCCAATACCCCCAGAAGAGCTGATTAAGTACTGTGACCCCTTCTAAAACCCGCTTGTCTGGCTGATAATAATTTATTAAATTCGAGGTACTCAACCAGCTGGTCGTGCACCAATCTCTCCAACACCTTTGACATCTCGCAGAGTTTGGCAATCGGTCTCGTGTCAGAGCACGTCACCATCCTGCTCGATTTCGCCAACGGGTACAGTATAACCCTTTTCCAACAATCGGGGAACCATCCAGTTGAGAGCATACCATTAAAGAGTTCTGTTAACGGTAGAGTAATTTGCGGTTCTAACAGTTTTAGCATTCTAATTGAAATATCATCAACACCCGATGAGAGAGAGAGAGAGAGAGAGAGAGAGAGAGAGAGAGAGAGAGGTCTAAACCGTAGACGCGTGTCCCGTAAGTGCGAGAGAGAGAGTTACGCCAGGTAGCTGCGTACAGTGTACGTGGGAGTGAGAGGTGCGAGTCGTGGACGCGCATCCCGTAAGTGCGAGGGAGAGATTGATTGATTGATAATAGGTTTATTTATACCTAGGTTGAGTTTTCAACCGTAAGGCAAAGACATTAAAATACAATTTTAATATTTACATTCACGCTAGTAACGTAAGGAATAATCCTGTTTTTGATCAGTTAGTACAGTTTACATGTAAATCAATCCAGAAATTATACAAATATATGTAAAACAAGGAAGTAATCGCAAAAATATTGAAACTTATCAGACTAATCGAGTAAAATTTCTAACTATACTACTTACTAAACTAATAATAATACCTAGAAACGCAAACGCAGGCGTAGAGGTGACAGCGTGTATCTAAAAGCATAAAAACAACAAAATAAAATAGTAATTGAATTATAAATTATAACTTAAAACAATCAAGCAGCAGACTTCAAATAGTCAAACAAACGACTCTTGAATAAGTTGATACTAGTGCTAAGCTTCAATTCCGAAGGCAAAGAATCCGACAAATCCATGACTTGAATGGTAAAAGACTTGTTATAAGTAGTGGTAAGAACTAATGGGCGTTCAAAAGAAGAAAGCCTATTTCGCTCGGAATGACGTACTTCACTATTTGGCACCGGGAGTAATGCGTGCAAATATTCTGGTTTTGCAGACGTTAGTATTTGATATGTGAGTACACCCATAAAGTATTTACGACGTTTCACAGTTGACAACCAATTTAATTTACTATAAAAAACGTCTAATCGGGCATCTTTCCTAAGTCGATAAATATAACGAACACACACATTCATCAGGCGCTGCAGCTTTTTATTCAAATAATCGGGTAAATCGCAATAAACAAGGCAGGCATAATCAAAAAGAGGCAATATTAGTGCATTAACCAATTTCTTTTTGATGGACATAGATAGAAAATTTCCGCGATTTCGTAGTTTGTGGAGAGTGCAGTGAACTCTGGAGACCAATCCAGCAATATGGATATTCCACTGAAGATTCTCATTGATAATAACTCCAAGGTTTCTTACAGAACTGACCAATGCAATCGCCTGACCATTGATGATAATAGGATTTAGGAGTCCCCGATTGATGAATCTCAATTTTTGTACCGAGCCTATAAGAAGTGCCTTGTTTTTAGCAAAATTAATCTCCAAGCCATGCTCATTTGCCCAGCTGACTACCTTCGAACCATCAAACGCGAGCTTACTTATAGCGACGTTGCAATTGCAAGGGCTGCAGTGTATATACAACTGCAAATCATCAGCAAATAACATACCTGATGAGTGTAACAATTGATTTAGAATTGAATTTATAAAGATGAGAAAGATGATAGGGCCAGGTGTTGACCCTTGAGGCACGCCTGATGAAGAAGGAATGAATTTAGATGGAGAACCGTCCTCACCAACAACGGCTTGAGAACGTCCAGATAGATATGAAAAAAAACCATCTAATAGTATTATCTCCAAAATTGATTTTTTTGAGGTTCCTCAAGAGTTTAGTATGATTTATAGTGTCAAGCGTTTTTCTAAAATTGAATAATAACAAAAAAGTTACCATACCTTTCTCAATGGCCAGTAGTACATCAGTTATCTTGATCAACGCTGTTTGAGTACTAAAGTGTTTGCGAAAGCCAGATTGTTTGGATGACAGCATGTTGTTTCTTTCCAAGTTATCCGTCATTTGTTGGGTCACTAAATGATCAAAAACTTTGGCAAAATGGGCCAAATTTGCGATTGGTTCTGTGTTTGAAGGCGTGACAGGCCTGAGAACTTTACTAAGTGGAACTATCAAAGCTTTTTTCCGCATGGCAGGATATATGTTAGTAAATAGCGATAAATTAAACAGTTCAGTGATCAAAGGTATAATAGCTGGAAAAACGTCTTTAAAATAAATCAATGAAAGACCATCAGAACTACGACTCTTTGCCTTAGGGAAACAAACAGAAAGAGCTTTATTAACTTGATCATGAGTAACGACCTGTAATTCAAAACATGGATAATCAAGTAAAGAATCCAGGTCCAAGATCTTTTGTAAGTGATCAAAATTACAGCATAGATGTCGACTCGTTCTTGACGCGAAGTGATGAGATAATTCGTGAATTGAAAAAAACTTAAGAGGAGAGTCCATAGTGTCTCTTACAATACCCAATTTTTGTAAAAATCGCCAGCAGCGAGAGTGATCAGAAGCATCCGATAATTTTTGCAAGCAGTATAAATCACGAGCCTTCTTAATTTCACGCTTTAATTCCCTACGCATTACCTTATATTCGCTTAGTAACCTAATGTCACCTCGACGCTTCGCTAATTTGTAGATAGAATCTCGTTTATGACATCTAACTTGCAAATCTTTAGTGATCCAAGGTGCGGACCAAGTGTGAGACCATCGGAGCATGTTTATCTAAATTTGAAAGAAGAGCGCTACGCAGGCAATAAAAAAAGGAATCAACATTTAGTAACTCATCTAAGTTTAAATTTAATTTAAAAGAAGAGAAGTCATTAACCTTTAGACTGCCGGGATTTGAAAGAGCATATCGCCCTCAGAAAACTGGTATATAAGGTACCTTATATCAACGATTGATCATGCATAAAGTGTCGATCAGAAGGTGCGTCAAAATATTGATTTTCCGGCAGTCTAAAGGTTAACAAAATCTGCAGAGAAAAGTGCAGGCGAAAATGTTCTAAAATCACGATATGTACATACTAACGAATTTTTCTTACATACTGGTAACTTATAATTAATCATGATAGAATCATGACCATTTATGAATGGACTAGATGACTGATTAGAACATATAACGTTTGATGCCGAGTCTACAATAAAAACATCCAGCCAAGTATCACTATTTTCACGATGATGGGTAGCATTAAATGGAACAAGATAAAGGAAATGTTCATTTATTAGATCAACCAAATGAGAGCTATAATAATTATCAGATAATAAATCTGAATTCAGATCGCCAGTTATTATAATATTACTGTAAATGTGAGTATACTCCTGTAATGTGGTAAAGAAATCAGTTAAGACATGTCCCTTCGGCCTACGATAGATAACTGATAAAAGAATCTTGGTATTTCCAACAAGTAAATCTAAGATCAGGTGCTCTGTTTCGTTAAGATTACCTATTTGGGGAGCCGCGACTACCCTAAAGATAATATTATTCTTCAGGTAACAAGCCACTCCACCACCCTGCATATACTCTCGTTTCCCAGTAGTGGAAGCCAGCTCACGATCATTACGTACTAAGGTGTAATCTTAAACATTATAAATAGAATTTGTTCGATTTGGTGTTATCCATGATTCTGACAGAGCAAGGATATCAAGATCTTCAGATAGTAGCAATGATTCTATTTCAGGATGGTGATCCAATAAGGAGTTGACATTAACATGGGATATCTTCAATGACGAAACTTGAGAGCATTCCCCGGTACGCACGTCCAAAGAACCACTAGAATTCTTACCAGACAGATCCATTATACGAGATTTATTAGATTTATTAGATGGATTTGATAAAGTACGAGCATCTAGTTGTGCTTCATGTAGTCACAGCGATAAAATTTCCTTTAAATCAGCTTCAGTAAAAATCTGAAAGCGTTCCGATTTTTCATATTTTCTAACATAAATTATACTGTCACGAGTCCAGATAAACTTGTAATTTAATGGCTCTAACTTACTCTTGACTAACAAGCGCAATTTGTGTATAGCAGGAGGTAACATCTCAAACAAATTCACATGATTTAATGAAAAATCCTGGGCATCTTCTACTAAACTACCATACTTAATAATACGAAACTGACGTTTAACCTCTAAGATAAAATTACGCGTTTCTGCAGATTTGTACCTAATTATAAAGGACGTAGTACTATTAAGAGGAGCCTAGGTTGATGTCGGTGATGGAACCGTTGGAATACTCTTTAGAGCAAATGGCCGCACATCTAATATATCGTCATTAAGATAATCCAAACCCAGGACGTGCATAATATTCTTAGCAATGGTTTTGACAGGAATAAAACAGGATGCAGGGATACCTGTTACCTTTATTTGAGTATTCGGTACTCTCCTAACAAGCATATCCTTGAGTTGGGCTACCTCAGCGCGAAACGCAGCGTTTTTTGATTCTAAGACGTTTATCCTTGTACCCTGATTTTCAAGAGATTGAATAAGACCGTCTAATTTATTATTAATATTATCTGATTGCGTCTTATTACTGTTAAATAAAAAGCTGATTGTTGAGAAGGGATCATAGAGTCCCAATTTAGAGGTAAAAATGACATAGTGGGCGATGGGTTGTTTATAACAGAAGAATTTAAACACGAGGTAGAGAAAGAGTCAAAACCTAAATCGCGACCAGAATGTATAGCTTTGTGACGGCTATTATTTGACATATCATTTGCTTCCTTTATCCTTAATGTGTTTAAATAAATCGATTTAACTACGGATTCAAAAAATTTGTAGCACAGCAGTAATCTGATGGCTTGTTACTCAGATAAATCGTAGCGCAGCCCGGGTGAAAAGCTCTATTACACGGGTTACAAGCCTTAACTAACTCTGAAATAGTCTTAGAACATCGCACGCACTTAACAGCCTTTGAATTACGTTTCCCACTCATTTAAACGATCTCTATATACATACACACTACAATAATAAAAGCACGCAAACAGCACTCGCTTACAAAATATAATTCGGATAAAATATAATTTCATTTAGCCTAAATTTTCCAAAGTAATTTAAATTGGTTATTTAAATTGGTTAACACACTCGTAATAAACATGAGAAATCAGAAATAGAAAATAATAGCAGAGTAACTCAACAATAAAAAATTCAACGCATAATACTAAAATGTAAGTGTACATAATTCAAATTTTCCATCGCAGAAAATAAACATACGGTTACAAAATCAATAGAATGTCAAAAAATATTCATTAGAACAATATTAAATTAAAAACACTTTTAAATTTAAATTGTTAATAACAGGCTTTAAATTTCAAATAAATATAAGATCGTTCACACAAAAAATCAAAAATAAAATAATAGCAAAGTAGCGTATTTATACATCACACCAATCAAAGTTCAGAATTCAAATATTTATTATAAACAATATTAAATTAAAAATAATATCAAATTTAAATTGTCGATAAGAGGTTTTAAATTTCAAATAAATATAAGATTATACGCATTGTAAATCAACAGTACATATTAATGTAAAGTAAGCAAAGTGCACATATAACGCTAAAAACTTAATGGTGGCGCCAACTCTGGGCGATAGATCGACCTATTAGGCAACTCATGAAAAATAAACATGTGCTTAGGTAACCTTAAAGGTACACAGTAAATATACTGCAAATACACCGCATATTTCGATTGAAAGTACAATCTGAAAAATACTACGCACGCGCTTTTCCTACAAACAAAAAAGTCAAAGTATTATAGAAGGTCCGTAAGATAGCTCAAATCTATACTCTCTTCTCACTATAATAAAACTATAAAGAGGACAAGGACAGAAACAGAAGACGTAAATATCACAGGCAAAACACTGTCATTGTCAATTTTTGAGGTCACAAAACTGTCACTATAACTTCACTCAAGGTATGCTCGAAAGTACGTGAATCTTGTAAATCAGCACGTCAGCTTGGTTTAATTCTGAGGTCACGGTACATTGATCGTCGTTGACGACCTAGACAGCAGATATACGGAACATACCAAAAGTAGACATGGAACCTCGCGCCCATGACTTGCCGAATAGAGTTAAAACTTTTCTTTTATTTTTGGAAATCCCTTGACTCTTGGTGCGTAAAATACTTATATGCATAGACCAAAATGAGCCTCAGGAATCTTGGTTTCTGTAACAGCAGTTTGCTCCCACAAAACAATATGAATATACAGTCTAGTAAGAGAAATTTGAGGAGCTATAACGAAACACGTCAATTTACTCAGAGAGATTGATTGATTGATTGATTGAAACTTTATTCGGCCGTTTGGGGTAGAAACCCCATAGGCACTACAGATAATACAAAGTATTTTACAGCATAGTTAATATAGGTTAAAATCTTAAAACTAAATAACAAAAATAAACGCTTAAATAGAGCGCAAATTGCTAACAGGTAATAAAATAAAATAAAACAATATAATAATAGAATAATATAAAATAATAATAGAGTGATACAATAAAAAAATTATATAATGCAATAAATTAAATAAAGGATCGAAGAACGCTCGAATTTCTCATAGAACAAATTATTCAGATACATAGATAAAATACAGATTACGACGAGTTAAAAGTACATTAGTTAAAACAAGTCTAGAAGTTACAGTAAAATAGGAATAAAAACTACGAAGCCTTCTCGAGACATGGGATGGGCCGTGGCGCAATGCCCTCAGTTGCGATACGCATAGACCAGGCATTTCTGTCGAGCCCAAGCAGGTGGAGAGAGAGAGAGAGAGAGAGGTCTAAACCGTAGACGCGTGCCCCGTAAGTGTATGTATGAGAGAGAGAGATAGAGAGATAGATAGATAGATAGATATTTCTACATTGCAAAAATAAAATACATTGTATATACTTTGGTATGCGCATAGTATACAGTAGTCATTGCACTTTTTTCCGTGATATCGCAGTCAAATACAGATTCAGTTAAAACTAAAATAAATCTAATTAGCAATATCAAAGATAAAATAAATAGGGCGAAAATCACATTAAGTCGATAAATATAAAATAATACAAACAAATCACAGTCAATACATCTATCAGTCGATATTTAAAATTTGGCACACGTCCATTCATTCATTCAACAATCATCCCATAAATACATTCACGTAAAGAGTGTATATGGGACATAACATTTAAACACATAAATAATAAATAAATAAATTAAAAGAATACAGGCGCACCCTAATCTAGTGTCAGAAAGTGTCTCCGCACAGAAATCTTAAAGCCTTTAAGGGAGGATAAGTTTCTGATCTCTGCCGGCAGTGAGTTCCATAAATGCGCCCCTTGAACCTGGAAAGAGCGTTTCTCAGTCTCAGTGCGCATCAAGGGAGGCGTTAACTCCTTTGGTGAACCTCTCACAGTGCCCCTAAGAACATACCTGGAGAAGAGACCCTCCAGGTATGGCGGAACTTGCCATAAAATACTGTCTCCTCGTATCAGTGCGCAGCCAACCCAGGGAAACCCTATGAGGGGTCACATGATCGTCCCTCCTAACACCACACACATAGCACACAAAGGAATTTTGCAGTACCTGCAATCTGTTCCGAATCTCCTGCGAGGCGTCCAGAACCACCATTGAACAATAATCGAGATGTGGAAACAGCAAGGCCTCGGCATTATAGAGTTGATCCATTTAAGGGCGGACCTGGAAACACCCATGCATTTCAGTCGATCAAGTAAACGAGTGGGAGAGATCGTGTCAAAGGCTTTACTAAAGTCAAATAATAATAGTTGGGTCACTAATTTCTTGTCAATCCCAACTCGAATGTCTTCAGTCAAATTCAATAAAGCGGTCTCTGTCGAACTGTAAGGTCTTAATCCAGTCTGAAGTGGGTCAGTAAAAGAATGTTTGTCCACGTATTCGCGTAACTGTTCCAGTATGATTTTTTCCAAAACCTTGGAGAGGAAGCTCAAAAGTGCAATTGGACGAAAATCGGACGGTGAAAACGGCGTTTTGCACTTTTTAAGTGGTGAAATGTGAGCTTTCTGCCACAATACCGGAAATACCCCGTCAGCAATTGAGGAGTTAAACAGCCCCACAATATGTTCATTTATGACCGGCAGAGCCTTTACTACTATGCTCTGCGGGATACCATCCGCCCCCCTAGCTTGCGAGGAAAAATGAGAGATTGCCAGAATAGCATCAGTAATGCCAATCTTATGAAACTTAAACCCACTGTCGCTCGCACTTCCGATGATAGACTGACGACCTCCAAGATCCTCACCAGAGGAGACCGACACACCCTCAAAGTAATCATTTAAGTCCCCCAGCGGAAAGCCATTCAACTCCAATCGCTGGCTAGGGAGAAGTCCTAGATTACGCAATTCTTTCCAAACACGGTTGTTGGTTAGTGATTCGAAAATTCGGTTTTGGAAATAATCTGTCTTTTTTGTTTCAGTCAATTCGTCCACGACCTGTCTCAGGGCAGTGAATTCGTCGCGTATTGTTAGGTCTCCTGTGCGGGTGAAACGTCTGTACAGTGCTTCACACCTGCGCTGAAGCTGAGAGAGCTCCGTATCCATGTAAGCTGGCTTTCTTTTGGATGTTTTCAGAGTTTTTATCGGAGCAAGTTTATCTATGGCCAACGTCAAATTGTCACAAAGACACCCCAACGCAGGTTCAACACAAAGCACTGGTGATTGAACCGGCGACCAGCCACAACGACCAAGAAACTCAATCAGAAGGTCTGACGAGTCCCGATATGTAAAGTGCTTAGGGTCTTCATGTAATGGTCTATTGTAAGGAATAGTCGCAGTAATGATATTATGGCCGTTGTGAAACGTCGCCGGTATATTGTCATTGTCTACGATAGTGTCATTGTCATCTACCAGTATAACGTCCAGCCAAGTGCGCGATGTTGATGTGAAGTGTGTGGGTCCATGCTGGACTATCTGCAGCGAAGGTTCGGCTGCTAGATTGCGTATAAACCTGGCATCATCACCATCCCCCAAAAGGTCCGCATTTTGGGCACCCATAATAAATTTATGACTGTATTCTAAACAGTATTTTCTAAGGTTATCCAAGAAGTTATTGTCCTTAGTAAAAGCTATCTTGGGTGGTCTATAAATAACTGCCACAAGTACAGGTGGGGCCACGCGATCCTCAATTTCACAAAACATAAACTCCGGAACGCCTGGTTTACCAAGTTGTTCCGTGTTCGAGGAGGCCAAATTTTACATTTTAAAGTAGATCTGATATAGAGGGCCACCCCACAACCTTGAGCTTTTGTATCTTGCTAAACTATCGTAAAACCCCCTATCTGGATGATGTGATCCAGTACTTTGGAATTTGGAAGAAGCTTGGACTCCGCAACACCAAAAAGGTCGTAGGAGGGACCATCGCAAAGAAACCCACCGATCTGGTCAATGTGAGCCCTTAAAGAGTTAACATTGAGAAAACCGGCCCGCAACCTCCCCCCAAATCCTCGACCAGGCTCTCCAGCAGTGATCCCATCTAGTCAATTTTCTCCCTTACTCTTGTCTGTATCTTTTTTGCTGCTACCACTAGTGATCGCATTGTCTGTATTATTCGGTGTAATATCACCGCTTACCACAACCACTCTATCAGTATTAATGTCTGGGACTTCCTCAGCATCTACAGAATTTGGACCACTAGTAGTAGCACCTGTCTTGTATTGCACAGCCAATTTATTTAGATCGATCAATGAATTAAACTTTTCTGTGACACCTCTTTCTTTTGCTTTTACAAAAAAGTTACCCCTTCTGTGCCAAATATATTTAAAACCTAATTTTTTAGCGCTTGTTTCGCAAATCGCAGCGGCCTCCGCCAGATCAATCCGGGCAATATTGCGCGACCAGATCCTCTTTGCAACAGGCAATGGTTTAGAAAATTCGAGTTCAAGAACAATGTAGTCGTGCCCTGCTGCAAAGGGCACAGCTGACTCAAAGTATTTGAAAACTGGCGGAGGGTTGCGTACGATAAACAGGTCAAGCCATGTGTGAGATGAGGTAATTGAGGTATGAGTATGATGAGTAGGATCGGATTTGATCAAGAAAAGGTTTAATGAATCGAAGTACGACTCCAACATGGCGGACGACCCATCCTTCTTGCACATATTAACGTTAAAATCTCCGGTAATGACAACCTGCTCACATGTGTGCAAGAAATTAGTGAAACGAAGAATTTTGATGGGTAACTCGCTGAGGGCCTCCTGTAAACTACACAAAAGAGTAACGAACTAGTTTGACTATGGATTTGAAACATCATGAACTCCGGGGAGTTGGAAAAGACAGGATCAGAGTGAGCCACAAGCTTAACCTCAAGATTACTTTTGATGTAAGCCGCAACACCCCCCCCCCCTCCTTTCCAACACGATCCAATCTATGTAATGTGTAGTTTGGAAGGCCCAACATGTCTGAGGAGTCATACTCAGTGAGAAATGTTTCGGAGAGAGCAATTATGTCATGATTAAAAAGCAAAACTAGTGATTCAATGAATGAAAAATGGGTTTTTAGTCTGTTAATGTTTACATGGAAGATGGAGAATGAAGAGTTAGTTATAGATGATGTCTGGCCAGGCAAACCCTATTTCGGGGAGGGAGGATTCGGAGACGAAATCTTAAAAATGTCCGCTTCTAAGTGAATTGGGAAGAGTTACCCCTCCCTTGGTTATACGCATAAAAACAGTAAAATTATTAACAAGAGGCCTCGCGAAGCCCAAATCGATGGATCGGTGAAGCGCTTTAGATAGCAGTTCGTAAAGCTGCTTGGGCCATAACGCACGCAAAAATATCGGCCCA
The DNA here is from genome assembly GCA_026168455.1 of Theocolax elegans. NCBI lineage: Eukaryota > Metazoa > Arthropoda > Insecta > Hymenoptera > Cerocephalidae > Theocolax > Theocolax elegans. Next base: position 53,494,183 of record CM047425.1, read on the forward strand.
GATCCACCCGCACCGAATAGAGAATCCGCCGAGACTCCCTTGAGAAGGCGCGCTCTCTCCAGAATAAGATCTCTAGTAGTGGGCGACGAAAACCGGACGACAATTCCATTTTTAATATTATTATTAATACTATTAGTATTGTTATTGCTATTGTTCGCGGCAGAGGTCGAAGGTTTATCTCGAACGAGCCAGGGCCGAGTTTCGACGATCTGGGAACTAATCCTTTGGAGATTTAAAATTTCAAATATTTTTTCCAAAGCTTCTCCTTCAGGAATGGCCAGGTTAGCCGGAATGCCGCGAATAAGAATTTCACACGCGTCATTAATTGGAGACGCCGTAGTCCCCAGACTCGTTCCCCGTAACTCGCTGATTTGTCCGCGAATCTCCTCATTTGCACTCTCGAGGGCACCTATGCGGTTTGACACGCCGGTGAACCTTTCATCCGTCACCGCTTCCATCATCGAAACCCGCAAACTTATTTCGCTGGCCAGTCCCTGCATTGAGGACTCGAGGCGCGAAACCGAATTCTGTAGCTTCGACTCCAAACGGCTCGCGAACTCTGTAAATAGAGCGGCCCACGGCACTGGTCGTTCGCGCGGGTAGGCCGGAGCAGCTCTCGGTGGGCGCGGCGCCGCGAGGTTACTTGGCAACCTGCGACGTTGATGGCGACGGGGGCGAGGCTATGCGCTTGGCACTGGAAGGAGACGGAGTGGGCGTGGCAGTCAGCTCGGTAGCGCAGGTCTCCAACGATTGTTGCGGCAACCTAGGCGGTGGCGCCCTTACATCAGTGGGAGCCGCGACTAGCGTAATTTTGTTACAAAGCAGACAGACCTCTGTGTAGTCCTTCCTGGTGAGTCTCCCGCTACACACAAAGCAGCCGCGCGATGTTGCCATAATATCCACGCGGCGTCCACCGACAAAGGTCAAAATGTGTGCAAAAACCGTTTAGATGTTGGGAGCACTGCGCACACTGGACAACGCGAAGAGTCGCCTTTTCCCTCTCGAAGCTAACCTCCAAAATGTTGCTAAATGAAATTTGCGAGTTATAGGACTACTGGCTGCAGCAATGTAACACTAACTTAATAGATAGACGCTGCTGAGAGAGAGAGAGAGAGAGAGAGAGAGATAGAGAGAGAGAGAGAAGCAGACGTATTCACTTTAAGCGCTTGAACGTTCCGAGAGGTTACTGTATGCGCTGTAAGTATATAAGAATTTTTGACAGGTAGTCGCACGTGTTGTATGTGTGGGGGATATATTAGAGTCGAATAATGCGCACAATATAATTTCTTAAAGTAACACACACACCCACACACACACGCGCGCACACACAAATATATGTATGGAATATTATCACACTTATTTTTTGTTTATTAATATAAATATTCAATTTACTTTAATAAATGCCTTGAATTTCTTAGTACTCCTCCATGATACGTCATAGTGTATATAAACACTGCATATTACGGCGCACTATGTAATCACCCACTGCAGCTATGACCACTTCATATTCGCGGAGAAACCGTCTGTATAAAATACTTATTTGGTGAAAAGTGCAACAACTGAGAATAAAATTCAATTCACGCACTAATCGCGCATACTCCATACGTCTTAACCGTATGCGCCACGTTAAATCACAGCTCCGCCAAATTCCAGGATGTGATTGTCGATATCGCAAATAATTCGCGAGCCTTAATATTCTTTCGCAAAGATTTCTTTCACTTGCACTAAGCATTTTTGCTCTCACTCACAGTCAACGATTTTTCAAAATTTGTCGTCCTACTCGTGCAGTAGTCAAAAACGAACTGGTGGATTCAGACTTTGTATTTTTAAAACAGAATGTTTTTCTGTACAATACCCCTACCATTGTTTTACACCATCATCTTCTGTATACCTGCAAAAATCACATGCATCGCATCTTTGTGTACGAGAATACAGCTTTACGCGAGATTCGAATGCGAGACGTCTGTTTTCTATCTGTAGGAGTATTGACGGAAAGATACGTTTTCTTCAAGTGTTTAGGTTTTCCCTTTTCCAATAAATCTCGTCGGTGCAGTGACGGAGCTTCTCGATGTACAAAAAAAATGCGAGCTATCGTAACGAAAAACAGTTGCCACGCATTTTTGGAAACCGTCTTGTACGACGTTACTGACCGAGTGCAAGACATCTGTTTTTTATGAGGAAATCACCGCTTTCACCACGTGTACTAGATCGTGGTTTTACCTCTACAACCCCATCCCCGTGGAAATTTTTATACCTTTCTTTAACGAAAACTGAAAATTTGACTCTTACCTTAGTTTTACTTAATTCTCTGTCGGGTTATGATCACTAACCTACGCTTGTTTTAGTATATACTCGTATAAATCGTATCAACTTTACCCGATGGCGAGCAAACAACTGTACTCAGTGCAAGTGATTTTAATTTTGATAATTTAAAATTTGATGTCCTGTATGGATATACCTTAGACGAAATGGAGCAATATCTTGATGATATAGTTGAAAAGCTCTCCGAAAGCGATGTGGTTGTTGATAATACAACGCAATGTAATAAACAAAATAATCATCATCAGTGGAAAATAAAAGGATAAGTTATAAAAAAATGACTGCGATAATAACAAAACGCAGTACATTGTTTACAAGACCAAATGAGGATACATTGAGCGCGTACGACAAATTAAATAAAGTAGCAACATTGGCTCGGGACGTCAGGTATGAAATTTCGTAAGTTTTCCATGCTCTTAGCGTAGTTGGCAGCAGATCAAATGTGATCATATGAATATCTACTATTTGGGCGCTAATGGGTTAAATACATTCCTTTTCATTTTGCTTCTCCCGCTGCACTCGTTCAGTATCATCAGTTGCAACTAATCTCGCTCTTGATCCTTCGACGACATTGAACACGCCGTATACCGTTAACACCGTTTTCACTTGAAATTTTCGAATTTAAAAATTAATCCTGTCGGATTTCGACACATGGCCCATCATAATATCGATAGCTATTAACGACTGTACATTTTCTCGTATTTACGAAATAATATACATTATATTGTTTTCGCGCTTGTGAGCACAGATATCTCAATAATACGTCACTCGGTAATCACACTTAGCAATGATATTTGTTTCACGTGTTCTTGGTCTATAATCCTTTAACCAGGGTTATGTGTCAAATAAACAAATATATATATATATATATATATATATATATATATATATATTTATATTTCAGTACTTCTGAGTGCTTCTCTGTGAAATCGAAGATGAAAAAAATGAATATTGCTATCAATGTGGGAATGTGCTTTAAAGGTATCCAGTAGTTCTCCTGAATTTTTTCAGTTTTTTTGGGGCCATTATTTTATGTTACAGAGAGTCAAAGTTTTTTTTTTTTATTATTTTAACGTCGCTCTTTTTATGCTCCCAAACCGGGGATAATCAGCGACGGAGGTGATACGATGTCTTGGTGAAGAAAGCACTTGGTGAAAATACATTCGCCAGTGGTGCTTGTATCAATCGGCCGGGTCCGGGAATCGAACCTGGGACCTCCAGATTACGAGCCCGACGCCCTACCGACTGAGCCATCGCAGGCCTCAGAGTCAAAGTTGATATTTTAGCACTTTTTTGCAATATATGCCCATTTTCATGACTTTGTAGCTCCCAGCAGATGCATTTTCAATATAAAAATAAATCTGACTTTTTTGTAAAATTTTCTGAATTTTTCATTAAAAATACTTTTAAAGACATATATGTATGCTGTCACACTCTTGTAAAACATCTAAACCTTAAATAGTGTAAATCAAAAGGCGCGATAGCGCCTGACGCAAGTATAGGAGCGAGAGCCATTATATACAGCTAACTAGCCCCTCCAAATTTTACTTTTTAACCACTTCAATATTACATAATTTATTTATGCTATTGGCCACGCATTACGTTCCTTATTTATTAATCTTTACTGTACAACAAGTTTTACACGAATTCATTTACGCACAATCAAGAAAATCAATGCCAAAGATATTGCTTGCTGATTTCCTTTCCTCAATTTTCGTCTTCTCCCTTTGATATATATAGTTAACTTCAAACAAAATGAGATAGAGATAGTATAGGAAAGGCATGAGATAGAAAGAGAAACAATGCTTTCCAGCTCGTGAGAGAGCGCGTACAGAAGAAAAAACTTATAGAAGAAGTTCAAACGTGGCCACTAGAGGGAGCTAGTTTCAGGTGAATACTTTTGTCACAGCTGAATCATCTGGCTGATTTTGTGTGAAAAGTTATGAATTAAAATTATTTATTTACGCAATTATTTCCAATACCTCACATTATTCCCTTTCGGTATTTTTTATTGTAGTGCAATGCAGATACTAGTGCAAGATAAGGACTTATATTCGCTCATACCGTATACCAGCATGTCAACCGTTGACTTCTCGACGAAAGAAAGAATGAGATGGAGAGAGAGTGAGAGAGTGAGAGAGAGAGAGAGAGAGAGAGAGAGAGAGAGAGAGAGAGAGAGAGAGAGAGAGAGACAAACATTAATAAAATTCTAACCATGAAAACAATGTTTTAATTTCATGCAAGTGATGTTATAACTTTTTTTAATCCTAAAGTATAATATTATAAGAATTGCACAAAAAATAAATGTATATTATTACATTATTTTAATTATATTTATTATATGATTAATTCATTTTATTTATATAATTTGATGTGTTTGCTTTAAGTTATATTATTTGAAGGGACTTATGCTTGTATTTTTATAATGAATCCCTCATGATATCTCAATGTTTTCCACATTGACCAAAATAATTTAAAAAAACAATATATTATAATTAAGTGGATGCTTTAATCGTTCTCTATCCTAATTAAAATTACTGAATAATCATTTTATTTTCTATATAAAGCCAATATATGTGTTCGATACTTTGCCAAGTACATAATATTTAATAATTATATGGACTATAACATATGTGGAATGATATTCTTTCCAACGTTAAGTGAAATGATTGCTTAATAGTTATATGTACTGACTTAAATAATTTAAAAGAATGTTGATAAGTTATTGTTCTCTTTACATATATTTATTGAATACCTTTTTTAATATTTAAATAAAATCAATGTGTCAGTTGTTTGGTAAGTGTAAAAGGCATTTAATAATTTTGTAACTTTCACATGCCTATAAAATGTTTGATAGTGACACTGACTAACATATATAGTTAAGAACATACCTGGAGAAGAGACCCTCCAGGTATGGCGGAACTTGCCATAAAATACTGTCTCCTCGTATCAGTGCGCAGCCAACCCAGGGAAACCCTATGAGGGGTCACATGATCGTCCCTCCTAACACCACACACATAGCACACAAAGGAATTTTGCAGTACCTGCAATCTGTTCCGAATCTCCTGCGAGGCGTCCAGAACCACCATTGAACAATAATCGAGATGTGGAAACAGCAAGGCCTCGGCATTATAGAGTTGATCCATTTAAGGGCGGACCTGGAAACACCCATGCATTTCAGTCGATCAAGTAAACGAGTGGGAGAGATCGTGTCAAAGGCTTTACTAAAGTCAAATAATAATAGTTGGGTCACTAATTTCTTGTCAATCCCAACTCGAATGTCTTCAGTCAAATTCAATAAAGCGGTCTCTGTCGAACTGTAAGGTCTTAATCCAGTCTGAAGTGGGTCAGTAAAAGAATGTTTGTCCACGTATTCGCGTAACTGTTCCAGTATGATTTTTTCCAAAACCTTGGAGAGGAAGCTCAAAAGTGCAATTGGACGAAAATCGGACGGTGAAAACGGCGTTTTGCACTTTTTAAGTGGTGAAATGTGAGCTTTCTGCCACAATACCGGAAATACCCCGTCAGCAATTGAGGAGTTAAACAGCCCCACAATATGTTCATTTATGACCGGCAGAGCCTTTACTACTATGCTCTGCGGGATACCATCCGCCCCCCTAGCTTGCGAGGAAAAATGAGAGATTGCCAGAATAGCATCAGTAATGCCAATCTTATGAAACTTAAACCCACTGTCGCTCGCACTTCCGATGATAGACTGACGACCTCCAAGATCCTCACCAGAGGAGACCGACACACCCTCAAAGTAATCATTTAAGTCCCCCAGCGGAAAGCCATTCAACTCCAATCGCTGGCTAGGGAGAAGTCCTAGATTACGCAATTCTTTCCAAACACGGTTGTTGGTTAGTGATTCGAAAATTCGGTTTTGGAAATAATCTGTCTTTTTTGTTTCAGTCAATTCGTCCACGACCTGTCTCAGGGCAGTGAATTCGTCGCGTATTGTTAGGTCTCCTGTGCGGGTGAAACGTCTGTACAGTGCTTCACACCTGCGCTGAAGCTGAGAGAGCTCCGTATCCATGTAAGCTGGCTTTCTTTTGGATGTTTTCAGAGTTTTTATCGGAGCAAGTTTATCTATGGCCAACGTCAAATTGTCACAAAGACACCCCAACGCAGGTTCAACACAAAGCACTGGTGATTGAACCGGCGACCAGCCACAACGACCAAGAAACTCAATCAGAAGGTCTGACGAGTCCCGATATGTAAAGTGCTTAGGGTCTTCATGTAATGGTCTATTGTAAGGAATAGTCGCAGTAATGATATTATGGCCGTTGTGAAACGTCGCCGGTATATTGTCATTGTCTACGATAGTGTCATTGTCATCTACCAGTATAACGTCCAGCCAAGTGCGCGATGTTGATGTGAAGTGTGTGGGTCCATGCTGGACTATCTGCAGCGAAGGTTCGGCTGCTAGATTGCGTATAAACCTGGCATCATCACCATCCCCCAAAAGGTCCGCATTTTGGGCACCCATAATAAATTTATGACTGTATTCTAAACAGTATTTTCTAAGGTTATCCAAGAAGTTATTGTCCTTAGTAAAAGCTATCTTGGGTGGTCTATAAATAACTGCCACAAGTACAGGTGGGGCCACGCGATCCTCAATTTCACAAAACATAAACTCCGGAACGCCTGGTTTACCAAGTTGTTCCGTGTTCGAGGAGGCCAAATTTTACATTTTAAAGTAGATCTGATATAGAGGGCCACCCCACAACCTTGAGCTTTTGTATCTTGCTAAACTATCGTAAAACCCCCTATCTGGATGATGTGATCCAGTACTTTGGAATTTGGAAGAAGCTTGGACTCCGCAACACCAAAAAGGTCGTAGGAGGGACCATCGCAAAGAAACCCACCGATCTGGTCAATGTGAGCCCTTAAAGAGTTAACATTGAGAAAACCGGCCCGCAACCTCCCCCCAAATCCTCGACCAGGCTCTCCAGCAGTGATCCCATCTAGTCAATTTTCTCCCTTACTCTTGTCTGTATCTTTTTTGCTGCTACCACTAGTGATCGCATTGTCTGTATTATTCGGTGTAATATCACCGCTTACCACAACCACTCTATCAGTATTAATGTCTGGGACTTCCTCAGCATCTACAGAATTTGGACCACTAGTAGTAGCACCTGTCTTGTATTGCACAGCCAATTTATTTAGATCGATCAATGAATTAAACTTTTCTGTGACACCTCTTTCTTTTGCTTTTACAAAAAAGTTACCCCTTCTGTGCCAAATATATTTAAAACCTAATTTTTTAGCGCTTGTTTCGCAAATCGCAGCGGCCTCCGCCAGATCAATCCGGGCAATATTGCGCGACCAGATCCTCTTTGCAACAGGCAATGGTTTAGAAAATTCGAGTTCAAGAACAATGTAGTCGTGCCCTGCTGCAAAGGGCACAGCTGACTCAAAGTATTTGAAAACTGGCGGAGGGTTGCGTACGATAAACAGGTCAAGCCATGTGTGAGATGAGGTAATTGAGGTATGAGTATGATGAGTAGGATCGGATTTGATCAAGAAAAGGTTTAATGAATCGAAGTACGACTCCAACATGGCGGACGACCCATCCTTCTTGCACATATTAACGTTAAAATCTCCGGTAATGACAACCTGCTCACATGTGTGCAAGAAATTAGTGAAACGAAGAATTTTGATGGGTAACTCGCTGAGGGCCTCCTGTAAACTACACAAAAGAGTAACGAACTAGTTTGACTATGGATTTGAAACATCATGAACTCCGGGGAGTTGGAAAAGACAGGATCAGAGTGAGCCACAAGCTTAACCTCAAGATTACTTTTGATGTAAGCCGCAACACCCCCCCCCCTCCTTTCCAACACGATCCAATCTATGTAATGTGTAGTTTGGAAGGCCCAACATGTCTGAGGAGTCATACTCAGTGAGAAATGTTTCGGAGAGAGCAATTATGTCATGATTAAAAAGCAAAACTAGTGATTCAATGAATGAAAAATGGGTTTTTAGTCTGTTAATGTTTACATGGAAGATGGAGAATGAAGAGTTAGTTATAGATGATGTCTGGCCAGGCAAACCCTATTTCGGGGAGGGAGGATTCGGAGACGAAATCTTAAAAATGTCCGCTTCTAAGTGAATTGGGAAGAGTTACCCCTCCCTTGGTTATACGCATAAAAACAGTAAAATTATTAACAAGAGGCCTCGCGAAGCCCAAATCGATGGATCGGTGAAGCGCTTTAGATAGCAGTTCGTAAAGCTGCTTGGGCCATAACGCACGCAAAAATATCGGCCCAGATCCACCCGCACCGAATAGAGAATCCGCCGAGACTCCCTTGAGAAGGCGCGCTCTCTCCAGAATAAGATCTCTAGTAGTGGGCGACGAAAACCGGACGACAATTCCATTTTTAATATTATTATTAATACTATTAGTATTGTTATTGCTATTGTTCGCGGCAGAGGTCGAAGGTTTATCTCGAACGAGCCAGGGCCGAGTTTCGACGATCTGGGAACTAATCCTTTGGAGATTTAAAATTTCAAATATTTTTTCCAAAGCTTCTCCTTCAGGAATGGCCAGGTTAGCCGGAATGCCGCGAATAAGAATTTCACACGCGTCATTAATTGGAGACGCCGTAGTCCCCAGACTCGTTCCCCGTAACTCGCTGATTTGTCCGCGAATCTCCTCATTTGCACTCTCGAGGGCACCTATGCGGTTTGACACGCCGGTGAACCTTTCATCCGTCACCGCTTCCATCATCGAAACCCGCAAACTTATTTCGCTGGCCAGTCCCTGCATTGAGGACTCGAGGCGCGAAACCGAATTCTGTAGCTTCGACTCCAAACGGCTCGCGAACTCTGTAAATAGAGCGGCCCACGGCACTGGTCGTTCGCGCGGGTAGGCCGGAGCAGCTCTCGGTGGGCGCGGCGCCGCGAGGTTACTTGGCAACCTGCGACGTTGATGGCGACGGGGGCGAGGCTATGCGCTTGGCACTGGAAGGAGACGGAGTGGGCGTGGCAGTCAGCTCGGTAGCGCAGGTCTCCAACGATTGTTGCGGCAACCTAGGCGGTGGCGCCCTTACATCAGTGGGAGCCGCGACTAGCGTAATTTTGTTACAAAGCAGACAGACCTCTGTGTAGTCCTTCCTGGTGAGTCTCCCGCTACACACAAAGCAGCCGCGCGATGTTGCCATAATATCCACGCGGCGTCCACCGACAAAGGTCAAAATGTGTGCAAAAACCGTTTAGATGTTGGGAGCACTGCGCACACTGGACAACGCGAAGAGTCGCCTTTTCCCTCTCGAAGCTAACCTCCAAAATGTTGCTAAATGAAATTTGCGAGTTATAGGACTACTGGCTGCAGCAATGTAACACTAACTTAATAGATAGACGCTGCTGAGAGAGAGAGAGAGAGAGAGAGAGAGATAGAGAGAGAGAGAGAAGCAGACGTATTCACTTTAAGCGCTTGAACGTTCCGAGAGGTTACTGTATGCGCTGTAAGTATATAAGAATTTTTGACAGGTAGTCGCACGTGTTGTATGTGTGGGGGATATATTAGAGTCGAATAATGCGCACAATATAATTTCTTAAAGTAACACACACACCCACACACACACGCGCGCACACACAAATATATGTATGGAATATTATCACACTTATTTTTTGTTTATTAATATAAATATTCAATTTACTTTAATAAATGCCTTGAATTTCTTAGTACTCCTCCATGATACGTCATAGTGTATATAAACACTGCATATTACGGCGCACTATGTAATCACCCACTGCAGCTATGACCACTTCATATTCGCGGAGAAACCGTCTGTATAAAATACTTATTTGGTGAAAAGTGCAACAACTGAGAATAAAATTCAATTCACGCACTAATCGCGCATACTCCATACGTCTTAACCGTATGCGCCACGTTAAATCACAGCTCCGCCAAATTCCAGGATGTGATTGTCGATATCGCAAATAATTCGCGAGCCTTAATATTCTTTCGCAAAGATTTCTTTCACTTGCACTAAGCATTTTTGCTCTCACTCACAGTCAACGATTTTTCAAAATTTGTCGTCCTACTCGTGCAGTAGTCAAAAACGAACTGGTGGATTCAGACTTTGTATTTTTAAAACAGAATGTTTTTCTGTACAATACCCCTACCATTGTTTTACACCATCATCTTCTGTATACCTGCAAAAATCACATGCATCGCATCTTTGTGTACGAGAATACAGCTTTACGCGAGATTCGAATGCGAGACGTCTGTTTTCTATCTGTAGGAGTATTGACGGAAAGATACGTTTTCTTCAAGTGTTTAGGTTTTCCCTTTTCCAATAAATCTCGTCGGTGCAGTGACGGAGCTTCTCGATGTACAAAAAAAATGCGAGCTATCGTAACGAAAAACAGTTGCCACGCATTTTTGGAAACCGTCTTGTACGACGTTACTGACCGAGTGCAAGACATCTGTTTTTTATGAGGAAATCACCGCTTTCACCACGTGTACTAGATCGTGGTTTTACCTCTACAACCCCATCCCCGTGGAAATTTTTTATACCTTTCTTTAACGAAAACTGAAAATTTGACTCTTACCTTAGTTTTACTTAATTCTCTGTCGGGTTATGATCACTAACCTACGCTTGTTTTAGTATATACTCGTATAAATCGTATCAACTTTACCCGATGGCGAGCAAACAACTGTACTCAGTGCAAGTGATTTTAATTTTGATAATTTAAAATTTGATGTCCTGTATGGATATACCTTAGACGAAATGGAGCAATATCTTGATGATATAGTTGAAAAGCTCTCCGAAAGCGATGTGGTTGTTGATAATACAACGCAATGTAATAAACAAAATAATCATCATCAGTGGAAAATAAAAGGATAAGTTATAAAAAATGACTGCGATAATAACAAAACGCAGTACATTGTTTACAAGACCAAATGAGGATACATTGAGCGCGTACGACAAATTAAATAAAGTAGCAACATTGGCTCGGGACGTCAGGTATGAAATTTCGTAAGTTTTCCATGCTCTTAGCGTAGTTGGCAGCAGATCAAATGTGATCATATGAATATCTACTATTTGGGCGCTAATGGGTTAAATACATTCCTTTTCCATTTTGCTTCTCCCGCTGCACTCGTTCAGTATCATCAGTTGCAACTAATCTCGCTCTTGATCCTTCGACGACATTGAACACGCCGTATACCGTTAACACCGTTTTCACTTGAAATTTTCGAATTTAAAAATTAATCCTGTCGGATTTCGACACATGGCCCATCATAATATCGATAGCTATTAACGACTGTACATTTTCTCGTATTTACGAAATAATATACAATTATATTGTTTTCGCGCTTGTGAGCACAGATATCTCAATAATACGTCACTCGGTAATCACACTTAGCAATGATTATTTGTTTTCACGTGTTCTTGGTCTATAATCCTTTAACCAGGGTTATGTGTCAAATAAACAAATATATATATATATATATATATATATATATATATATATTTATATTTCAGTACTTCTGAGTGCTTCTCTGTGAAATCGAAGATGAAAAAAATGAATATTGCTATCAATGTGGGAATGTGCTTTAAAGGTATCCAGTAGTTCTCCTGAATTTTTTTCAGTTTTTTTTGGGGCCATTATTTTATGTTACAGAGAGTCAAAGTTTTTTTTTTTTATTATTTTAACGTCGCTCTTTTTATGCTCCCAAACCGGGGATAATCAGCGACGGAGGTGATACGATGTCTTGGTGAAGAAAGCACTTGGTGAAAATACATTCGCCAGTGGTGCTTGTATCAATCGGCCGGGTCCGGGAATCGAACCTGGGACCTCCAGATTACGAGCCCGACGCCCTACCGACTGAGCCATCGCAGGCCTCAGAGTCAAAGTTGATATTTTAGCACTTTTTTGCAATATATGCCCATTTTCATGACTTTGTAGCTCCCAGCAGATGCATTTTTCAATATAAAAATAAATCTGACTTTTTTGTAAAATTTTCTGAATTTTTCATTAAAAATACTTTTAAAGACATATATGTATGCTGTCACACTCTTGTAAAACATCTAAACCTTAAATAGTGTAAATCAAAAGGCGCGATAGCGCCTGACGCAAGTATAGGAGCGAGAGCCATTATATACAGCTAACTAGCCCCTCCAAATTTTTACTTTTTAACCACTTCAATATTACATAATTTATTTATGCTATTGGCCACGCATTACGTTCCTTATTTATTAATCTTTACTGTACAACAAGTTTTACACGAATTCATTTACGCACAATCAAGAAAATCAATGCCAAAGATATTGCTTGCTGATTTCCTTTCCTCAATTTTCGTCTTCTCCCTTTTGATATATATAGTTAACTTCAAACAAAATGAGATAGAGATAGTATAGGAAAGGCATGAGATAGAAAGAGAAACAATGCTTTCCAGCTCGTGAGAGAGCGCGTACAGAAGAAAAAACTTATAGAAGAAGTTCAAACGTGGCCACTAGAGGGAGCTAGTTTCAGGTGAATACTTTTGTCACAGCTGAATCATCTGGCTGATTTTGTGTGAAAAGTTATGAATTAAAATTATTTATTTACGCAATTATTTCCAATACCTCACATTATTCCCTTTCGGTATTTTTTATTGTAGTGCAATGCAGATACTAGTGCAAGATAAGGACTTTATATTCGCTCATACCGTATACCAGCATGTCAACCGTTGACTTCTCGACGAAAGAAAGAATGAGATGGAGAGAGAGTGAGAGAGTGAGAGAGAGAGAGAGAGAGAGAGAGAGAGAGAGAGAGAGAGAGAGAGAGAGAGAGAGAGACAAACATTAATAAAATTCTAACCATGAAAACAATGTTTTAATTTCATGCAAGTGATGTTATAACTTTTTTTAATCCTAAAGTATAATATTATAAGAATTGCACAAAAAATAAATGTATATTATTACATTATTTTAATTATATTTATTATATGATTAATTCATTTTATTTATATAATTTGATGTGTTTGCTTTAAGTTTATATTATTTGAAGGGACTTATGCTTGTATTTTTATAATGAATCCCTCATGATATCTCAATGTTTTCCACATTGACCAAAATAATTTAAAAAACAATATATTATAATTAAGTGGATGCTTTATCGTTCTCTATCCTAATTAAAATTACTGAATAATCATTTTATTTTCTATATAAAGCCAATATATGTGTTCGATACTTTGCCAAGTACATAATATTTAATAATTATATGGACTATAACATATGTGGAATGATATTCTTTCCAACGTTAAGTGAAATGATTGCTTAATAGTTATATGTACTGACTTAAATAATTTAAAAGAATGTTGATAAGTTATTGTTCTCTTTACATATATTTATTGAATACCTTTTTTAATATTTAAATAAAATCAATGTGTCAGTTGTTTGGTAAGTGTAAAAGGCATTTAATAATTTTGTAACTTTCACATGCCTATAAAATGTTTGATAGTGACACTGACTAACATATATAGTTAAGTAATTAAATAGAATTTCTTGTATTGCACTAAAATTATAATATTAAATTGTACTGTTGTCATTAATTATTATAGTAACCCAATAATATAGAATTTAATTTGTTACAAATACATTTAGCTTAATTAAAACTATAAGTGTATGTAAAATTAAAGCAAATTTGCTGTGAGGTACATTTTACCTTGTAAATATTATCATAAATCTCTGAAGATACAGCAAAATAAATTTAAATTTAAGTGACGAGAGGCTACCTAAAAAGTGCACTACTATGAGTATGTAAATAAATATATATACATATTTCCTAGGATTTTTCTTATTTGCCTAATGGTATTAATTCGCTGGAGTTCTTCATTTGACTCTGGTTAATTACTTGTATTTGTATAAGTGCAACTTATACATGATTCAAAAACAATATGTACTGAGAGATGCATTGATATAAGAATTGAAAGAATTGAAAGTACCAACATAGGATAATTCTGTAATTGAGTCATTGATTTAATTAATGAAACAAATTTTGTGTAAGTAAATAATTGTGGTTCTGTCTTAAGTCTAACTATAAACTGAAATATATTTAGTTCCACATATAGCATAAACAAATGTGTTAAAATATAATAATGGGCAAATTTTAGTCGCTTCGAGAAGAAACTTTCTATTACATGTACCAGTCCAGTTGTAATCTAAACTATATAATATATAGTTAGATTTACATAATTATATTTAAGGAATAAATTGATGATCCTTTATTCTAGGCAAGTTTAATTGTGACTTGTCAAGAAGAGAAAAAAATACATTGTACATATTATCTAATGGATATATGGTATGGTGGCGTAATTCACTGTTAACCGTAGTTGTATTTTTCTTTGGATAAATGATTATTAGATATGTCATAATAAACAAATTTGTTTGTAAAATAAATACAATGCAACTAGGAAATGTTTCAGTTTACTGTTTTGTAAGAAATAACCATTTTTTTAACGCATAAATAAAATGATAATTAAATATTTTTATTTTATTTTTCTTTTTCATTAATTTATTAAAATTATACACTGATGTATTAATAAAAAAACACCTTCTACGAAAATGTCAACATTTGCAAGTATGGTTTCCAATCACACTTTCAAAAATGTTATCTGATAAAAAAATCTTTAATTATTACTCCCATCCAATTTCTACTTATATTTTGCTTAAACTCCATAAAAAGTTTCTGCAATAGAAAGTACTGAAATCAAATATCGACAAGTAATTTTAATTGAATATTTATATATTTTTTTTGCTTAAACTCCATAAAGTTTCTGCAATAGAAACTACTGAAATCAAAGCGGAATAATCGACAAGTATTTTTTACCATACCATACACTGAATTTTTTTTAATTAAACTTTTATACATTTTGCTTAAACTCTATAAAAAGTTTTAATTAATTTCCACAAAACTGATAAAAAGGAAACTTCTTTTTTTTATTCTCTTTAAATAAACAATGCCTATCCTTCCCGTGCTTTACGTCAGTAAATAAACAATTTTATAGAATAATAATAACCTCAGTTAATGTAACATCAGTTAATATAGTCAGAATTAACATATGAAGCGGTAACACCTATTAACCAACGGTGGTGCAAATATTATTTTATTTAAAAGAATAAAAAAGATTAAATGTCCATTTTATTAGTTTTGCAGAAATTAATTTTGCACAAATTAACATCATTATAATATTATTTATTTATTACTGTAAGACATGGCAGGGCCAGAAATGAAAAGTAAAGGTATAAGATATTTTTAATAAAATAAATCTGTATTCAGATTGGTAGAAATTTTTGCACGATTCAAAATACTTGTTGATTACAGTTTGATTTCAGTGCTTTCAAATGCAGAAACTTTTTACGAAATTTAAGTAATATATATAAAAAAACTTATCATTTATTATATTAAATTTCTAACATCAAGTTTTATGAATAGAAAGTATTTTGAAATAACACCTTCCACGAAGGTGTGAGAATACGCAAGTATAATGATAGTTGTTAACTGATAAAATAAATATTTTCATTTCTTGCTTCTATCTTTTTTTCTACTTAGAAAAACTTCAAATGTTCAACAACTTAAAATTTGGTATTAAAAAGTAGATAAATTGTTATTAAGAAGTTGTTTGAATAGAAAGCACTGAAATGAAGCGGAATAACCGACAAGTATTTTGTACCACATTGTATTCTAATATTTAACTTTAATTTAACTTGAAAAAAAGATAGAAGCAAGAAATGAAAATATTTATTTTATCAGTTAACAACTATCATTATACTTGCGTATTCTCACACCTTCGTGGAAGGTGTTATTTCAAAATACTTTCTATTCATAAAACTTGATGTTAGAAATTTAATATAATAAACGATAAGTTTTTTAAATACTTAGGATGAAAATGTAATTTCTGTAAGAGAATAGATTATATTAAACAGTTTCTAAAAATATATATAAAAGTTTTCACTTAATACATCGTGAACAAATCGTTAGATCGAGTTACGTTAATAAAAACTTGTAATGTAGTAACTAAATAATCACAGCTTGGGATTTCTTATTCTTATAATTTATATTCTTATAAATTTTACAGCTACATAGAGCTGTTGAAAGATACTTTCCCCCCTAGCTATAACTAAAATTAAGGTAATTGTAATATTACTCTTGGCAGTAAATGTTTATTTTTTTAAAGAAATGTGAAATACGTTGCGTGTAGCATTACGGCAGATATAGATTCATTGAATATGAGACGTATTTCACATTTCTTTAAAAAAATAAACATTTGATTCCAAGAGTAATATTACAATTACCTTCATTTTAGTTATAGCTAGGGGGCAAAGCATCTTTCAACAGCTCTATGTTGCTGCAAAATTTATAATTTATGTTTTAAGTACGTTTATCGTAGAAATCGACACCTGACTACAGCGCCATTCGAAGCCGTGAGATCGAGCGGCTTTTGATGGAGGCTATATAGCTCCGACATCCCCTTAAGATTATTAACCAACACATCAAAAAATCATTCTTTTTCTCCTGATTTTTTTGGTAGGTAAAAATTTTTCTGTAAAGTGTACTACAGAAAATATGAATTAATTCATACTAAATAGTATGTTAATACTATTATATTACAATAGGTAAAGCTAATAATACCTCGACACAACTAGAATATATGAAAAAGTTACTATAAAAATAAATTTAGCCAAATGGGTAAAAAATTGACTGAATTTTTCGATTGACTTGTTTACATACATAGTACGTACAAGCATATGTACATTTTCAAAAACAATTAGAAGGTAAACAAAAGTTTTTTTTTTGTGATAATCATTTCTTACCTTTAAGATTTGTACGTATAATCGATATTTATTTAGATAAGGTCTAAAACTGTCTTTTTTGTACATTTTACGCTTTTTTAATAATTTTTTTTCATTTATAAGGAAAAATATCAATGTGAGGAAGAAATGTTTAATAGAAAAAAGTTTTCATTTAATGTGATGAACATTTCTTACATTTCAAATTTCTACGTGAAATCAATATTTATTTAGTTAATATCTGAAAAGCTTCTTTTATTGTACATTTTAGGCTTCTCCAACTGTTTTTTGTAACTAAACTTTAAAATTATTCATCTAAGCATAAAGTGTTGTATACAAAAAAATTTAATCTTATTAAGATAAAGATTTTTTACATTTAAACTTTTACAGTGCAATTAATATTTGTCTTTATAAAGTAGAAAAAACATTTTTTTGCACTATTTTGACACTTCAATGCGTTTAACTTGCCAGTACTTAATTGTACATAAAAATTTATTTTTAAACATTTTCTATATCTATATTTTAGATTATTTAATTTTTTTTATATATATATATAATGTCGTAGAAAAACGTTTTAGCGTCATGTTAAAAAGTGCTACCGTTTAATATCTATTCGACCAATTTGGTCTAAAATAGCAACGTTTACTTCTCTATTTATGTAGAAGATATCATAAAAATTTGAGCCAAATTGGTTCAAAATTGGCTGAGTTATTCTATTAACTTGACTACATACATACATACACACATACATACTTTTTCAAAAACGTTTATAATGACTTATTTTCTGGACGAAAAATGTTTTTATGTATAAATAAACAATTATTTATGGTGTTATATTTTACAACACAGCAAAAAATCATTATTTTTCTCCTGATTTTTTTGGTAGATAAACATTTTTCTGTTTCTTGAACACTACGTCTTCTTAAATCTAACTATTGTGTACTAAATGTACCATACTACTAGTAATTAAATGAATGTGTTTCTGTATTGGTAAAATTTCAGGCATTTTCCTAAACATTTTTGCAGAAGTGATTTGTTGTTTCAATATTGCTTGATATGTTTGACGACTGGGCTCCAAAATCTAAATTGTTAAATAAATAATTTTAACCGACACGGTGGCGGAGTGGCGGAAACGCACCTCGGCCGGTCATGAAAGTTAAGCAGCACCGAGCGCGGTTGGCACTTGGATGGGTGACCATTCTCGGGCTTTGCTTAAATGATCGGTTAGGTGTTTTTTCACATTCCACAACGTGAGCGGGAGGTGTGAGACATTCGGTTTCGGTGTTAAAGTCTACGCAATGTGACCTTGCCACCCAAACAGAATTGTTCTCGAATACACCGCCCTTCTCGGAGGAGGTTTTCCTAAATGGCATTTATCCCAACGGGTTTGGCCACAGGTTTTCCCTCTCTCCACGGGCATAACCCCGGGCGAATGCGAGAAGGTGGGGTAAAGAGGGGGTAAAATTGGAAATGGAATGAAATGGAATAAAGGTGTAGGGGATACGTAAAAACCTGTAAAAAGGTGTACGTGGAAACTACCAAAATTTTTTAAAAAAATAAATAATTTTATTAACAAATAATTATATTTTTAACTTCTCTAAAATAATTTATTCAAATAATTAATAAACATTTCTGTGAAGCTTTCATACCTGTGAAAACTGTAGTCCAAAACCAAGAATTAAAATTATCAACATTAAACATAACCAATAATTGTCACTGACAGGTTCTGTTACGCGCACGCTTTTCGGCAAATTAGATGATTGACGACCGTGTAAGATAAAAGATGACCGTTTAAGATAATAATGAAAAAATAACTAGATCACGCGTGTCTCACTCACTCTTTCGTTTTCCCCTATAGCTCTGTCTCAACTTTTTCGAGTAGTCATATATATATAGGAGACGAAAAAGATATCGAAAAATACATAGCCGAATAAAAGAATTTGACATCTCAGATATTTACATGAAGTTTTATTGAAAGTATTACTAAATAATTTATCGAAAACTTAATAAACTGAAAAAATATTAAAAAAGAAATAATATATGATATAAAAAGTTACATAAATAACATATTATATATTAATATTCAAAAATAAAAAAACCGCAGGTGCAGTTAGATGTCTAATAGGTGCTAGCGCACATTATACTTGCGTTGGTTGCGCTACAGCGCAACTTGATAAATTTTTATTTAAAATATATATTTATGGTACGATTCAAAATACTTGTCGATTTCAGTTTGATTTCAGTTCTTTCAATTGCAAAATTTTTTATATGCAATTTTTGTAATATTAAAAAAAATTTTTAATTAAAATTCAAAGAAATAGATAAAATAAGGGAGTTAGAATTAAAATGATTTACTTATCAGATAACAATGTCAGATTCAATTGCAGAATTTATTTATCAGACAATAATTCTCAAAGTTTGATTAGAATAACAATACTTGCGGGTTTTGACACCTTCTTGGAAGGTGTTTTTGATTTCAGTACTATCAATTGCAGAAAACTATTATGGAATATAAGTTACATATAAAAAAGGTTATTATTATTCTATAAAATTGTTTATTTACTGACGTAAAGCACGGGAAGGATAGGCATTGTTTATTTAAAGAGAATACAAAAAAAGAAGTTTCCTTTTTATCAGTTTTGTGGAAATTAATTAAAACTTTTTATAGAGTTTAAGCAAAATATATAAAAGTTTAATTAAAAAAAATTCAGTGTATGGTATGGTAAAAAATACTTGTCGATTATTCCGCTTTGATTTCAGTACTTTCTATTGCAGAAACTTTATGGAGTTTAAGCAAAAAAAATATATAAATATTCAATTAAAATTACTTGTCGATATTTGATTTCAGTACTTTCTACTGCAGAAACTTTTTATGGAGTTTAAGCAAAATATAAGTAGAAATTGGATGGGAGTAATAATTAAAGATTTTTTTATCAGTGTGATGGTGTCATCATATATAGGGGGTACCTGATAATGAAATAAATAAGGAATATTAATATAATGTTATCTAGCTATGTAAATTAATGAGATGTTATACTTAGCTGGTTCGGTGGTTAGCCAGAAGCGTAGGGTCAGGACGTTGATAGTGTGGTGTTGGAAGTGTTAAGGTTGTCCGCTCCGGGGTTCTCATCTACAGGAAGATGAGGTTTCTGTGGTGGACACCTGCTCCTGGATGACTGCATCTGTAAAGGGAAAAATATTTTAATATGTTGAATAGATATGTATATTAGTGAGGGTACAAATATTGGGTGAGTACGTGTCAATAGATAACGATACATCTATTGACACATATTTGTGGGTTAATATCATGATTGCTAGGTAAATTACTTTAGTAAATAGTGGCTTGTTCATTCATCGAAGAAATGAACAAACTGTTGTTGTTTTAATAGAATTAGTTAAATGAATTGGAATAATTAAGGTTAATATTTATGTTATTTATTAAATATAGGGGAACATAGACATTGGAAAGCCGTAAAGAATTGATTTGGTAAAAGGTTACTTTAAGACTTACCTATTTCAGGAGTTTTGCATCATTGTTTATTGCAAATATGCAATAAACAATGATGTAAACATTACCTTTCTCGCTGTGCGTAGTATCTCGTGGAGCGTTGGTGGGGAGAACTCGTCGCCGTCTTCGCGCACGGCGTATACACGCGAGTATACGTACGCGCACACACCTTACACACGCGCACAACACCCGCGGAACGATTTATCGTCGTCCCCGCCGGTGGGGATCGCGCGCACGCGGTGAACCGGTCGCGAAGCACGTTGTTTACGTGCCGGTTCGAGCTCAGTTGCGTCCATCTTGAATCGATCGAGATTCAAGCGCGCGCATAGTAACTAGGCGGTCCGCGCTTTCATCGACGTAGGGATATATGTATCGATAAGTAGGGAGTTTCGGAACACGTGTAGTGGGGATCGTTCGGGTATATATATTATACGTGTATAATATATAGAAACAAATAAGAGATTCAAATCTCGCGCTAATAAGATTTTAGTAATATATTACTAAATGTTCTATAGTAAGGACGATGTGTCGTGTATGGAATTACTGTATAAAATAGTATTATGACAGTAATTCCGTAATACACGTATATTTACTGTAATAGTTGGGACAATGATAACTTATGCAAATGAGTTGTCAATTTTGATATTAGTAAGGCCTATACGGTAGCGGGGGGGGCACCTGTGACATGTAATTACATGGAGATAAGTCAAATAATGACTTATCTCCCGCAGGTGGCACGAGAGAGATAAGGAACTGGGACAACAAGTGAGAAAAGGAGAGAGTATTTAAATTTTCGGTTACGGAGGGTAGTTTCCGGAAAGGGATTATTCTAGTATCGTGAGTTGGAGAGTAAAGTCAAGTTTTCGAGAGTAGAGTATCCTTAGTGATAGAGAGCAGTGTATTTTTGAGAGAGTCGATTATTGATAGTCATTGTGAGGATTTATCTATATTTTGAAAAAGTATTTTTGAGCAGCTATTCAGTGGATCAAAGATTGAGAATTGTTCAATAATTACTCATAGATATATATAGATATACTAGATATATTGGATTATTATTTTTATATATAATATTTGAATTGATCTACTTAATTGGTAAGTGATTCAATTATTATTGTGGCGTCTAATATATCTATTAATTTACTGTTGGTCAAACGTGATTGTTCCGGGAGTGATTGCTTTTCTATCGTTGGGTTCGTTGGGTTTTATTTGTTAATTACGTCGCGTTACGTTGGGTTTTTTTTCGCGCGTTATTAATAAATATTAAGTTTCACGAATCTCTCTCGTGGTAGTGGTGACAGTGGATTCCGCAAGGAATCCGCTTATTAATTTTCTGTGCGGGAAAACAAGTGTATTTACGCCAACTAAAAATTATTATAGATTACAGTGGAAACCGGTCCACTGTAAATTCGACGGGATCTCCTCTGAGAGAGTCGGCCGTGCAGGGTTTATTTTATTTTGTTAATATTTTCGGCGTTTCCACCGGGAAACGGTTAATTAATTTAACCAAAAATTTGGTAACGTCGCATTGGCATCAGATAACATTTTTGAAAGTGTGATTGGAAACCATACTTGCAAATGTTGACATTTTCGTAGAAGGTGTTTTTTTATTAATACATCAGTGTATAATTTTAATAAATTAATGAAAAAGAAAAATAAAATAAAAATATTTAATTATCATTTCATTTATGCGTTAAAAAAATGGTTATTTCTTACAAAACAGTAAACTGAAACATTTCCTAGTTGCATTGTATTTATTTTACAAACAAATTTGTTTATTATGACATATCTAATAATCATTTATTCAAAGAAAAATACAACTACGGTTAACAGTGAATTACGCCACCATACCATATATCCATTAGATAATATGTACAATGTATTTTTTTCTCTTCTTGACAAGTCACAATTAAACTTGCCTAGAATAAAGGATCATCAATTTATTCCTTAAATATAATTATGTAAATCTAACTATATATTATATAGTTTAGATTACAACTGGACTGGTACATGTAATAGAAAGTTTCTTCTCGAAGCGACTAAAATTTGCCCATTATTATATTATAACACATTTGTTTATGCTATATGTGGAACTAAATATATTTCAGTTTATAGTTAGACTTAAGACAGAACCACAATTATTTACTTACACAAAATTTGTTTCATTAATTAAATCAATGACTCAATTACAGAATTATCCTATGTTGGTACTTTCAATTCTTTCAATTCTTATATCAATGCATCTCTCAGTACATATTGTTTTTGAATCATGTATAAGTTGCACTTATACAAATACAAGTAATTAACCAGAGTCAAATGAAGAACTCCAGCGAATTAATACCATTAGGCAAATAAGAAAAATCCTAGGAAATATGTATATATATTTATTTACATACTCATAGTAGTGCACTTTTTAGGTAGCCTCTCGTCACTTAAATTTAAATTTATTTTGCTGTATCTTCAGAGATTTATGATAATATTTACAAGGTAAAATGTACCTCACAGCAAATTTGCTTTAATTTTACATACACTTATAGTTTTAATTAAGCTAAATGTATTTGTAACAAATTAAATTCTATATTATTGGGTTACTATAATAATTAATGACAACAGTACAATTTAATATTATAATTTTAGTGCAATACAAGAAATTCTATTTATCAGCAATTCTACTTCCGAAAACCTAATACTGTTTAAAAGATTTTTTTTATAGTCAGAAACTGCCTATAAATTTCCAGAGTGGGTCTAAACCATTAAGACCACTTTTGATCAAAATATGTGAGGATAGTGCACGAAATATTAATAGAAATATACATTTGTTGCCTTATAACGATGAATCCGTTAGCATGATCATTGAAAAAAAATTTATGCAGTTTCCTTGGAGTGGTAAAAAAGCATTTCCACTTTTTTCAATATCAATCTAGTCTCCTGTAAGCTGTTAAAAATAAAAATACTATAATACAATTATAAAAAATTAGTTTTTAAACATTTATAATGCTGGATTTTTAATTTTACAACCACTATAAGAATTATGATACCAATCTGAAGAATTACTATAAATAATATTATAATTTCGTTAGAAATAGTTTGGTAGCTATTTAAAGCCTTTAAAGAGCAAGTTTCAATGTTTTGAGATTTTAAATACGTATAGTTTTGTTTTCACTGTTGCATTTTATTATTTTCAAGTAGAATGTCAAATATAGCATAATTAAGGCGATACCAAATTTAAATTTGGCGCCAAAAATATAATCGATTATACCGTATTTATTGTAAAAATGAATGTTTCAGATAAAAATAAAAAGTTGTCTCTAATTTGTTATTATAGATTCTGGGGACAACTCTTTGATTTCATCGAAAATACTAATTTTTACAATAAACACGGAATAATTGCTTATATTTTTGGTGCGAAATTTAAATTTCTTTAGAGCCTTTCTCGTCGCTTTAATGTAACCATTTTCAACTTGGATGTTTTAAATATTTTTACTAAATGCCGCTTTATTTAAATTGTAATATTAATATTATTTTAATATTAATTTAATATTAATAGTAATTATTTTAATATTAATTTAATATTAATAGTAATTATTTTAATATTAATTTAATATTAATAGTAATTATTTTAATATTAATTTAATATTAATATTATTTTAATACTGTATATCTTCAAATAAAATTTTTTCATTTTTTAAATTTTTTTTATTTTTTCAATTTTTTAAATTAAAAAATTGTTGACATAAATGTACGATGTGATTATCGTATAATTTTTATAAATTTAAACACAAAATTCTAGATCCAGCAGAAATTTTAGAAAATAACGACAAGAATCAATATTTTCATGTATAGAGTTTTAAAGTACATATATATAATAATCTTTATTTCAGCCTATTGGCACAGAAATGGACTTCCGGTGTACAAAAATTGTATCATCCCTACTTTACACATTTTAATTTGCTCTTTTTATATTTAATTGGTATTTATTATTATTAATATTTTATTTAACATCAATAAATATATTAATCTATTTGTACATTTGTTTTTTGGTTTCAAACATTCTTTTTCCATTTCATTATCATTTAATTTACATCTATTTATCTCACTCTATTTTAAATTATAATATCTGTTATTACGCTTTTTAAATTTTCATTCACATTTGTTTAATGATCTACTCTCTTTTTTCTTTTTCAGAACTACTTTAACCAATGTATGATCTATCTCCTATTTTGTTTTTATATAATTATATCGCCTTTATCAAACTTTGACTTTCTCACTTTTTTTTTATATTTATACCTGACTAATACAAATAATTTCATACTACCTATTACTACGTACACATTCCTTCATGCCTGCATACCTCGACTCTGCCCCTAAATTTAAATACTTTGTCACCTTTATAATCTACTTTTAGAAATTTGTTATCATCAGTCATTTTCTCTAGTTATGTTATCTTTCATTTATAAATTCTTTTCTTTATTTATCTTAATTTCTTTCTCTATTATTTTTCCTATCTTTGATAAAGCTCTCATTTCTACTGGTGTCACTAGGAGATTTACTCTATTATACCTGTCGCCTGGAATACCTTTAGTCCATATATTTGACTTTTCGCATTCCTCTAGTAAATGTTTAAGGGTACCTTCTTCTTTCTTGCACAAGTTACACTTTCTTTTATCTTTTTCCAACCAATATTTGTTTGCTTCTTCAAAATTACCGCATCTCATTCTAGCTATTATGTCTTACTCAACTCCTTTTCTATATTTCTGCAGATACCATGGTAAAACGTTATCCATAATTTCCTTATACCGTCACATACCCAATTGTTGATCAATTAAGGCAAATCTGTACGTTCATAGAATAATTTTATGTTAAAAAGGCTAATAATTCTATATATTTTGACGGATACAGAAAGGATAAGTATTAAACTTCCTTTTAGCCATCTCAGAAAAACAAAATAGCTGCCATTTTTAAAGTAAGCAACAATCTAAGAAAAAAAAGCGGGAAGTACCAATTTCTGATCAGTAAATTTTCGGTACATATACCACTTTCTATTTAAGTCTACTAACCAATTATTGATTATTTAACCTTCAAATTGTGCGTAGCAACGTTTAGATTTATGTAAATCTTATTATTTTATTGAAATAATACACTGATCAGAAATTGGTTCATGATCAACAATTGGGTACCTTACGGTACCTCATGTTATATTTTGAACTTTCAATTTTACCAATACACGTCTGTTTTTCTATATCAGCCTGCCTATTAATTACTATTTCTGCTAGCGCTTCCCTATTCTTTATATTTTCTACCTCTACTAAGCTAAGTCCTAATCTTTTATAAAATTCTTCTCTCTCTATACTATACCTATCAAGATACTGACTGGCTACTTTATTCTTTTCTAACCAGCACATTTTCATATATCTCTTTTCATTCATTTTACTTATTTTTTCTTCCATTCTTACAGCCCTTTTACTAAAAACTAACCTGAGTTTCAATGTTTCCGTTTCTCTTGCTACTATATATCTCGGCGTACAAAAATCTAAACGTAAAACCCATCTGATATAGTTCATTTGAATTTTTTCTAACTCTCTCATTTCCTGCCACCCCCAAATTTTAGAACCATATGCCATTATACTAATTACTAAGCTTCCAAAGATCATTTTTCGTCTCTTGAAATCATTTTTGAATTTTCTCTCTCCTAAACTCCATACACTTTTGGCAGCCCTTATTCCTTTTTTTTGTAACTCCGCTATGTGGTCTTTGTAATTGCCTTTTTTATTGAACGTAAAACCTAAATATTTGAATGAGTCAACTTCCTCTAGTTTTTCTTTATTCCAAGACCAATTTTCTTTTTTCATACTGTTTTCCTTATTAAACACTACAATTTTTGTTTTTTCCGTGCTTAAAATTAATTCTCTCTCTTTAAAAAATTTTTTCATTACTTGTAGCATTTCAAGTATCGCCTCTCTATTCATAGTCATGACCAGAATATTATCTGCGTAGGCAAGTGACCAAATTCTTTCAGTTAAGATTTTTATACCACCTATATTCTTCTCTTTGAACGCATTTTCCAGTCCTGCAATATAAATGCAAAACAAAATAGGGCTTAAAACGCATCCCTGTCTTAAACCTCTCATTGTCCAAAATTCCTCTGATATCTGCTCTCCATTTCTTACTTTCACTTTAGTCTCGTAGTATAATTTTTTGATTTTTTCTATTAAATATTGACTTATCTTTGCTTTTTCCACAATTTTCCACAAAGTATTCCTATTTACGGAGTCGAAAGCCGCTTTCAAATCTACAAAAGTTGCGTATACTTTCTTCTTATTTATTCTTGCCTTCTGTATAATATGGTCTAATATAAAAATATTATCTATTGTCAATCTTTCCTTACGAAAACCTGCCTGTCCTTCAGGTAATAATTCTAGTTTTTCTATCTCTTTTTCAAGTCTTTCTAATCACCTCTGTATAAATTTTATAAGCAGTACATAATAACGATATTCCTCTATAGTTTTTAGGTTCATCTTCTTTGCCTTTTTTGTACAATGGTAAAATCGCCGTCTTCCATTTTTTCTGGAATGGCTCCTCCATCCGATATTATCCCTAGTAAACAGATTATTTTATTTCTTAGTCCTTCACCGCAGTACAACCACGCTTCATTCGCAATTTTATCAATATCTGCTGCTTTTTTCTTTTTTAATATGGACCACGCTAATTTGATTTCTATAGCCGAAAGTTTTATCTTTTCTTTATCCTCTTCTGTTATTATTATGTCGCTTTTTTCTACTTCCATTCCTGTTTTCTTCGATTCATGTCCATCCAATAAATTACGAAAGTGTTCTTTCCATGTCTCTATTTTTATTTTATTCTCTACAGCTTCTCTTTTTTTCCTTTCTCTGTTTATATATTTCCATATATCATTTTCATTTTTTAGTAGTCTTATTTCTTCTATTTCTTTCTCCTTCCATTCCTCTTCTTTTTCTATACAGTATGATTTCCACTCTTTCCTTGCCTTTAGGTATTCTTCTTTGTGAATGTTGCCATTTTTCCAATCCTTGTACTTCTTTTTAGCTTCGTTTTTCATGTTCTTGCAACTTTTGTCCCACCATTTTTTGTGTCCCAATTCAAGTGATTTTATTTTTATTATCTTCTTGGTAATTGCCGCATCTATATCTTTTTTTACATTCAGCCATCTCTGTTCCACTATGTTACCATTGATTTCTTCATTCAACTCTTTAGTATTTGTTTTATAAGATTCTATTGCCTCTTCACTCCATGAAATTATTTCCTTTAATTTAATACTCTTTTTTTGTCGTTAAAATAGGATTTTTCCTTTTTTTTTATCTTACTTGTACTAGTAATGGCATATGATCCGAGTCTACCCTATCCAATACCTTAAATTCTATTACCCTATTAAAAGCATTTTCATTTGTTAAAATATAATCAATTATCGAACTACCTCTTGGACCCACATATGTAAATTCTACACTTGCATCCCCTTTCACATTTCCATTTAATATATTACACCCATTACTATTTACAAAATCTATCAAATCTTTACCTCCATTGCTTATAATATTATCTTTACTTGATCTTTAGTCATTTTTTTCCAATCCGTATTATACAAATTACATTCCCTACCTATTCTCAAATTAAAATCAACTCCTATTATTATATTTACTTCCCCCATTAATTCTAAGTTGTTCCATAACTTATAGTAATTTTGGATACCGCCACTATTGTATCCTGACCATATGTGCCATTGACCCTCGTTTCCTACAATTTCTGATTTTAACAATCCTTCTTCTATTACCTGCGCTAATTTGTATTTTCCTTCCCAATCTTTTTCAGACCTATCAGAAAGCCACCCTTCGCTCTACCCTTTTTGTTATTTCTTGACGCTAATAATATTTTTTTTTTTTTTTTTTTTTTTTTTCTAGATTTTTGTGCCCTCTTTTTCCTGGCACTTCCTACCGTTTACCCCTGGGGACTTTAACGGTGTCCACCTACCACCTATGTGTAGGTGCTTTATCCCTCCCTTAAAAACCCCACCATCTCGCATTCGCCCGGGGTTATGCCCGTGGATGAGGGAAACCTGTGAAGCAGGGAAAACTTCACCCGAGATGGCCGGTGTATTCGAAACATTATTTTTGGGTGTCAAAGTCACATTCCGTAGGCTTTGACACCAAAACCGAATGTTTCACACCTCCCGCTCACGTTGTGAAGTGTGAAAAAACACCTAACCCTGCACGAAAGCCAAGCGACCGAGAGCGTCACCCATCCACTTGGGTACGGCGCTACTTACGGGTACTTTCTTTATTTCTGCTAACACGAACGATTTTATATCTTCTTCTTTCCCTTTACCGCGTGTTGTTACACCGTTTTTGTTGTTTGTGAAACTAACTCTCTTTATTAATTTATCATCCAGTGTCAATTGCTTCGGATCTTTCGTCTTTGCACTTTCTTTTACACTCGCTATCTTATCACCGCATTCTTTACCATTCTTGTATTCCCTACTTTTTAAATCCGCCATTTCTTGTATAATACCGATAATACGTGTTAACCTAACCTTCAAAACCTCTTCTCGCGACTAAACTTAATATCACTTTTCTTGGTTAAACTCTAGCTGAACCTTATATTTATTTTCAAATTAATTCATTTTAGCTATATAATTTTATATATTTTATCTATTTAACGCTTTATAATTAATTTTATTAACAATTTTCGGCAGAGACGGAACGCGCGCAAACACTCACTCTTACACTCACACCGGAAGTCCGAGTTTTAAAGTACATATTAAGTTGAAAAATTCTTTGGGAAAATCAAGTTATCATGCTCTCTAAGTGAGAAAAACTGAAAGAGCATCTTCGAAAATCGTCAGGTATGAATTTTCGTAAGGTTTCCATGCTCTTAGCGTAGTTGGCAACAGATCAAATGTGATCATATGAATACCTACTATTTGGGCGTTGATAGGTTAATCTCAGTAATTAATTCAGATCAATTGGAGCTTCTTACTAACAGTAACCGATTACCGAGATTACCGATTTTTCCTTCATGACTATAATTTTATGATTTCTTGCTACAAAATTTAATACCTTCCTAACTGCATGGAAGAGTGTGGACCTGACAAGACAAATACTTGCTTTACTTCAAGAGAGGCTTTTCAAGGAAGCATAGAAAGTGACGTAGTTAGATGGAGATGCAAGTATCCTTGTAGCATCTACAGCAAGTAAGAAAATAGTTGTGACAAAGTGGATTTAATCCATTTGTCTAAGATGCCAGCAGTACCGACACTGCGAGGTCGCGCGTTATCGGTTGCAAATCAAAGCAATATGCAGGTGCTACGACCATTGCGGGCGTAGCGCTGTGGTGAACGTGAACGCCTTCGAATCTGAAGGGATTCGGGTGGAAGACCCAACGCCAACTTTATTTTTTTAATTTTCGCACGAGCAGAACTACATGTTATAAGGTATATACTAACAAGGGGAGTACTTGACCTCTGGGAAATGGATATTATCGTAACTTGTTATACCTTTTATAATATAAAAATATGAAGAATGCCATTTAGTTACTTGCCAATGACCCCTTTGACGAAAGTTATTCAACATCTAATAATAATTTTAATAAAAATTACTTCCACTTTAGTCGCTGATGGCTCCAAAACAGATAAAGATAGACATTCAAATCAAAAACGAGGAGAAAGTTGCATTTATGTAGATATAGCTTGGAAAAAAGATGCTTAAATTGCTCAATTCGGTGCAAAGTTATGAATAAAACAAAAAACGCATTGCGCTGGTATTAACATGATGCGAGCTTTCACCCGTGCGTTCGGTTGTCGGTATACGTGTCCGATCGCGCTTCTTGCCGAGCTGTCAAGGGGTTCATCATTGTATTACTGATGACGTGGTGCTTCTTCTTCGACGCTGGCTCGCTATAAGATTATCGTGGAGTTCCGGGGCCTATTTATAGGTAAGTTAGTTAGCCGTAGGACCTTACAGTGAATTATATAGTTATATTACAGGTGGAAAGGTTAGTGCTCCCCTAACCTCTCAGTTCAATTCAACAGGTAATTGCAATTGTAAATTACACAGGATTTTTTTAATTATAAGTTTATACAGAAAAAAAACAATTTTCTGATTCAAATGTGCAAATAAATACACGAAAATTTTTATTGTATACTAAATTTTTATATAGTAGGTATATAGATTATAGCTTCCGATTCGTATTGTTATAAAAATTCAACAATTTATTAAAATTGTTATTACTCCATACTGAGTACAAATATCAATGACTACTAACTATACAAGTGCAGTACTATCTGCCGGGATACCGGCAACTCTATTATGAGTAAACAATCCTGAATTTGTCGGAATAAGACATTCAAAATATTTTAGTACGTAACTGCATTCATAAAAGCTTTATGATTTAAAAAAAAATTTTGTCCGAAAGAAAAGTTCTAGACGAACTAATTATAAAAAGCAAGTACACAATTATTATTTATAGACATTTTACACGCTAGTAAAAAACAGTTATCGGATTAAGGCATTATATAATTTCAGTTGTAAAGTATGAATTTTGATGCAAGTACAATGATTGCTAATAACTGTTTGTAGATATTATATTTTATTTCAGTTTTTAAAAAATTGAACAATTTATTAAAATTGTTATCGCATTATAGCGAGTAAAAATATTAATGACTTGTAATTAACAAATGCAGTACTGTCTGCCTAATTGCCCACTCTATAATGAGTAAACAATCCTGAATTTATCGGATTAAGGCATTAAATATTTCAGTACGTAACTGCATTCATAAAAAAGTTTTATGATTATAAAATAAATTGATGTAAAGAAAAATGTTTTAAACAAGCTAATTATACAAAACAATTATACAATTATTATTTATAAATCAGTTATAAAGTAGGATTTTTTACGCGAGCACACTGATTGCTAATTTGTAACTATTATATTTATTTGAGTTTTTAAAAAATTGGACAATTTATTAAAATTATTATGACTTCATAGAGAGTACAAATATCAAATACTTGTAACTATACAAGTGCAGTACTGTCTGTCCAATTGCCCACTCTATAACGAGTAAACAATCCTGAATTTATCGGATTAAGGTATTAAAAATATTACAGTACGCAACTTAATTCATAAAAAAGTTTTCTGTTTTTAAGTACACAATTTTTGTTTATAGAGATTTTACACGCTAAGAAAGCATTCTCAAAGTTACAGAAAAAAAATTTTTTGTCTCTCGATCGACAGAGGTTATATTAGAGGTTATATTTTGTGTCTCGATCAATATAGGTTATATTATCTCCACAAAATTAAATCACAATGTTAGTATAACTACGCCATCTGCCAACATCATTTGAATTGTACGCTAGATGGTGTATTATACTGATAAAGGAACCTACTATATCGACGGCAGGTCGATAATACAGTCATAAAACTGACTTTGGGACCCCCATAAGTCAGTGATAGTTGGAAGCCACTAAAGGTTCGGAAGCTGCACAGTAGAAGAAGGTGATTGACGAAGAACTGGATTTACACAGAATCAACTCTTGTTCAAAAACCCGATGGTTGCCAACCTATTGATACAACATGGGCCTTCACGGTGTATAACAACTAAGCATGAAAAGGCAACAGATACAAGGCAAGATTATGTTGATGCCTCGTGCGAAAAAAGCAGAACTCAGATTTTGCAATATTATTTTATATGGGAAAATCTGCGTTGTGCTTTTCTTCATATGTGGCATCGGTATTTATATATTTCGTATGTACTCGAGATTTTCGACAAGAATACGGTATTGCTTATTTAGAAACTTTTTCCCCGGTTATTATAGATACGACTCTGTTAGAGTGTTCTTTGCGTTCGCAGCTTATAATGATCTCGAGATGCGTCAATTTGCTAAATATATTTACGTAACTATTCCTAAAGGTATAAACGTAAATAATCGAAATAAAAATGTAATTGAAAACTAAACAAAGCGTATATAATGTATGTATGGTTTTAATGTATGTGAAAATTAAATTTTTTATAATTATTAAAGAGATAAAAAATCGCAAAATATCCGGTCTCCATTTAGACCGCTGCAGCACTAGTTTCCGTAACGATAGTTCAAGAAAACGAAATAGTAGTTTATGCAACAAGCTGCGGCCATGGTCGTGCGTGAAGCTCACACCCGAGTTACATACAATATTTTGTGTAATTTGTGTGCGTGAAGTTGATGCGTGAAGAACGATTTAGAGCAGTGTCTGAACTGGATTTCACGCACCGAAAATCGTTCTTCACGCATCAACTTCACGCACACTATTACACAAAGGATTTATAAGGTAATTGCTTTCGCTTCAAAATGAGCGACTTTTTTAGCTTATTGTTTACCCAAGTTAGAGTATTTTTTGTGAAAAAAAACACATTTATTTGTGTGGGGATATTTCAAAAAGTAAAAGAGATTGAGAAAAACTTCATAAAGAAAGAATATGCAATTTTACTCACAGAACATAAATTTTCAGCTTAAAATGAGATTTGTTCAATGAAATTTTTTTCGATTTTTCAGCATCTATAAAAATTAAAATACCCTGAATATCCTGGATATTTAAATACTGTATTATAGTAACATAAAATTATGACTCATAAAAAATGAAGAATTTATTTATTTAGTAAGTATATCAATTGTTATAAAGTATAAATTTAGATATCTTAAAATAAATATGTATTTTAGGACTACATACAAAATTCATCTTTTATGAAATACAATAACAAAATATTTGCATAAAAAACATTTTCCTATTTTTTTCCTATTAGTTGTGTAAAAATGTGTAATATTAGTGCAATCCATAATGAAGAAACATAATAATAATAATTATATAAATACTGCATTATCTAAGACTTAATTAAACAATAATATTCAACATTTTCCATTTTTTGATATGCTAACAAATGGAAAAAATTTTTTTAGTTGAAATCTCGTTTTATCTGCAAATTTATATTCTGTGAGTAAATCGCATCTTTTTTCTCTATGAAATTTTTTTCTATCTCTCTTACTTTTTAAAATATTCTGTTTAAAAAAAAACGTGTTTTTTTATAAAAAAAACGCTCAAACTGTAGTAAAAAAAGTAAGTTAAAAAAAATTAAAACTGCCTTATTTCATAAAACCTGAAAAATCAGATACTTTTCAAATCAAATATACTAATATGACAGTACAGTTAATACGAAATAATTAATTACATATAAATAACTATTTCTAATCGGTAATATGGAGCTATAAAGCAATGATTCTTGGATATCCAAAATTCACATTCACAGATTATCTTCAAGGGAAGCACAACACTGTTGCTAAGCATTTTTTTGGTGAACTTCCTTGTTTAGGGAGCATTAGCGGCTTAGGTAAAAATTATGTACCCCTTTTTGGCACTTCCTATCATATACCCTCTTCAGGTTTTTATGGTGTTCACCCACCACCTCTGTGCGAGTGCTTACCCCTCCCTGAATAACCCCACTGCCTCGTATTCGCCCAGGGTTATGCTCTTGAGGGAAAACCTGTAATTGCAAGAAAATCGTCCCCGAGACGGCCTGTGTATTAAGGGGTATCCTGATTTAGAACGTTCAAAAAATCGATTATTTTATTGCTTAAATCTATTCCTTATATGTATAAGAACAGACATCCGAAAGTATAGAGTCGGATTCGTAGTATTTCCGAAGATACAGCACTAAACGCAACGGGGCATCGAGCAAGTGCCAGTGCTCGGTCAGACTGAAACGCGCGCGCTCCTCCCCTCGTCTCTAACCTCGAAACTATATACCTGAAAAGGTTCAGCAGCTGTTCAAAATAATATTTTGCTTTCATAGAAGCGTCTTTTGAATCTTAGTATGTGTCATCGGTATATAATCTGTGTGTACCTGCTTCCTATAGAGCTGTTTGTGGCGTAACTTTTAGTTCTGCTCCGACTGTTGACGAGTGCGCTTCAATATAATCATGTCTAGTTATCCGAAAAGTGACAAATCGAGTAGTAATCGTGCTGCAAAACCACGGAAACGAAAATTCCATGGTAATCAATTCACAACAGAATCAGACGATACAGAGTGCAACACAAGTAGTACTGGGAGAAAATTAGCCACCGCTAGCACCGAGAACATCATTGTGCATCCAACTCACTGCTATCGAATAATCGAGTTTGTCACAGTATTTCTTGCAATTTCTGATATCGTAATTTGCAGATCTTGCAAATAAAATATACAATTTTCAAAGAGCGGACATCGAGGCTTAGGTTTCAAAATTGTATTATCGTGTATGTGTGGTCATAGAGAAATAAATTCAGGACCGTTTATAAACACTGGATTCGAAATAAATAGACGAATTGTTTTTGTTATGAGGCTTTTCGGTGTTGGATGAGAAGGTATCAATGTGTTTTATGGACTTATGGATATACGTCAAGGTTTAGCAAAATCAACGTATGATCAAATTGTGCAGCATTTATATACAGCGTTAAAATCAATGTTCAAAAGCCTTTGTGAAAAAGCTATCAAAGAAGAGAAAGAAAAAAATATAGAACATGATAGATCTGCTGACTGTTTGAAAGTTTCTGGTTATGGATCCTGGAAAAAACGAAGTTTTACTTCATTGTTTGGTGTTACAACGCTCATTGCATATTACTCTGGCAAAGTAGTCGACCTTATTGTAAAAAGTGCATATTGTCATTCATGTGCTTTACAAAAGAATATATTAGACGAAGAAGAATTTGAAGAATGGTATAATGATCATAAAGAATCATGCTTTTCAAGTCACGATGGTTCAGCTGGGAAGATGGAGGTAGATTCAATCGTGGAGATGTTTCCGGGATCTGTTGAAAATTTTGGAGTAAAGTATACGAATTACATCGGCGACGGTGATTCGAAAACTGTCAATGGTATTGTAAAAATGAATCCATATGATGATGATTACCCTGTGACAAAAAATGAGTGCGTGGGACACGTACAAAAGCGCATGGGTACTCGACTCCGAAATAAAAGGAAGGAAGAGAAGCTTGGAGGAAAAAAGCGTCTAACAGAGAGTCTCATCAAAAAGTTGACCATATATTATGGTTTAGCAATTCGAAGGAATATTCATTCTGTCCAAGATATGAAAAAGGCTGTGATGGCAACGCTGGATCATTATTGTTCAACTGATGAATCTCCTCGTCACGAGAATTGTCCGACAGGCACTGACAGCTGGTGTGAATGGCGCAAAGCCGAAGCTACGAATCGTCTTGCATCCTTCAAACATTCTGCTCGATTGATTGACGAAAAAGTGGAGGAACATATTCATCAAATATACTAATATGACAGTACAGTTAATAAATAACTATTTTTCTAATCGGTAATTGGCTATAAAGCAATGATTCTTGGATATCCAAATTCACATTCACAGATATCTTCAAGGGAAGCACAAACACTGTTGCTAAGCATTTTTTTGGTGAACTTCCTTGTTTAGGGAGCATTAGCGGCTTAGGTAAAAATTCTGTACCCCTTTTTGGCACTTCCTATCATATACCCTCTTCAGGTTTTTATGGTGTTCACCCACCACCTCTGTGCGAGTGCTTACCCCTCCTGAATAACCCCACTGCCTCGTATTCGCCCAGGGTTATGCTCTTGAGGGAAAACCTGTAATTGCAAGAAAATCGTCCCGAGACGGCCTGTGTATTAAGGGGTATCCTGATTTAGAACGTTCAAAAAATCGATTATTTTATTGCTTAAATCTATTCCTTATATGTATAAGAACAGACATCCGAAAGTATAGAGTCGGATTCGTAGTATTTCCGAAGATACAGCACTAACGCAACGGGGCATCGAGCAAGTGCCAGTGCTCGGTCAGACTGAAACGCGCGCGCTCCTCCCCTCGTCTCTAACCTCGAAACTATATACCTGAAAAGGTTCAGCAGCTGTTCAAAATAATATTTTGCTTTCATAGAAGCGTCTTTTGAATCTTAGTATGTGTCATCGGTATATAATCTGTGTGTACCTGCTTCCTATAGAGCTGTTTGTGGCGTAACTTTTAGTTCTGCTCCGACTGTTGACGAGTGCGCTTCAATATAATCATGTCTAGTTATCCGAAAAGTGACAAATCGAGTAGTAATCGTGCTGCAAAACCACGGAAACGAAAATTCCATGGTAATCAATTCACAACAGAATCAGACGATACAGAGTGCAACACAAGTAGTACTGGGAGAAAATTAGCCACCGCTAGCACCGAGAACATCATTGTGCATCCAACTCACTGCTATCGAATAATCGAGTTTGTCACAGTATTTCTTGCAATTTCTGATATCGTAATTTGCAGATCTTGCAAATAAAATATACAATTTTCAAAGAGCGGACATCGAGGCTTAGGTTTCAAAATTGTATTATCGTGTATGTGTGGTCATAGAGAAATAAATTCAGGACCGTTTATAAACACTGGATTCGAAATAAATAGACGAATTGTTTTTGTTATGAGGCTTTTCGGTGTTGGATGAGAAGGTATCAATGTGTTTTATGGACTTATGGATATACGTCAAGGTTTAGCAAAATCAACGTATGATCAAATTGTGCAGCATTTATATACAGCGTTAAAATCAATGTTCAAAAGCCTTTGTGAAAAAGCTATCAAAGAAGAGAAAGAAAAAAATATAGAACATGATAGATCTGCTGACTGTTTGAAAGTTTCTGGTTATGGATCCTGGAAAAAACGAAGTTTTACTTCATTGTTTGGTGTTACAACGCTCATTGCATATTACTCTGGCAAAGTAGTCGACCTTATTGTAAAAAGTGCATATTGTCATTCATGTGCTTTACAAAAGAATATATTAGACGAAGAAGAATTTGAAGAATGGTATAATGATCATAAAGAATCATGCTCTTCAAATCACGATGTTCAGCATGGGAAGATGGAGGTAGATTCAATCGTGGAGATGTTTCCTGAGATCTGTTGAAAATTTTGGAGTAAAGTATACGAAGGTACATCGGCGACGGTGATTCGAAAACTGTCATGGTATTGTAAAAATGAATCCATATGATGATGATTACCCTGTGACAAAAAATGAGTGCGTGGGACACGTACAAAGCGCATGGTACTCGACTCCGAAATAAAAGGAAGGAAGAGAAGCTTGGAGGAAAAAAGCGTCTAACAGAGAGTCTCATCAAAAAGTTGACAATATATTATGGTTAGCAATTCGAAGGAAATATTCATTCTGTCCAAGATATGAAAAGGCTGGATGGCAACGCTGGATCATTATTGTTCAACTGATGAATCTCCTCGTCACGAGAATTGTCCGACAGGCCCTGACAGCTAGGTGTGAATGGCGCAAAGCCGAAGCTTACGAATCGTCCTTGCATCCTTCAAACATTCTGCTCGATTGATTGACGAAAAAGTTGGAGGAACATATTCATCCAATCTACGAAGAACTTTCGAATGACGATCTCATGACGCGATGCTTAGGTGGACCACGCAAAATTCGAACGAATCGTTCAACTCCAGTATCTGGCGCATAACTCCGAAACATCTCAATTTTGGTCAAACAATCGTAGAAATTGCTGGCTTATTGGCTGCAGGAATGTTCAATGAAGATATTCAGCAGTTCTGCATACACATGCAATTAACTCAATTGAAAATTGGCCAGCAATGTAAAATGTTTGCGGATAATGTCGACATACAACGGATTGAACGAGAAAAGACGACGTTCGTCTCTTTCCAGTAAGGAAGCTCGTACGCCGTAGTCCTTGAACCACTTCAACAAAATGAGTTCCATGAGGAGCTGAAGGTCTATTGTATGGCGCAGGAATAGCTGATTAGCGAAATATTGCGTAAGTAGTCGACCTTATTGTAAAAAGTGCATATTGTCATTCATGTGCTTTACAAAAGATATTATTAGACGACGAAGAATTTGAAGAATGTATAATGATCATAAAGAATCCTGCATGCTTTTCAAGTCACGATGGTTCAGCTGGGAAGATGGAGGTAGATTCAATCGTGGAGATGTTTCCGGGATCTGTTGAAAATTTTGGAGTAAAGTATACGAATTACATCGGCGACGGTGATTCGAAAACTGTCAATGGTATTGTAAAAATGAATCCATATGATGATGATTACCCTGTGACAAAAAATGAGTGCGTGGGACACGTACAAAAGCGCATGGGTACTCGACTCCGAAATAAAAGGAAGGAAGAGAAGCTTGGAGGAAAAAAGCGTCTAACAGAGAGTCTCATCAAAAAGTTGACCATATATTATGGTTTAGCAATTCGAAGGAATATTCATTCTGTCCAAGATATGAAAAAGGCTGTGATGGCAACGCTGGATCATTATTGTTCAACTGATGAATCTCCTCGTCACGAGAATTGTCCGACAGGCACTGACAGCTGGTGTGAATGGCGCAAAGCCGAAGCTACGAATCGTCTTGCATCCTTCAAACATTCTGCTCGATTGATTGACGAAAAAGTGGAGGAACATATTCATCCAATCTACGAAGAACTTTCGAATGACGATCTCATGACGCGATGCTTAGGTGGACGCACGCAAAATTCGAACGAATCGTTCAACTCCAGTATCTGGCGCATAACTCCGAAACATCTCAATTTTGGTCAAACAATCGTAGAAATTGCTGGCGTATTGGCTGCAGGAATGTTCAATGAAGGATATTCAGCAGTTCTGCATACCATGCAATTACTCAATTTGAAAATTGGCCAGCAATGTAAAATGTTTGCGGATAATGTCGACATACAACGGATTGAACGAGAAAGACGACGTTCGTCTCTTTCCAGTAAGGAAGCTCGTACGGCCCGTAGTCTTGAACAACTTCAACAAAATGAGTTCCATGAGGAAGCTGAAGGTCTATTGTATGGCGCAGGAATAGCTGATTAGCGAAATATTGCCGTAAGTAGTCGAAAATTAACATTTTTCCAGTTCATAAACTTTAAAGCACTTTTTCTCGAGTTTTCATTTTTCCACTTTTTCTAAACTGGCGGGCGTGTTTCAAAAAAAATAAATAAACTCGTAACGATCCGAAGTTTTTTAGCTTCAGTTTTATCTACTCTTCAATATGAACCGAAAAGGTTTTTGGAAATAAATTTCTAAAAGACTTTTTCAGCACATTGAAGAGATTTTTTTTCTCGTAAAAAGCACTTTTTGCTTCAAATTCGGAAAAAATTTCAAATTTCACAATTTCTTCGGATTTTTCTTGGTTCAAATAGAAAATACATGTATGAAAATGAAATTTTTTTTTGGCTTTCTGTTTCAGATCAAGATTAAGAGCTCTATCACTCCCGCCAATAGAAGACTCGGATTACGGATTGCCCAACAAATGTGCCTAATAATCGGCTGCATTTTGATATTTTTCTTTAAAAAAATTTTTTTTATAATGTTCAATTATATAATAAAATATTCCTGAAAGTTCGCTGGAGTTGGTTATTTTTTTGTATCTTAAAAAATTCTCTAAAAAACGGTTTTTTAGGCCTTTCAAAGCAGGATACCCCCTTAAAACATTATTTTTGGGTGTTTAGGTTACATCGCATAGGGCAAAATATCGATCCCGAAAGCCGCACGAGAATGGGTCATCCATATATGTACTGCATGCAGCAAATGCTGCTTAACTATTGTGACCGGCCAAGGCGTGTTCCCACCACTCCGCCACCGCGTCGGTTAAATTGCTAGTCATATATTAAAATAAACAAAAAAATCTTTTAAATTTAAACTGTAGTTCTTCAAGTAGTACTATGTAGTTATAAATTTATTTAAACATGTATATATAATGTATTAAAGAATTTTCTTTTTGAGATTTTTGTCTTTATAATTAGTTTACTTCATTGCATATGATAGTGCCTTGGTAAACAACAACATTATATTAACAATATTTTAATTTACTGTCACAGGGTGTCTCAAAAATATGGACACACCTGAATATCTCGGAAAATAATAGTGCTATGAAAAAATTTCGTAATCGTGAATGTTACCTTGAACTTGATTTTGAAGGTTATTTGAAGGTTGTGACGGGTAGATTTTATCTAAACTATCAAATTATAAAACCCAACCGCACGCTAATACTTTTAATCAGTTCTGTTACCTCAATCGACTATAATTAAAAGCCTCACCTCGGCTTGAGATTTCCGCACTCTGTAAACGGGGGTCAGAAAAATGGCGAAACCCACGTCGAATCAGCAATGATAGTTTATTAATTTTTTTTTCTTATCTCGATAACACAAACAACACGGACAACACGAGGAGCAACTACCAATAAATGAACAATTTATAATTATAATGAACAATTGAATTTATTAACAAATTAATTATAATTACATCCTAATGGTCATGATCGCGGCCTCGATCTAAAACATGAACGCAATACAAATTTCTTAAAACAATCTCATTTAATAACAATTATTTAATAAATAAAAGGAAAGAAAACGCGACGCGATCACACACACGATCTCACTCACACACACCTAAATAGGGTAATTTTCGCGCCAAAATCGACACTTACTCGATTCTCAATAAAATATTGATTTAGACTCGAGCTGAAAGAAAAGTGTGTTGCCGATACTCTAAACTATCGGATCTGCTACCTTACTCAATTTATCGAACTACACCTGTAAATAAAAAATATAACTCGAGAAAAATACGCAATTACATTTATATCAGCTATCCATGATTCTCCAAGCTGTAAAATAAATTAAATATTCAACGATCTCACCAACATTCCACCTGGAATCCACTTTCAATATTAATTATTATTCTCTGTTTAATTGTCCACAATAAAATAGTTTAGGTCCTTATTATCCTGGACTCACAATGATTAATCCAATTGTATCGGATAGTTCCTCAAAATGGCTACTCCGCTTTCTCAAAAACTCAGTAATCTCTCACAATCTCTATTACTTTTCTCAAAGCACCTCTACACTCAACCAAGGTTGGGACAAGAAGAAGGAAAGGACGCGGTCGAGGGATGATCCACCCCCCGTAACGACTTTCCTGAGATCACCTGATTCTAGATCATTGGATATGTTGGCTGAAACTCGATATTATTCGTGGAAAATTCTCTCGACAATTTGATTGGTTTTATTTCAGGATGCGCGAACCTGCGCGAGGATAATTGTCCTCATGAAAAATCACTCATATGGCGCGACACTCGAAATCAAATTGCCGGACTCGAAATATCTTAATCTCATTATACTCGAAAAACACCAAATTATAACACCAAAAATGTCACCAAAATAACACCAAAAATACATAATAAAATCATAGATTTCATCAGTAATATATAAAATCAACATATAATTCATGCAACATAAAAACATTAATTTATATACTCGAGAAAATCCAACTATAAATCGCAATATCAATTACCCTTATACTACAATGAGTGCGAGAGAGAACGCCGTATATATATAGACATGCTTATATATTTAATATACCTCGATACTCTCTCTCTCGGCTATATCATGCTCCCCACTCTGATAGCGGCGCGAGCATGTTGCGCGTACTCATTATTCGGGAGAGAGCGATCGCGTGCGTTACTCCGCTCCCCCTCTACCCCTCGTGTCGACAATACCCGGTGTACGTCTTCACCGCGATCATCTGTTTTCTCGCGTTCAGGTTTATTTTAGTATAGGTGTATGTGCGTGTGTATGTCCCGGTTGCCGAAGATGCGCGTACGTACAAATTAATCCGTACGCGCACACGTATATTATCAGCTGTTATGCTGTCCGTACGTACTCTCGTTGTGTGTGTGTGTGTGAACGTGATTATTCTGTGTATATCTTTAAATTTTAATACGACGCATTTATTTTATTTTAATTGTGACAACGTCACAAGGTCAACGTGATTTTTTAAATAGAAACCCAGCACCATCTTGTTAAAAGTAGGTAATGTTAAAATTAGCGTCAACAATTTTATTCATTGCAGGTACAATTTCATTCCTCAAAATTTCTTAAAGCTTTTCTCTTGTCTAATTCCCTTCTATGAAAAATGGTTCTAATATTTTATCATTGATTTTACCTACCCGAACATTTAGTTCCTGTGGATGTTGCGTATAAGATTCTAAAAACCAGTGTGGATTCTCTTGTGCCAGAACCTATCATTGCGATGATTAACATTGCGATCGAACTGAAAAATTCATTCATCGGAAAGTACTATTTTGTTTAAAAAATTTTGTCTTGCATATATACGATGCATCATTAATTTTGCAAATTCCAATCTTGGATCAAAATTATCCGCAATTAATTCCTATACCAATTTGATTTCATTATTCTGTAAACGGAAGTCCTACTAACATTTATTTGACGAGATACTTGTCTAACAGAGTAACTAGGATTTTCAGCTAGAAATATCGCCACATTCAAAAAAATTTCGTCATCACTTACGTTCTTCGATCTTTCTGTTTTAGGTCGATCTTTGACACAACCAGTTTGCTCAAAACGAGAAATAGTTTTTCCTACTGTTTTCTGTCAAATTTCTGTTTGTAATGGAAATCGATATTCTGCGTTGAACAAAGTTGTAACTAAATAAATGCAACCTGATAAATTAATTCTAATTAGTCAAGCAAGTAACCTCATATTGCACAAAATTATCATAAATTTTAGTAAGGGATTACTTGAAAACCAATCGATATTTCTGCTGCAAATTTTGAACTGAGGTAGATTATTAATAAAGAAAGCGGACTGTTGTCCTCAATTTGCATACATTACCGTCCTTTCTTAATTATAACTCATTTTCTACGACTTTTGAGACTGGTAGGGAGGATAAAACTTGACTTTGGTACCCCCTTAAGGTCAAGATGGTCAGTCATCATAGGTCCCTAAGCCTTCTAAGCAATAAAACATCCAACAAACAGATTTTGGATGAAGTATTAATTTTTTACCATGATTTGACCAATCCAACCCGAACAGCACGAAACGTTTTTTAAACGTTTTCTGTCGAATATTATAACTCTTCAAAATGTTTTAAAAACGTTTTGATATTGAGTACATAAGAGTAATAAATTATCATAATGTTTTAAAATCGTTTTAAAAACGTTTTAAAATAATTCTAAAATGTTTTGAATAAGTTAAAAAACGTTTTTAGTAAGATTTAAAAAATGATTAAATGTCGTTTTTATACCCATATTTAAGGTATATCCTAATATGCGTCCTGTTTTATATTAGTTACATTCGTTTTACACCTACACTTAAAGTACTACATTAATACTGCTGTTATTTAT
The DNA here is from genome assembly GCA_026168455.1 of Theocolax elegans. Classification (NCBI taxonomy): domain Eukaryota; kingdom Metazoa; phylum Arthropoda; class Insecta; order Hymenoptera; family Cerocephalidae; genus Theocolax; species Theocolax elegans. Next base: position 53,537,992 of record CM047425.1, read on the forward strand.
ATATTTGATATAAAACAAATGCACCTTATATATCAATGTTGAATAATACTTAGCTATTTTCGAAATAATTTGCGGACAACCTAGTTTCAGAACGTGAGAAGCTTTTTTTAACTTTTTTAAAACGTTTTTAAAACGCTGTGAAAATAATTTAATACTCTTATGTTCTCAATATCAAAACGTTTTTAAATCGTTTCAAAAACTTTTTTTTTACTTTTATTGAGTAACGTTATAACGTTCGATAGAGAACGTTTAACAAACGTTTCGTGCTGTTCGGGAAGGTAACTTTAAAAATGTATAAACTGTCTGAAACGAGTCTGCCAAGATGGTATCGAGTGAGAAACATCCTCCAGATAAGCTCGACTCTAAAGTATACAAGTGTCACCCTAAGCAAGAAGTAAAAACAGTGATATGCATCATTTGTGAAAGTGTATACCACAAAAGTGATTTTGAAAAAATAAAAAATCATAAATATGTAGGTGAAAACCTAATAATCTGTCCGGATCACAGACTTAAAGACATAACCTTACAATCAGATCAACATATGTTAGTGATGTGGCTAAAAAAGTGATTACTGCTATTAAACTAAAAAAGACAGAAGAATTAAGAGAATTATTGCAAGAATTGCATAATAAAATAGTTGAGAAACAAAATGCAACTATAGGAAATGAAGACAATGAAATCGAACATCTGATAAAAAAAACACCTTATTGGAAGAACTTAGATTACTGAGTTACAAGAAAAAAAATCAAATTCAAAAAGAATTAATAGAAATGCAGAAGCAAAAATGTATGGAAAAAGTAACAACTACAAAAATATATGCAGAAGTTATAAGTGACATTAAACCAAAACAGAAAAAAGTGTAAATGATTTATTAACTAAATTCCAGTAAACACAATAATGTCTTATGCTGATGATACTGCTGTTATAACAAACCGGGGAAACATGAAAAGAAGTAGAAATCAAAATGAATACATATTTAGAAGATGTCTCTACTTGGTTAAGACTAAATAAATTAACTTTAAATGTTCAAAAAACACTATATATTACTTATGGCAATTATATAGATAGTGTACCAGACAATATATGTAACTAAAACAAAATATTCAGGAATAATTTTTTATACAGATATGAGATGGAGCGATCATATTGAGTATCTTATAAGCAGGACTAGGTATCTCATTTTTAGTTTTCGAAAAATAGTTAAATTTATGGATACATATAATACACTAAAAATTGTGTATTAGGCACTTTTTCACAGTATGATAAATTACGGTATAATTGTATGAAGTGGAGCATATCAAAATAAACTACAACACTGTTACAAGCTGTACAAACAAGAATATTAAAAATAGTCAACAATAATATATTCCAAAAAGAAACTCCTTTTAATTTACAGAAATTATTTACTTTTGAATGTCTTCAGTATTATTACAATAGTTTAAAGAATCAATATATAAACTCTTCAAGTAAAACAAGAAAAAAGCTTATATTAGCACCCAAAGTATCACAAAAATGTCAGTATAAAAAACAATTGTATAATTGCAATCAGTGTTTTTAATTCTTTACCAAATGAATTAAAGACACTTGATATGAGTAAAAAATCAAATATAATAAAAATAAAGGTTTGGATAGCAAAAAATGGCTAGTACTAATATAGATTCGAATATAGACTGCAAACAACTCAAATTATGGCTACTGACCACTTTTTCGCAAGAAAAAATATAAGAAATTTCAAAAACACAAACAAGAATAAAAGATCTCTTGAAAATAGATATATTTTCCATAAATGACATAGAACAACACAAGAACATAGTACTTGATATAAGAACTTATATATGCGCAAATGGTAACTGTAAATATTATAATAATAGATAACATCGCCGTATATCGAATTTTAACTACTCCAAAATGATCACTCTATACTCAAAAATCGAAGTAAAAATAGATAAACTAACCAAAGAAATTATGTATATATATTTACAAGAAACAGAGACAACCAAAACAGACATAAAAATTATAGAATTTAAAAAAGAAACACCTAGTATAGAAAAAAAATTGATTCAACAACTGAAAGATATAATCCAATAGAAACAGTTTTTAATAAGCTTGATGAAATGGCTGAAACAAATAACAGAAGAGCTAGAAAAAAGCAAGCAGATGAAGCACCAGGTCAGAAGATACTACAAATAAATAATCATAGGATGACCTATGGAGACATTAATTATCTAGGATCAAACAAAGCCATATTTTACTTTAACAGAGGAATAACAGGAATTCAGAATTTCACAAACTCTATGTATTCTGAAAAACATCAACCGCCTCAGAAAGACGTTGTAGTAATAGATGATATTGTTTTTACATCAATCTGCAAATGTGACTCAGTATTACAACACAGAACAATGTTTCCGCACTATAGAGTAACCTGTGCAGTTGGACTTACATGTCCTGCAAGACTAAATAGCATTGAAAAAATAATATTTGCCAGAAACAAAAATACATCAACAGAAGCTTATACAACAGCGAGATCAATGTTAATAAGGTATTAGTAAAACAAGACCTTCGAAAAAATTTACAAAATATAAATTTTACTTTTCTTACAATAAATTAAAACTACAATATAGAATCTAAGAAGAAGTGCAATATAATCTTATCAAAAAAGTAAAAAGTAAAAATAAAATCCAAAAATACAAATAATAGAATAATTATAAGTATTTAAACAAATTCTCTAAAACAAGGCTGTTGTCATTGTTAATAGATAGATTATATAATTATTAATACTTAAATAATATATAGAAATGTTAAAAATTTGGTTACAGAAGTCAGATACCCCAATAGACAAAGTTGCACAGACAAAACTTCGTTAAAACTTGCTACACAATTTTTGAAAACAACTTGTGTTAAACTTGCTAACAAGACTTTACATAATAGTGACGTGTACCTAAATTTTATGTAAAATTGTTAAAAAAAAGTTGCAACAAATAATTGCTATAAATTTGCTAACAAATAAGGACGCAGATTTAGATTAATTTGTTATTTAACTCTGCTACACGAGTTGATATAATTTTGGTATATATTTGCTAAGAAATATATCATAATCTGAGAAATTCTTTTTCAGCAAATTGGTAGCAAAATTAAATCAGTAAATGCTTACATAGTGCAGTATATTGCAACAAGATTTGATGATAATTTGTTGCTATTTTGCAATCATGAAAATAATAATTTCAACGTATTTTTTATTCAAGAAAATCTGTGTTTTTGTGAAGTATTTCAAGTTTTGTTACTTTTTTTGCAATTTTAAGAGTAACACATTTACTAGTTGTGGCGATGCGACGTGCAATCTAGTTGCACAAAAATAATATAAGTATTCTATTATATTTACTTAAAATATTATTTCAACAAAATAAAAGCACATTTATAGCAATACTTGCTATTTAAAAAGTAATAATTTTATGCAACAATTGACTGATCTATGTAACTCTAGATAAATAAATAAATAAATATCATTTTGGACCTAGAATTTCCCATTTTTCCAAATATGGTATCAAAATAGGTGTTCGCATTAAAAAAATCACGTTGACCTTCAAATAACCTTCAAAATCGCGGTCAAGGTCAAATTCAAGGTCATCACCAGATTGCTGCTTTGATTCACTAAAACTTTGCATCTAACGTTTTTTCCTAGCACCAATATTTTTCGAGATATTCAGGTGTGTCCGTACTTTTGGGAGAAAAAGACATTTGCATGTGATCCTTTTTAAAGTATTGCAATTATATTTAACTTTTTCTTTGCCTTTCACAAGCTATTTATTTTTTTTAATTCTTTAATGATTATTGAACATCATTTATAATTTTTGTTGGAGAAATATTCTATGATATTTGTATAATTGATTATAATACATGTATATTTGAATAAGTAATACATCATAATTGCGTATTATATCATAATTTGTTCGTATTTTTTAATCATGTTGTCTATTAGTTATGATTATTTTATCTAGTGTTCTAATATTGACCAACATCCTGATATTGTACATATAATATGCTCATATATATATATATATATATATATATAACAAATAATTATAATATAGTAGTAAGAATTATTAAATTACAAGTCTCAGTATAGTACAATTGTTTATTAAATTTTTAACTGAAGACCTACTTACTATACAAATATCAAATACAAACTACTACTATACAAATATCTCCTACCTCTTGTCTTTTTTCTTGACCAGTACTCTATTAGAAATAAATAATCAATATATTTAAAACAGCCATATTAATATAAAATAGCTATGAATATCTTGTTTCTAGCTTATTATAAATTTAATGATTGAATATGAATTTATTTTAATATAGTTTTCAATAGTATGTAACAATTTAAGTCAAAACACAAGAACATTGTCTTTTCTTATGATGCAGTCTATGATTGTGGAATGTTTCAAGACAATTGGTACAATAGCTAATGTAATTAATTGTTTTAAGAATTTTTAAATATGGGTTCACAACGGTTCACACATTTAAAAAAAAATCTCATTAAAACTATTTGTCCAATCACCTACAAACTTTATATAACTATAGATTACGTTGTAACAAAACGCAATGTTTCTATGGTTTTACTTAAGGCGATGTCGGACCCTAAAAGCGGTATGTGTTAATGTAAAATGGGTTTTTATTTTCAAAATCTGACAACGCCAGATTCTTTTATTTGCTCTAAACGATATGCATGATTTTTTATTGCTAATATCAATATAATATTTGTGTTCTAAATGGTGCTTATTAAATTACCGACTAAATCTTGTTTATTTAAAATTAATGAAAAAAATTATATTTTTCATAAAGTCGCAACGTCAAGCCCTCCGTTATGTTTAAAAATATCTTTATGACTATTGTTCAGATTTTTAGTTTCCTATTTTAAATATAATTCTTGAGTTGAAAAAGGTAGATCCCTGCAATTTGGGTCTGACAGGCCCTTAAACTCAAATGGTAATATAATGATTTTGACATACTATTAAATTACTTAATATTAAATTTATTTAATACATTCAGCTCTGATTCATTAAGTGTCATAATACATAGCATAATTACAAATAAAATTTTTGATCTAGTCAAAACATATATGCACTTATAAAATTGAAAAGTAAATTTAAGTTTGTAATAGACAATAGAATGAGAGTAATTTATCGTACATAGGAAAGTCTTTTGAAATAATTAGATTTTATTAGTATATGTATGTATGTGCATATCTATATATGTATAATAATGTAATAAGATAAACGAACATATTTTATATTGGATAAATAAATACAATTTTGATGTATTGAATTTGTAGATATTACTCTTATTCTTATGTGATAATGATAATGTTAATATACTAACATATCTTATTATTAGATGAATAAATTTGCCATTAATTTATGCAAATAGGTCAAGAAAATAATTTTTAATTTATTTTTATAGTCTCTTCTATTTATTTTCTTTATTTTATAAGTTTTTTAAAACATAATTTTAATAGATTAGAAGTTAAAAAAATATTTTATTTTCTTTAGTTTCAATTAATTTGACTTAAGTTAAAAGATAACTAAATTATTTAAGTAAATTCATTAACACGATCAAATTAATTAAGAAAAATATTAGTTACAATTTTTTTCGTTGATTAATATTACTTTCATCGTAGACTCTTGTTTAGTGACGTCTGGTCGATGATAGCCGAACATATACGAATGTCACCGATTGTTTCGTTCGTATGTCTTGTTAAGTTACCGCAACTCTAAGTAGCTCTTTGAGTTTTGGAATTGTTAACCTTCACTCTTAAGAAGAATATAGTACATGTTGCTGCTGTTTAATTTTTTTGTGGATCGAGAATTACATTATATACATTACTCTATTAATATTTTTTACATATAGAAATATTTTTTAAAATCTATTTTAATTTTCCTATTTTTATATTTTGTTTTGTATTATTACTTTTTTAAACTATTTATATTTTTTTCTTAAATTCATTTGTCAGTGAGGTGTTTTATTCTTTTTATAAATATTAAACTATGATTCACTAAAGTATTATACTTAGAATCGGTTACTAAATTGTTTCATACTAGTGTTATATAAGTGACAAGAGATACTATTGTTTATTGCTAATGTGTGAATTAAAGTGAATATAGCTTTTTATTATTATTCGAAATGTACGTATTGCGAAAAAGTAGCATATGGTATGTTTTAAGTAAATTAAGAAAGCAGCACGTCGCCATTTTCCCCTTTGAGTCCATATCGTTAAAAACTGAGGGCACGTGCACACGCAGCCATATTGGTTAATGACCAACGGTTCTTCCCACGTGTGCCCTTCTCTTTCTTTTCGTCTTTATTCATCAAGTTTTCTCTTTCTCCATCCCACTCTTCACACATATCCTTATGTACATTAACTGACACGTTCACGCGCGCGCGTGTGCACTATATATATATATATATATATATATATATACGAATAACTACGTATGCATGTGTATATTGGACAGGTTATACAACACATATATTATTTCGAACAAAATTTTCTGCATACAAATGTGTATAAGTAATAATTTTTTTAAAAGGTTTGAAATAATACTACAAAAATGGCTAGTATGTTTCTAACAATTTTAAGTTTCTATAATTAGATATAAATAAGCACTTTAAGAATCTTAATTGTTTAAATTTTTATATATATGTAAACATATGTATTCATTATTGTAAATTTATTTATTTAATATACATTTTATTTAAGGTTTAACTAAAATATTTTTTATTATATTAATAAATTATTAGTATTTAAATTATTTGAATTTTTAGATAGTTATATCAAGAATTGTGAACATTGTATATTGTAATCTAGGTTAACTTAATAGTTAAATTTACTTTTTGTATATATAATTATTTCATTAAATATCTAGTCAAAATTAATTGTATATTTTTTGTTTATCTTTAATTAGATTTACATATTTTGCTTCAGGTAAAACCATGCAGAAACAGAAAAGTAAAAACAAAGCCAAGTGTCGTGATTTAAATCGGAAGGGTTTAGAAAAAGAAGGAACTGATATGGATACTTTTATTAATCCAGTCCAAGTCAGTACATCTTCAATAAATATTGATAATAAGCATGATGAAAATTCACTCAAGGATATTAAAAAAGAGGAAAGCGCAGAACCAACTACAACTAAAGATATCAAGGAAAAAGATAATTTTGAATTTAAAAATGAAAAAGATAATTCTGAAATCAACAATCAGTCTCTTGATGTTACTGTAAGTTCTGTAGATATAAAAGATAAAATTTTATTAGAAGAAAAAGATATTTCAGAAAAGAATATACATAATAATGAATCTACTATAGAAAAATCATTGATTGCAATAACTAATGATGTTGTTGACCATGTAACTTTTTATAAAACAAATGTAGATAAAGAAATTGTACCACCAATTGTTGCTCAAAAAAATGAAGAAAATTCTAAAGTATCTGGAGTTTGTAATATTTCAAAAGACAGTGAAGCTTGTACCAGTGCATTAAATGTGATTACCACGTCATCATCATTAGTAAAATCTGTGCATCCACTTAAATATACATATTCTGAGGATCAATGGAGTCCTATAAATACAGATGGAAAAAAAGTTTATGGACGTGAATTTTTAATGAAACTACAGCATGATCCTAGTAGCAGAATTAAACCATCAAATTTACCTGATTTGGATGTTGTCTTAAAAGATAATATCAAAATACGAGCTCCTGTTGATCTAAGGTATAAAGACACTAACCTTAATCGACACGATTCTTTATTTCCTGGATTTGTTAAGTCTTCCTCCAGTGCCAAGGTGGTAAGTTAATTTTTATAATTAAATTTAAAAAAAGAGCAAAGTTTTTGAATCTATTACTGAACTTATCGCAAATTTTTGTACATCATTTCTCATTATTAGTATTAAAGGAAGGCTTCATGTAAAGTTTGATTTCATAATGTAATTCATCCTTCGAGAAGTGAAATTTAAAAGATTTATAGCGCCTATTAAAAGATAAGTTCGGGTCACTAATCACCAATGTAATGTTAAGACTTTTGTGTATTACCATATCTTATATCTAAAATTAGTATTTATATTTGAATTTAATCTATCTTTACAAGCTAAATTGCATTTATTCAATATTTATTCAAATATTGCGCAGAACCTTCTTTTTTAGCAATTTTAAATAAACGCAATTTAGCTTGTTAAGACTGATTAAATTCATATATATATATATAATATTTACATGGACAGATAATCTTGAGTCAATATTTAAATAAAATTATTGTTATTATTCTACCAAAAGCAAGTCTAACTTTATAAGTATAATTAATTCTAATGAACTGTAAAAAACTAAATTGGCCAGATACTACAATAGTCTCTCAGATAAACTTGTTTTAATTTATTTAGAACTGTGGTAAATTGTGTAAAAAAGTTGTTAAGAGGAAAAGTGAATTTACTAATAAGTTAGTAACATCTATAGATGATACCTATAAAATATTTACTTTCTTTCAGATACCTTCTAGCAAGAAAAGTTATTCAGGAAAACCTAATAAACCAAGTAAATCAAATATGATTCATGTTTCACTTCCTCTTCGAGAGGATGTGAAATTACGAGAGACTGAAAATGCTTGGAAACCAACAAGACTGGTTCAAGGTTCTCTTACTGAAGAACAAGCAAAAACAGAAGCTCTTTATAAAAGAGTTCGGAGTGTCCTTAATAAACTTACTCCACAAAAGTTTGGTACTTTGGTTAATCAAGTTAGAGAGTTAATGATTGATACACAAGAGCGGTTGCAAGGTGTCATTGATTTAGTGTTTGAAAAGGTATAAATATTTTTGCTTCTTTTATTATTGAACTTTTGAAATTTTGTACATGTATAAAACTTCAAAGTCTTACAACTTTTTTATATTACAAGTTAAGCTTAAAATGATATGTAATATGTTTGCTGTTTCCAACTTTGTCTTAGAAGACAGAGACATGTAATTATTTATGTATTTATATATTGATTACTAGAAATGTATTATATTATTGCTAAAATGAAGATATTTAAGTAAGGATTTTATCAAACAGACATTGCATAGAATACAAACATGTACTTGTTCATAGATCTGGTAGCTAATATATAATAACTCACTTACAAAAACAAAAATATATATATTGCAGCATCCAATAAATAAAAATAATGTTTTTTAAAATATTTAAATATCTATAATAATGTAATAAAAAGATTACTGTTATTTTTTAAATAACAACTTATTCTAATGGGGTGTAATACATAAAAATTATATCACTACTAATTTCTACCAACAATTGGTTTGCTTTTTAAGGGGGTTCCATACTCAATTTTTGATGATTAATTAATAAAAAAGTAGAATAGTATGTGAAAAAATAAGAGAAGAGGCGCCTTCGTTTATTGATAATCTAACTGTGTTCTGAATTTTAGATTAAAATATTATTACGTTTTGGAGAAAAGTCTTACCAAAAATATCAAATATTTTCACCTCGTTGAGGTTAGGTTCACATTTTTTGTAAGACTTTTCTCAAAAACGCAATATAATTTTAATCTGAAATGCAACACACAGTTATATTATTGATAACCGAAGGCACCTGTTCTCTTATGTTTTCACATACTGTTTTATTTACATATTTATTTTTAATATTCACGATTGCCGATAAGGTAGGGAGCATAAATATTGACTATGGCACCCCGTTAAAAAAAAACTATAATGCTCTTCTACTTTGTCAGAAGATCATTTAGAAAATTTTTTCAATAATTTTCTTACGTATATAATTGACATTGAGGTCTGCGATAGTTCGGTCGGTTAGGAAGTTGAGCTCATACTCTGGGGGTCCCAGGTTCGATTCCCGGTCCTGGCCGATTGATACAAGCACCACTGGAGAATGTATTTTCAACAAGTACTTTCTTCACAAAGACATTGTATGACCTCCGTCGCTGATGAGCACCAGTTGGGAGCATAAAAAAAGCGACGTTAACGGGGTGCCATAGTCAATATTTATCCTCCCTACCTTATCGGCAATCGCGATTATTAGTAATAAATTTGTAAATAAAACAGTATGTAAAAAAATAAGAGAAGAGGCGCCTTCGTTTATTGATAATTTAACTGTGTGCTGAATTTCAGATTAAAATTATATTGCGTTTTTGAGAAAAGTCTTACCAAAAATGTAAACCTAACCTCAACGAAGTGAAAAGATTTGATATTTTTGGTAAGACTTCTCTCGAAAACGCAATAATATTTTAATCTGAAATTCAGCACACAGTTAAATTATCAATAAACGAAGGCGCCTCTTCTCTTATTTTTTTACATACTGTTTTCCTTTTTTATTAATTAATTATCAAAAATTGAGTATGGAACCCCCTTAAAATAATAAAAAAAAAAATTTACCTTTTTTAGTATTTGGAAAGCTCATTTTTAATACTCAATTGTTAACAATGAAAGTAATTATTCATTATTTATTAATTTAAAACTTAATTATTTCTGTGAATTCTCTTTGTAAGAATGCTAATCAGCGACGGAAGTCCTACGATGTCTTTGTTAAAAAAGCACTTGTTGAAAATACATTCTCCAGTAGTGCTTGTATCAATCGGCCGGGGCCGGGAATCGAACCTGGGACCTCCAGATTACGAGCCCGACGCCCTACCGACCGAGCGATCACAGGCCTCGACATTGCAGTTTAATTTTATGGTAGTTTTATTTGAATTCATGATATTGAGTTCGTTTGGCAATAACAGTTTTTCAAGAATTGGTAATTTTAAGTGCTTATTCCTTGTTCTATTTAATACATTCAAGTATTGAGATTTCGGATTTGGATAAATATGTGTTTGATAGTTGGTGGACATTCATGCTCCATCCTTTGGTCGCTTATAACTCTAAAATAAATAGGGATATGCTCTCAAACTTAAGTTTGAAAGAAAGCTGAAATCAGGTAGATTATATTAAAAAAAGAGAAGCTGAAATATCCTGATTTGGTCAAAAGTTACAGAAGGAAGAATAATAATTTTGGCCTAAAAATCAATACATTTTTTAGCCCGTTAAAACTGAAGGGGATAAAAAGTTTTTTCAATTTTTGTATTTATTATTGCATTAATTACAGCCGGTCATAATCTTTATTTCTTGTTACATAGTCTTAGATACCTTCTTTCAAATGCCGTCGGGAAAATTGACCTATCAAAATTAAAAAAAAAATAGAATTTTTCTTATGTAAAAAATTACTTTATTTATTTATTTAACCAGTATTCGTCACAATATCACATTGAAACTATATTACTATACCTACTTTAACGCAATAATTTCTGCCGAAGCAATATTACCTCTTCACAGAACTGGTATAAAATTAAACTTCTTATTATAAACGTAGACTACTACAAAATTAACAAACTATATAATTATGATTATAATAGTGATTGTGTTCTGTACAACAACGCCCATATTTCAACAAGTTAACGTTATAATCCTTTAATAATTTAATATGATCCAATTTTTTTAGCTTACTTTTAGTATTTAATTTGCTAAATTGAGATATATTTAACTCATTTGATAATCTATTAAAACTTTTATTGCTCTCTGAATTATTTATTTTTGATAATAAGATATTGTTATTTATAGTTCTTGCATTACTGGATCTACATCTCATTTTTATTGCTGTTTTTTTTTTATTAAATTTTTTTATAACAAAAAAAAACTTTTTTTATAATTTTTTTATTACGAAACAAAAGCGTGCTTGGTTGCTATATTATAACGCTGTGTTTCTTATTGTTTATTACTAGATAGAAACAAAATTTGATTTCAATGAAAATTTACGAAAAAGTGACGAAAAATGACTAAAATTAGCTACTTTTAGTATACACTTTTAGTATAGTACGTATCAATTTTTAAGCCATACTATCTTTCTACTCTTGTGCCTCTTGTAACCAAATGAAATCCTGTAACCAAAAGTTGACCTAATCAAGATATATGAGCTTCTCTTTTTATAAATTTAATCTACTCGATCTAAGCTTTCTTCTGGACTTAAGTTTCAGTGCACATCAAAAGGCACGATAGCGCCTGACGCAAGTATAGCGCGAGAGCCATTATATACAGCTAACTAGCCCTTCAGATTTTTTACTTTTCTAACCGCTACATTATTACATTATTTATTTGCGCTATTTATCTCTATTTATTTCATAGTTACAAGCGGCCAAAGTCAAACATTTTCTTGGCGAAATTTTTCGTTATTTGCTTATTAATTGAGTAAACAAGGTGCACTGGCGTCTGTGACTCTGGGTTTCTTCATATTTTTATAGCAGTAAACGTATCCTAGAGTTTGGTAAAGGATCCGTTTCTCCCAGACCGTCGTTCTCTTTGTTTGTACAAAGGGGTGTTTATTCAAAATTCTTTTTTAAGGTCACAATTTATATTTTTTAATGACAAGATGCCAGTAGGAAATTATTTTTAAAAAAGTGCCTATTAACATTTTTTTTTGAAAAGGTGCCAAGAAATACTTTTTTTTCACTTTTATAAATTGTAACAACATATTAATATTTTTTATTGCAACAATTTTAATATAAATGTCGACAATTTTTTTAATCATATACGTTTAGTTATAAATATTAAGTGTATTTGTTATGTTTTTTAGTATAGTACATAAAGTTAAGGAGATGCTACACTCAATATTTACCGACTGATTTAAGAGGACGTCGAAGCTAGCGTTTTTATCGACATGTAGGAGTGACCGTTTACAATTTTTATATGTAACTAAACCAGCTTTTGGGGAATTTTGGGACCAGAACCCCGTTCTATACAGTAATAATTGATTCAGTATTTACGAAGAATAGTACGTAACTGTAATTCGCTATAATCAGGTTACGTTGCATAAAAATTATACTTTCATATTTGATCACTTATACTACTGTATAGAATGGGGTTCTGGTCCCAAAATTCCCCAAAAATTGGATTAGTCATTGATAAAAATTAAAAACGGAAACTCTTATACGTTGATAAAATCGCTAGCTCCGACGTCCTCTTCACTCTTTTTTTTTACATTTTCTCAAATATTAATTAATGTTTATGACGAAAAAATCGCTCTATCTCTGCTATTTTTTAAAGAAATTATTTCAAACTTTGTAGATAACTTCTTTATATACTGAGGAACAAATTCGCTAGAAGTTTTTTCAAATCCAAACATCCCCAGATACTTTTTAGCGTTGAAAATAATGTAATGTAAGTACTAAGGGTGCCTTATAGCGCGCCGACATGGGCGTGGCTTATGGACAATGGGCAGTCTGGCCGAACAATGAGAGTGGGCAATGGGGTGTCTGGCTCGACGGGTGACATCAGGGCAGGGCCTGGAGGGATTGATTGATTGATTGAGTTATTTATTCGGCCATGAAGGGGTAGAAACCCCATAGGCACCATATGCAAACTAGTACAGCGAATACATTCTTAAAACTAGATAACAAAATAAATTTCAATAGAACGCAATAATAAGAATATAACAGAATATTTAAAATCAATGTAAAATAACAATAACAATAAAATAAAATATATGTACAATTAGATAGTTAGTTAACGCATTAAAATACAAAATAAAATAAAATATATATCATCGTTCGCAGGAAAGAGCGTAAAATAAAAATAAAAGATAAAAATAAAAGATTAACAGTTTTAACTAAATAAAACAAAATAAAACAATCACGACTGCATATCTACATCCAGGTGAGGGATGGACCGCAAAGTTAAGCCTTCATTCGTGACCCGCAAAGTCCAGGCTGCCTGATCAAGCCCAAACAGATGATTGAATAGCATGATTTTGAATTTATCTATACATGAAGGATCGAAGGTGAGTGATGGAAAATGATTTAGAATACGAGTGGATGTAATGACAAATGATCTATTTAGAGCTTCGGTGCGTGGAGGAAGATACATAAGTGACCTAGGTGGATGACGGGAGGAGGAACGAGGAATATGACCAAGGGTATTGAGTTGGGTGCAGTGATCTGCCAGGTATGAAGGTGACTTATGAGCAATGATGCTAAACGCCAGAGAACCAATGAGGTATGAGCGTCTGGACTCAACCGACAGTCAACTCAACCCCAATCTATACGGGGTTACATGGTCACGTCTCGCTATATTGCCCCATACAAATCTCACGCATGCATTTAATAACCTCTGTAATTTTAAATTTCTAGTCTGGTCTACATCATTATAGACCGCACACGCATAGTCAAAGTGGGGAAAAATGAGTGATTCCACGAGATTCCTACAAAGTTTCATTGAAAGTGACTTGTAATAATAGCGTAATGAGTGCAGAACTCCGTGAACGCGCCTAGAGATTGTCATGACTTGTTTTGACCAGTCGAGGGTGGGTGTAAGGCCCAACGATTTTACCACATTTTCATATTCTAGATAGTTTTCGCACAATTTAACTCTCGGAGCAGTGTTCAGGTTAATACGAGAAATGTAAGCCTGACTGCCCAGGATCATAACCTTCGTTTTTTTTACATTCAATGAAAGGCCGTTTTCCATTGCCCATCTAGCTATTGCGTAATGAGAGATGGAGAGAGAAAGAGAGAGAGAGAGAGAGAGATTGATTGATTGAACCTTTATTTTGGGTTTTATGGGGTAAATACCCCGTAAGCACTATTAGTATAACAATACAGCGATATATAAAAAATAAAAATAGATGAAGTATATAAAATAAAATAACAATAAAATAACAATAAAATTGCAGCTGTGAGCTAATACATATACAAGCAGTGACTAGATATAATACAAAATAAATTAGAAAATATATGTACAATTAAATAAATAAATATTTAAAACTAAACAACAATAAATAAATTAACTGCTCTCTGCAGATATCGCTTGAGTAAAAACAATATAATTGGTTGAACAGAATTAAAACTTAAAACTAAACATGCTAAGCACTATAACAATTAAATAAATAGCAATTAAAGACGCAATTAAGTTTCATCCAGGTGAGGGATGGACCTCGGCAACAAGCCCTCAGACACGACCCGTGAGGACCAGGCTGCCTGGTCGAGCCCAGACAGATGATTAAATAATGTATTTTTGAAGCTGTTGATGCATGATGGGTTAAAATTGATGGTAGGGAGTTGATTCAAAATGCGGGTGGAGGTGATGAGAGAGAGAGAGAGAGATATTGATAAAGTAATTTATTATGCCTAGGTCTAATTTAACCATAAGGCAAGAAACAATAGTGATATACAGTTATAATTACATTTACAATAAACTTAAGTTCAAATTTAGATTCATATGCGCTCTAGGTTAAGTTAATAATATGCATGCTAGATAAAGGCTAAATACAATCCAGACAACATCCGCGACTAGTAGCTTTAAAGGTAGCCCAGAATAAAATAGTATTAAGATACATAGTTCGCTAGATAGCAACAATCCGGTACAACAGTATCAAGTTCCGTTCATAAGGTAATCGTACAACCCACTCTTAAACGTCACGATACTAGTGGCAAGCTTCAAATTCGAAGGAAGTGAGTCCCAAAGATCCATCGCCTGAATAGTAAACGATTTACTGTACGTGGTGGTAGATACAATTGGACGCTCAAAAGAGGAGTAATTAATACGCTCAGAGCGACGCACTTCACTATTCGGTGCAGGGAGTAACGCATGTAAATATTCTGGCTTCCCACTAATTAAAACTTGGTACGTAAGTACACCCATAAAATACTGTCGACGCTTTACTACCGATAACCAATTAAGTTTTACAAAAAATTTATCCAGGCGGGCATCCTTCCTTGGGCCAAAAATATCACGCACACATACATTCATATGACGCTGAAGCTTAATATTAAGGTAGTCAGGAAGGTCACAATAGACGAGGCAGGCGTAGTCAAATCATGGAAGTATTAGAGCTGTGACCAGTCTTTTCCGCATAGGCATTGAAAGAAAACTACCACGATTACGCAATTTATGAAGCGTACCATGGACTCTCGATATTATACTGGAAATGTGCGTGTTCCAATGGAGATTTTCATTAATAACAACACCTAAATTTCTCACAGAGTTGACCAAATTAATTTGCTGACCACCAACAATGGGCCTCAATAAATCTTTATTGACGAATCGGAGTTGTTGAACTGAACCGATAAGAAGGGCTTTAGTTTTAGTAAAGTTTATATCTAACCCATGTTCAGAAGCCCACTGAAGAACTCGTGAGCCATCCGATGAAAGTTTATCAATCACATCATTGCATTCGTGAGGGCTGCTACATACAGTTGCAGATCATCAGCAAACAGCATACCCCTAGAATAACACAACTGGCTAATGATAGAATTAATAAAAATAAAAAAAATGACAGGTCCAGGTGTAGAACCCTGCGGAACACCTGAAGAAGTGGAGACAAATTCAGACAGAGAACCAACACCATCAATAATGGCTTGAGAGCGATCAAAAAGATAAGAGAAAAACCATTTAATAGTTCCGCTAGCAAAATTTAATCTTCATAGTCTTGAGAAGCTCTGCATGACTGATAGTGTCAAACGCCTTCTTAAAATCAAACAGTAGCAAGAACGTGACCATGCCCCTCTCTATAGCCAACCGAATATCATCTGTTATCTTGAGCAAGGCCGTTTGCGTACTAAAATGCTTACGGAATCCAGACTGAAGAGGAGACAGCATGTTATTTTCCTCCAAGTGATCAGTCAACTGCTGAGTCACCAAGCGGTCAAAGACCTTGGCGAAGTGGGCAAGGTATTGCAATAAACACAAAGGCCACTCCGAGGACTTCTTCCTGAAAAATTTGCCTCCGCAGAGTACACCCAGCTATTAATATGATGAAAAATTTGGAGAGCGATGTATAAGCGATGTTGGTGTTTACCGAGAGAGAGAGAGAGAGAGAGAGAGAGAGAGAGAGAGAGAGAGAGAGAGAGAGAGAGAGAGAGAGAGAGAGGGAGAGAGAGATTGATTGATTGAATTGCTTTATTTGGCCTTTGGGATTTAAACCCCGTTGGCACTCATGTACATAATACAATTTGCAAAATAAACTACTAACAATAAATAAAATAACAAAAAAAATATGTACAACTATAATAACAATAATAAAATCAAGTGAGCTATAAAATCGATAAAATAAAATAAAATACAATAAATAATTCAACAATAATAATAATAAAGCGAAACAATGGATATAATAGTATAATATCTAAGTAACTAAGTAACCTATACGAGGCGAGGGATACGCGGTGGGGTTATCCCCTCATATTGCATCCTGGTGTCCCAGGCAGTCTGGTCGAGTCCAAACAAATAGTGAAATAGCGAGTCTTTGAATTTGGCGATGGATGATTTATCAAATGCATGTGGAGGGAGTTCATTTATGATCTTGGATGAGGTGATGATGAACGATTTATTTAAAGCCTCCGTACGAGGAGGAAGGTAATTTAATAGTTTTATTGGTTGACGAGTGGAAGTGCGGTGATTATGTTGCGAGGTGTTTAGTTTGATGAAATGGTTTGCCAGGTAACTAGGAGAATTGTGAGAGATGATACTAAAAGCAAGTGAACCGATGATGTATGAGCGCCTGGACTTGACTGATAACCACCTGAGACCTAACCTATACGGAGTGACGTGCTCTCTCCTCGGTATGTCACCCCACACGAACCGTACACAAGCATTTAATAGTCTTTGTAATTTAAGATTTCTTGTCTGGTCAACATCGTCGTAGACCGCACACGCATAATCAAAGTGAGGAAAGACAAGTGCCTTGCCCAATCAAGAGATGGAGTAATCGTGATCCCGAGCGACTTAACCTCACATTCATACTTCAAAAAGTCCATTTCCAATTTTACCTTAGGGGCAGTGTTCAAGTCGATACGCGATAAAAAAGCCTGGCTACCCAGAATCATAACCTTCGTTTTTTTAACATTTAACTTAAGTCCGTTATTGTGAGCCCATAGGGCTATTGCATTTGCATCCTGAGTAATACGCTGTACTCCCATTTCAAATTCCGCAGGAAAAAACGAATGGTAGACCTGAGCATCGTCGGCAAACAGCATATATTTGCTATGTGTGAGTACTTTCGGCAGATCGTTAATGAAAATAGAATCGGCCTTGTGTCAGAACACGATTCCATCCTGCCCGACTTCGCCAAAGGAAACAGCAGCACCCTCTTCCAGTATTCAGGATAATATCCAGTTGAAAGCATATCATTAAAAACATCCACGAGGTGCAGAGTTAATTGAGGCTCTAATAACTTAAGCATTTCTACGGATATGCCATCAATCCCCACTGCCCTCGAGGACGCTCCCCGAATTGCGTTCTGAACTTCTTTAGTAGTGATATTGGAGAATTGAAAAGATGAGGAGGAGGGTGATAAAGGACATGAATTACATAAAATGGTTGAAAAAGACTGAATGGACAATGGCTGTACGTGATTTGAGACAGATGCGTAATAATTGTTAAGCTGTTGTAAGGTGAATAAATTAAGTGGCGATGGATTTGTCTTAGAACTAACAAGGGAAGTACATGACCTCCGGGAAACGGATCTTATCCTAACTTTGGTATGTCTTTTATAATATAAAAATATGAAGAAAGCCAAGTTATCTCTTGCCAATGGCCACTTTTACGGAAGTTATTCGACATCCAATAATAATAGTAATAAAAAATACTTCCAATTCGGTCGCTTATAACTCGGAAACAAATAAAGATAAACAATCGAACCAAAAACCAGAAGAAAGTTGAGTTCAAGTAGATATGGTTTGAAAAAAAAGAAGCTCAAATTGCTTAATTTGAAGCAAAGTTATGAAGAAAATAAGAAAATGAAGACTATTAGGCCAAAAGAAACAATAAATTTTTCATATTAAGTTTTGGCCTAATAGTCTTCAATTTCTTATTTTCTTCATAACTTTGCTTCAAATTAAGCAATTTGAGCTTCTTTTTTTTCAAACCATATCTACTTGAACTCAACTTTCTTCTGGTTTTTGGTTCGATTGTTTATCTTTATTTGTTTCCGAGTTATAAGCGACCGAATTGGAAGTATTTTTTATTACTATTATTATTGGATGTCGAATAACTTCCGTAAAAGTGGCCATTGGCAAGAGATAACTTGGCTTTCTTCATATTTTTATATTATAAAAGACATACCAAAGTTAGGATGAGATCCGTTTCCCGGAGGTCATGTACTCCCCTTGTAAGACCCATGTTTTTCAGGCATTTCCAGGACCTTTTGGGATCGTTTGCCCTGTCAAGTTTATTTGCCAGGAAGTGAAATTTACTCGAGTTTACAGCATTCGAGACATGATTTCTGAGCCCTTTATAAACTTTGTAATCTTCACTCAAACCAGTAGCACGAAATCTCTCGAAAGCTGTATTTCTGTCCTTAATTATCAGTTTAATATCCCTGGTAATCTATGGCTTGTGCTTTATTTTTATAGAATATGACTTGATTGGTGCTAACAAATCAAATGTCGAAAGCATTGCTTTATTTATAAGTGATACATTTTTTGAAATAGTGATATGATTTATATTTGATGAATGATTTTGATATGAGAGCGGACCTTGATGGTGGTTAAATAAGGACAAATCTGTAGAATTATGTGTTTTGAGTCTATTGATATTTGAATGGAAAATGGAAAATGATTTTGATGATTTGGCCCGACCAGCCCTGTCTCATTTAGAATGAGTAGGAAGAGGAGGAAAGCTAGAAAGTTCAGTATCCGAGCTTACTCGCCTCAACGGACCGTCCCTCACCTCTATGGGCCTCGCATAACCCAATTCGCTTGATTTCCGAACGGCCGCTTGCCACAACTCGAACACCGGTTTTGGCCAGAGAGGCTTTATAAACAATGAGTTTTCATCACCCTCACCAAAAATGTCGCGAGCTCTTCGTCCTTTCAAAAGGTGCGCCTTCTTCATTACTGCATCTCTGGAAACATTCGACGAGAATTTGATAACCATTCCACGCGAACGCACTTGAGTAGGGGGGGAACCCGTTGACTTGGATTTCTGTCGCGGAGTCCAAGGCCGAAGATCAATCACCTGGTTCAATAGTTTCGGTAGCTTGATTGCCTCTAAGATATCTGCAATCAGCTGATTTTCAGACTTCTCTGTCTTTCCCGGTAACCCCGTGACAAGCAGTTCACAGGAATCTTTTAGCGCTGGAGACTGTGCAGCTTTTATATTGCCGTTTTCAATGCTGGTAACCCTATTTTCCAGCTTATTTAGTCGCTCATCCAAAACTGCGTGCTTTATCTCAATCTCCTCCTCTATCAAGCTGACCTTCGCCTTCAAGTCTTTCAGCTCCGTTTTCACTTCATCAACTTTGTCCTCCACACGGGCCACCACCTTCAAAACCGATTTTAAGTCGCTCCTTAAGCTGTCTTGCAAGCTCCGCGTGAAGGCTTCTACCCACGGTGGCGGGCCATCCGCCATTAATACGGAGTCAGCGAGCGTGTCTTGCGCGACCTGGTTGGGCTTAGTGGGCGGAGCGCCGCGAGGTTGCTTAGCAACCTGCGACAATAATGGCAACGGAGGCGAGGCTACGCGCTTCGCGCAAGAGGTGGTAGGAGTAGGCGTGGTCGCCGTTGCGGCACTGTCGGTCGCGTTAGTCTGGCGCGGTAACCCGGGCGGTGGCGCCCTCGTGTCAACTAGAGCTGTTACTTGGGTCTTTAACTTATTTTTCGCGAGCACGCAACAGCGCCGCTCGGACGATCCCGGCACGACCTCGAAGCAATTCATATGAGCGATGTTGTTACATATATTACACACCTCTGTGTAGTCCTTTCGCGTCAGCCGTGCTTCGCAAACGAAGCAGCCCCGCGGTGTTGCCATTTCTGCAAGTCGATAGTCGCAACGTTGGCCTGGACTCCGCGCGCAGATCTTGCCGCCCAATTCCTGCCGCTAGCAAATTCCTCCGGCTAACCTCGAAAATATTGCAGTCAATTTCTCTTGATTTCTGGACGACTGTCTACAGCAAAAGTGCAACTAATTTACTGGGTACGAGCTGTAGACAGCGGCCGTCCGATTTGCAATGTGCTAGAACTCGTGTTTACAACGTGAGTACAGTTATTTATTTGTTTTGTGGAGATCAAAAGATAGCGTCTTTGTACTCACCGCGCCAGAGAGAGAGAGAGAGAGAGAGAGAGAGAGAGAGAGAGAGAGAGAGTATGCATTTGTAAGAGAGAGATAAAGCGCATGCAGTATTCGTATAGACTTATATTTGACATGGTATGAATGAAAATTGGAGGTAAGAGGATTAAATAATGAAATGTACGTGTATTTTTAGATAATTTCGCAGTTGTTTATTCAAATATTATAATATAAAAGGAGGGAATGAGGTATAGCATGAATAATTACGCACGCAAAAACATACATACAGACAATTATTATACAGTACATAAAATTAAAAGTAGATTTGACACTCGCTTAATATTAATTATAATACTACACGGAAAGAAATTTCAAGCGAACATAGTATGGATCACCATAGTAACTATGGTTGCTCTTTTAGAGACAATTTTACGTTCTATTTTCGTGCATAAATGTTACTCCTATCGTATACAATCGCACGGTACTATGCTCGCCTTTATTTTTACACAATAATAGCGGTGCAGACACAAACTATTTTAATATAGATATAATGTGTAATAAAAGTATTGCTACTACGAAGTAAAGTTCTCACGTCTCTATGCGATTTTCGCATAGACTGATGAAACTCATAAGAGATTTCAGTTTGTCGGAATGAGCAACAGAGAACGCATGCGCCAGCGCACTCGAATTTTAGTGTTGATGCATATTAATATGCAAGCTTATTAATTTTACACGGTTAATTATTAATTATTTCTTAAAACTTCAAATACTTAAATGTACTTTTTTTATGTGTCATATAATGTTTAAGTCGCAAAAAAGGAAAACATTAAAAAATATACGTGACAATTCTTCAATAAATTATTCCCGAACCGCTTGTAGAAATCTCGCACGGTGTTTAGGTTACTTGATTCGCTTATATCAATACTCTTATTGCATCATGTAATACGTTTGTAGTATATTTCTTCCGTTTACGTTTGCATATGTATTTCCAATCTAACATAGTACTATTTGAATCTATTGTCACATAAGTTTGTAGATAAATGAGCACCTGATTTTTACGTACAATATTAGTAAACATCTTGATGCGTTGTTCGCTTAAAATTTCTTTCCGAGTAGCAGCGGATACTTCGTTCGCTGATGCTCGTTAAGTAGTATTTTAATTGTAACTTTTAGATTTTTTACTCAATAAGCATAGACTTATTGAAAAAATTTTATTCTACCAAAAGTGCTTAGAATTAGCCAAAGAACACGTGTCAATTTTTTCAAAAATTTTTGGATGATTTTGAAAATTTTTGGATATGGCCATTTTATGAACAATTTCAAAATCAGTCAAAAATATCTGCAAACATTGACACGTGTTCTTTGGCTAATTCTAAGCACTTTTGGTACACTGAAAAATTCTTGGGGTACCCGATGTCCAACTACATTATTCGTGCATTCGTATGATGTTTACGACGGCTGTTGCCCCAAAATGGTATAAGAACTGTTCAAAAGTGGCGCTGTAGTCGCAAAACAAAACACTTTTTCGTTATTTAGGATAGCAGAGCTCCCAAAACTAGGAGAGCTGCTGTACTAAAGGTAATGTACTGTATTTGTCCTTCACATAAGTACAGAGGGTGCCCCAAGAATTTCTCGGTGTAGAATAAAATTTTTTCAATAAGTCTATGCTTATTAAGTAAAACTTCTAAAAGCTAATTATTACATTTTGGGCTACAACCGGTTGTTCTGGTGTCCGCCATCTTGAATCTGGATAGACTAATCATGCTACCTTGTAGTATAAGCATGTATGCCACCAGATACAGAGTTTCAACCTGCTTGGAATACGTAATCGTGGCAAAAATAACGGTCATTTCGGAAAAAAATTTCAAAAATCACGTTTTTTTTGTTTAAACAAATGTAGTTCAAAATTGGTTGCTCGAATCGCAAATCTGGTGCCAGATTCGAAAAGAACAATAAAAATCTCATTAGATATGGTATTTCCATATTAATCTGATGATGATGTCATAAAGAAATAAGACGTTGAAAGAGAAGTCAAATTTCGGGTCTCTTGGTTAATAACGGGTTGAGGGTGTTGTGTGCATATATATATGTGTGTATATGTGTGTGTGTATGAGTGAAACCGCACTAGTTGTTTACGGTGGCGCGTTCGCGAATAAACACGAAAATTCAATTACAATGACGCTCTAGCTTCTCGAACGGAACGAACGAGACTAACTACCAAAAACACGTCGCGGCCGTGAACTCTCTCGCGACCCGCCACCGCGGACCCTTTTGTCTAGTGTAGTGCTTAATGAGCGGTCAAGACACCTCACGCGTTGACATGGTGGAGCGACGCTGCTCCTTCTCTTCCCATCGACCGCTCGCAAATTCCCGAAATTCTTCTACCGTTGAACAAACTATCTTACGATTGTACATCCTCCCCCCCCCCTCCCCAAAAAGGCAAATATTATAGTAACCCATTACCCTGATAATTAAAATTTGAAACCCATATGTATCCGGTTGTGTAGTTGTATTATTGTAGTGTAAAAGTGTGTGTACAAGTTATGATGACAAGATAATCTCAAAATAATTAGTAGATTGAAATGCTTTATTCGTCGTTGATTGATTGGTTGGGTAATGAGCATAAGCGAGTCAGATTTCGTTTGAACAATTCATTGGCTGCTACTGCATGAATGAAATATCCTTGTCTATAAGTAGAATGATGAAACCCAGTTTGACTTCGCCTTTCGAATCCAACCATTTTTGTAGTGCTTGTATTTCCTTGAGATATGCAAGCTGCCATTTCTTCCAAAAATCTTTGCCGGGCCTTAGATATGAAGTTCCACGTAGATAGCCGATTTTCTGGAATGTCAAAATAATTATATAAATAGTGTGACTATTTTTTTCCAATATAAAAATTAAAAAATAACGTATTTCACTTATACGTATTTTCTATTATCTATTATAATCCATAAAATCCACAAAACGATTTTAAAGGGTTAAATCCAGGTAGTAATAAAATTAACAACCAATTTGATTTTAAAAGTTGTAAGACGTTTCGTCTGCCAGGTTTTGCAGACCTCTTCAAGTACTAATTTATTGAACACAAAAAATTATAAATAAATATACAAAAAACTTTTTAAATAACAATTCACAAAAAACACTATATATAACAAAACAATTTATACCATAAATGTCAAACAGTTAGCAATGATCTTCCATTACTCGTAGATGAGTAGAGTCAAGTGAAATTTCAAAAATTGTTATAGCTATTTATACCGTGTACAAAAGATTGACATATGTATAAGATTCGCAGAAGTACAAGGATGTGCTCGGTCTAACGATTTTACAAGTTCTAAGAATAATTTTCAACGGTTACAAGATGTTGTTGTAAATTCTACTCAACATAACAGTATCTTCTTTCTTATTAATAGTATTTTTAGTACTTTTAATATGAAGCATTTCAGAAATCAAACGTTTTTTATAGCAGTTTTCAATGTCTAAAACATTAACATTTTCAAAATCGAATTCATGATTTTTATTCTTCATGTGGAAACTCACAACAGACTCCGGATTACGTGGCTTATTATGTTCAGAAATGCGTTCTCTAAGTGCTCTCTTTGTTTCGCCGACATATGATACAGAACAATTTTTACAATTAAATTTATAAACAGCACCACATATATCCATTTTTTTTTAATTTATCTTTTCCTAATTGTATGATGTTACTGACTTTGTTGCTTATAATTGGTAATATACATATATTAAATTTTTTTAACGTGTATGAGCATTTTTTAAAAAAATTTGGATAAAAGGGTAGAGATAAAACTAAAAAAGGTGCTTTTTTATTGTCTTTACAGTTAACAGAAATTTTAATTTTTCTAAGTCTCTCATTAATAGCCTCGTCATAAAATTTATTTGAATAATTGTTCAGGTTTAAAATACGTTTTATTAAATTTATATTATCATTGTGGAAGTCAGTGTGAGACAGTAAAATTGCTTTATCAACTAAATTATAAACTATATTTTTCTTCTGTCGGTCAGAGTGATTTGAGTAAAAATTAAGTATTCTATCAGAATTTGAAGGCTTTCTATACCAGTTAGTTAAAATTTTGTCATTTGGTCTGATTAATGAAATATCTAAAAAGTTTATAATGCTATTTTTTTCCAATTCATAAGTAAATTGAAGATTTTCACTATAACTATTGAAAACGCTTATAACCACATCAACATGTTCTTTTTTAATACACATAATAGTGTCGTGCACATGTCTATAGTAAAATAATGGAATACAATTGTATGAGTTTTTCAGTTTTAACAAACAATTATTTTCAAGATCTTCCATGACTAAATCAGCGAAAAGAGGAGATATTGGAGAACCCATTGGTGATTCAAAGACTTGTTGATAAAATTTATCATTAAAACTAAAAAATGTGTTATTAAATAAAAATTCTACAATATTACGGTCGTCACTAAAAGGTATTTTACATTTATTGTGGATGTGCGACCAACGTCGATCTAAACTGTCAAGAACAGCTGAGCACGAAATATTAGTAAACTAAGAGCTCACATCATGTGGACGACACTATTATGTGTATTAAAAAAGAACATGATGATGTGGTTATAAGCGTTTTCAATAGTTATAGTGAAAATTACTTATGAATTGGAAAAAATAGCATTATAAACTTTTTAGATATTTCATTAATCAGATCAAATGACAAAATTTTAAGTAACTGGTATAAAAAGCCTTCAAATTCTGATAGAATACTTAAGTTTTACTCAAATCACTCTGACCGACAGAAGAAAAATATAGTTTATAATTTAGTTGATAAAGCAATTTTACTGTCTCACACTGACTTCCACAATGATAATATAAATTTAATAAAACGTATTTTAAACCTGAACAATTATTCAAATAAATTTTATGACAAGGCTATTAATGAGAGACTTAGAAAAATAAAAATTTCTGTTAACTGTAAAGACAATAAAAAAACACCTTTTTTAGTTTTATCTCTAGGGGAAGCCCGGGTAAGACGGACCCCTTAAGGAAAAACGAATAAAAAGTGGACTAAACAACAAAATATACGATCAATGAAAATTTTTTCGTGAAGTAGGAGACAGAACAAAGAAGTACGTGCAAGTATATCGATATATTATAACTTAAACATATAATAAAAAATTGTTGAAAAAATTGTAAAATTTCGAGGCCTTCAAAAATGCCCGGGCAAAACGGACACCCTCCGGAAAAATCAATAAAAATTGGTTAAATAAGGAATTTTGAACATATTTATATTTTTAAACATCATTTACTAACAAAAATAGATTAATATATAAATTACTTTTATAGAAACATTAACAGTAAAGAAAAGAAAATTTTTTTTTATAAATAGTACATTAATCGTCGCATTCTTCGCAAAAATAACTACCATATCCTTTGTATGGTGAACAATTTTCATGAGCCCACTTTTTACACTGATTGCATTGAATCCAATCTTCAGTGGGAGGCTCTATATATTTCTCATAACAAATTAAACAATAGAAATCTTCATGAGATGTATTTATTTTCAGATGCTTTAAAATTGGAGCAGAATTTGATCCTTCGTTGGAATGTTTTTTTGTACGCTTTTTAGAAGATTTGTCACATTTATTCACTTGCTTAATAACAGTTTTTTGTTTTTTCTTTTGATGCAACAATTGTTCTTCTATTACTGAATCTGATGTCAGTATCTCTGCTCTTTGTCTCTTATTTTTTCTTTGCGTCTTAGGTGCTGCCATCTTAAGGATTGGTCTTACGTCAAAAGGTGAATACTGTGCTTTAAAAGTGATTGGCTTAAAAAGAAAAAACTCAAATTTGTGTATTCCGGGCAAAATGGCCATATGACCGTCTTGCCCGGACCATCTTGCCCGGAATGGATATAATGACTTTTTTTTTAAAATTAGTAAAAAACAAAATTAATATGGGCTCTAACCTGTGTCTTTTTTTAAAACTAGTTAAATACAATAGCTTGACAATATTTATTTATTAATTTAATAATTTGTGTGAAAAATAAGTTTACTTTCTTACCTTGATAACATCGTAAGGATTCAGACGAAAATCAATATTTATGTTTTTCGACGATGTTACCATCGAGACCGGCGCGGACGTACTGAAATTTAAATACTAGTAACACAAACAATATACTTGAATTTTTTCGGAATTTTCCGAACAGCCATATTACAAATAGAGGGGGGTGACCGTCTTGCCCGGGCTTCCCCTACCCTTTTATCCAAATTTTTTTAAAAAATGCTCATACATGTTAAAAATTTTAATATATGTACATTACCAATTATAAGCAACAAAATCAATAACATCATACAATTAGGAAAAGATAAATTAAAAAAAAATGGATATATGTGGTGCTGTTTATAAATTTAATTGTAAAAATTGTTCTGTATCATATGTCGGCGAAACAAAGAGAGCACTTAGAGAACGCATTTCTGAACATAATAAGCCACGTAATCCGGAGTCTGTTGTGAGTTTCCACATGAAGAATAAAAATCATGAATTCGATTTTGAAAATGTTAATGTTTTAGACATTGAAAACTGCTATAAAAAACGTTTGATTTCTGAAATGCTTCATATTAAAAGTACTAAAAATACTATTAATAAGAAAGAAGATACTGTTATGTTGAGTAGAATTTACAACAACATCTTGTAACCGTTGAAAATTATTCTTAGAACTTGTAAAATCGTTAGACCGAGCACATCCTTGTACTTCTGCGAATCTTATACATATGTCAATCTTTTGTACACGGTATAAATAGCTATAACAATTTTTGAAATTTCACTTGACTCTACTCATCTACGAGTAATGGAAGATCATTGCTAACTGTTTGACATTTATGGTATAAATTGTTTTGTTATATATAGTGTTTTTTGTGAATTGTTATTTAAAAAGTTTTTTGTATATTTATTTATAATTTTTTGTGTTCAATAAATTAGTACTTGAAGAGGTCTGCAAAACCTGGCAGACGAAACGTCTTACAACTTTTAAAATCAAATTGGTTGTTAATTTTATTACTACCTGGATTTAACCCTTTAAAATCGTTATTGTGGATTTTATCATAACCATGAAGGGTGTACATTCTGAAATAAATATTATAATCCATATATCGATATATACATATATAACAAATGTTATGTATGTTTGGTTTACGGAAATTGTGCGTATTTCGATTATACGTATTTTTTTTTACATACTGAAAAAATACGACATTACACTCAAGACCAACGATAGCAGAACCCAAGGGAGCGGAGCACGGCTCGCAAGTCGATTTTTGATCCGCTCCTTTGGGTCGATCGATAGATATGCCGGATTCTTGCAGCAGTACGTTTCCTTTTACATTGAATCTATGATAAATACGTAGTAAGGTTCAATTTGCCATGTCGAAAATTCAACTAGTCATAATATAAGTATCAGTATGACACGTATTTAAAAATTTTATAGGAGTCAAATCAAATTATTTTACTCGGCTATTTGTCTCGAGTCTGAAACAAATGCGCATGCGTGATGTCGATAGTGGCGGCGGCGAAAGCATATTCTAGCTTGCCATGATCCGTGCATACTGCCATCTACTTTTAGTTTTATAAAACTATGCAAAACAAACAGTTAGATGCCCTTTATTAAATAA
The DNA here is from genome assembly GCA_026168455.1 of Theocolax elegans. Classification (NCBI taxonomy): domain Eukaryota; kingdom Metazoa; phylum Arthropoda; class Insecta; order Hymenoptera; family Cerocephalidae; genus Theocolax; species Theocolax elegans. Next base: position 53,566,717 of record CM047425.1, read on the forward strand.
TTATTTACTTCATAATAATTATTTACATACAAAGTTTCAAGTCATTTTATTGATGCGTGTAAGAGAAAACCTTGTACGAAAATTTCATTATGTGGACGCTGTAGATAGTGTTTTTTATACAAAGTTTTCTCTTCAATGCCTCAATATAATAAATAGAAACTTTGCACAGTGATACATAACTACAGAAGAAAGGGCACCTATCTTCTAGTTTGTCGAAATTCTTTATATTTATCTAGATTAAAGTATTTTTCAACCATACTATCACTCTATTGGCTCGGTCGGTAAAAATTGAGTATGAGACTCCCTTAAATAACACAAAGTTGTTTGAATACCCGCATGGAAATTATTATGGTGCGCTTCTCGGATTATCAAGTCTGTAACGTGATGATGTTTCGGTAAAAAATTGGAAATATTTTATCGTTTGTCAAATTTGCATTACGTAATCGATCTCCTACGCGAAGGATTCCGAAATCATCGAGAAACGGACTGAGAGATGAGATTTGAGACTTTGTTGTCGATCTGACGAAGGCAATGCGCTCGATTTCATCGCAAAACTGTTCGCGTTGAATAAGACGAACCACTCTTTGCTCGCCTTCATTTCTCTCATTTACTCCAATTTCCTTACATAGGCAATAAGCGATGCTGTTCAATAAAGTACCGCAAGAGGAAAACCGTTCAAAGAGTGTACATTTTTCTACGTTGACTATCAAACAAGTATTTTTCTTTAAATCCGGTAGTTCGGTAATTTTATCCTTAGTGTTAGACGGCCAAAAGGTAGAAGACTCTTTTAGCCACGGTAGGTCTTCAAACCATATATCGTTTGCCACGAAATCAATCGGTAATTGTCCGCGTGACAATGTGTGCGCCGGATTATCTTGCGATAGAACGTGCCGCCATTCAACTATATCTTTGACTGTCCGGATTTCTGCTACCCTATTAGCTTCGAAGATTTTCAATAAATGAGGTTCTCGCTTTAACCACTGCAATACAATGGTGGAGTCTGACTAAAATACGATTCGATCTATTGAGTGAGTAGAGCGATGACGTGTTTCACTAAACAAACGTGTAAGTGTTAAGGCTCCACAAAGTTCTAGGCGCGGAATAGTCGCCTTCAATTGCGCGACACAAGATTTCGCACATGCTAACTTGACTTGCATAATTCCATCCGCATTTATCGATTTAAAATATGAACAAGCTCCATAACGTACAGTGCTTGTTAATGCTACTAATTAATGGTAATTGATTATTAAATGTGATCCAAGTAGAATACAAGTCTTCCGGCACAGAATCGTCCCAATCTATCTTCGCGCTTCAACATTTTTGTATCGTTATCTTCGCAGTTAACTTGAGAGTCGCGATACCAAAGCAGGCGTTGATATTTTCTGTCGTCTGGACGAATTAAATTTGCCTGTACATCTTCTCCATGTCATACGTTCAAAAACTTATCCTGAATGGTAGGTCAGACTAACAAAATCTGATTCAAAGATATACCGTGTTCAGATTTAGCCGAGGCGTCAAACCCAACGCGTACTTTGGTAGTGCTACTCGAAGCTTTTGCCACTGCGTAATGCGATAAATAATATCCTTCGTCGCTATCGTCCTTTACCTCGCTCATGTGACCTAAATCTATATATTCTTGCATGACTTCGTTATACGTAGTTTTTAGGTTAAAATGAGAATTCAGTCGGGTTTGCAAAACATAAAGACCCTTTAATGCTCGCGAACGTGAATTTCCGAATTGAACGTTATTGAATTTAAATGATAGTCTGACCATATATCTATCTTCAGAATTTCTCGTTACAGTTCGCTTATAATGTTCCTCGCATAATGATTCATCTGAGGATTTTGATAAATTTGATCCGGTTTCTTCTGAAGTCCAAAATTTAGTTAACAAATCGTTTAATTCGCTGAGATTGCATGAAATGCGTTTGGGCATCATACACTCGGACGTCTCGCCCGCAATTACCCATCCCAATTGTGTTTTCTGCAAAATTAAATCATTTCGCCCGTTTGCTAAATTTATTTGTCCTATCATAAATAAAGATAACGTTGCGCCTGAGCCGAGCAAAATATCTATAGGTCGAGGCATGCGAAATACAGGATCAGCTAATTTTACGTTTGACGATAATGTAATAGAATTCCAGGGAAACATCTCGTCCGGTACAAGATCGGATATTTTATCTGTAATCAACAAGGTTCAATGCTTATGAAAATCGCGGTGTATTGAACCAATTTTCAATTCCACAACACCTCTAGAAATCGTATTTATTGCATTAATTGCTCCTATCGAAATTACGCATTTTTTAATAGGTTGTGACGGTCCAGTTTGGCCACATAATAAAAATAAAAGTGAAATTCTTGTTTCAAATTTCAATTTTATTGATTCATCAGTCAGTGAAGGGTAGAGAAACCTTCTCATCCAACAACAGACCGATGAATGAGCATTTCATCGTTAAGAGCTTTGATGATTAGATATTACTTATAATTGTAATACTGCTTCAATTCAGTGACGTAGGTCAAACAGAAACCAAATTCTGTCATCACACGTCACCATATGAATGGTATCACGATATTTTAGAGTTAATAAGTTATACCGAAACAAAGAGTAGTTAAAATAATTAAACAATTATTGAAACAAAATTAATAAGATAATTTTAGTGAATTCAAATTTATTGAGCATTCTTATTGATATGGGAAAAACTCCCTTACATATGCTCGCTTGAGGAGCTAAGAATTGAAGCTATTAACATAGTCTCGCGGGACTCCACTAGCTCAGAGAGGCTGCAAGTAGGGGCCGTCGTTCTCGACGAAATGCTGCTGAGGCAGCGACAGCCGATGGTTTTGTCAAGGCTTGTCAGTGGTGGGGAAAACTCCTCGGTTTCGGTAGACTCAGCTTGATTTCGCCGAGAATTTGAAACCCTCACCATCGGACTTTTCATGTATATACGTCGATATGTATGTAGTGGTAGCCTGTGACGTCATTGATCGCTGTACCTCGATATGCTTTATTGTTTTTTTTTATTTATTAGGATTAAATTCTTAGTCAAGAGTTATACACCATATATGCTTTATTGTACATTATAAGTGTATCAATTATTATATTGTTTAATTATAATAAATACGGTATGAAGTTTTACAAGATGCATAATTTATGCATAAGTGTAGTTACGCCAGTACTAGCTTATTGTAAAACTTACAATTTCATTGAAAATTGGTTTAATGCCAATTTTCATTGTAAATTGCAATAAATAATAATTTCAAATTTTATATTTTAGTGTAATCTCTTAATTAAAAATACTTACATGACTTTTAATAATTAATAAGAAATGTTTGATTCATTAACTATTAACAACTTTGTCAGTTTTGGTCGTATCGCATTGATATTTTGACCAAAAATGGCAAATATGTGAAAAAAAATGATAAAATTATAAATTTTACAATTTTCCACATTTCAATGTTTAAACTAATTATTTAAACATTAAATGTGAAATAAAAACATCTGCCCTAACCGGGAATCGAACCCCGTCGTAGCGCGTGGCAGTCAGATACTCTGCCACAGAGCTATCTCATTCCCTTATACGAGATGCTCTGATATGTCTACATTAGTTAATCGACAATGTTAGCTTATGTAGCCTTACTTTTCACGCTATTTAGCTGAAATATACGTTCAAATTTTTGTATATTAAGTTTTTTAGTGATAAAATGGGTAGTTGCGCAAGTATCTAATAACGTACGCTTGATGGGATTTTCCGTCGGAATCTTGAACACGTACGATTGCGCTCGCTATGAGAGTCGCGCGCGGTGCGTGATCGACGTTCGCAATTCCACGAGCTAGTCATGGTTTCGAATTTCCGTTATCTATCGCCAGAGTACAAGATGGTCGAAAGTCTCTCGGGTATAAGAGGGTGTGATGTAGTTTGTAACATCGTTTGCTTGATCCTGATCTACATGGTGCAGGATGTACGTGCAAGCAATTGCGGCAAAGGCCTTTTTTCTTTATTACTTCCCAACGTTGTGGAACACTTAAAGTTTTAAACTTGGAGCATTCATAAATTGAGTGGCCGTCGCCGCAATGCATGCATGTACTTCTTGTGTTCGTAACGAATGCTCGCGCACCTCGATTTCCCTTGTAAGTTTTGTTAATTCGAATATCACTGCCATGTTTACGCTTGTTCCCTTAATCAGTTTTTGTACGGTCGGCGTCTTATTCGAATGCGCATAAACGAAAAGCGGTTTGATTAACAAACTTAATAAATTTATCGAAATTCGGTAATTCATCTAAGTTAAGGGACTCTTCCCATTTTTGCCTAATTTCATACGGTAGCGCGCGTTCTAAATCTCGAATTATCATTCGATCATCCGGCTTTACCTACAACGAGTTCGACATGCCAAGATGTTGATAGACACCGTCGATTAAATTAGATAAATTAGTTGAAGTTGTTCGCGTAATTGGAGAAATATCTAATATTGCATTTGCAAACCAAAATTCGTTTTTTTTCATAAGAGTCCTTGAGCAAATTCCAAGCGTTTTTGTAACTCTCAGCACTCGCATCATAAATTGAAATCTTTGTCAAGGCCTCTCCGATCAAACAATTTTTTAAGTATAAAAATTTAATCAAATCGTTGATGTCATTACGAGAGTCTACCATTGTAAGAAAAGCGTGTCTAAACGACAACCACTGCCCATGATCCCCATTGAATTTTGGAAATTCGGCGACTGGTAATTTCAAAGTTCTCTGCTTCTCGAGATACATCGAGTTACCCATCGGACCAGTCGCGACGCGCAATGAACTACCATTAACTGCATGCGCAGTTTCTATCTTATTCGCTATTTTATAATATTTATCTTGTATCACGACAATTTCGTTTATTCTCTTGTCGTTAGGGTCCAAAATGGCTAACTCGTCGTTCAATTTCACGAAAGTATGTAGCAAATCAGTTAATCTAGAGAGAGGTAATCGTGCGCTTACCCTATCCCACTTATTATGTGCTAACGCTGTCGCGGCATGTTGATTGTGTCGCGTTAATTATGCCTTTAACGTAGTCCGCTTTTGATGAATTTAAGCAATACGCTTAGATTCGTCCATTTTGAGATTATGTTAATAAATTAATATTACTATGGACAATTGTGTAAATATTTACGTGACTTATTGATAAAGTGTAATTGAATTAATTATAATTCATGAAACAAAAGAAAATATATTTACGTAAATGAAATGATAAAACTATGGTTTAATTTAAAAGTATACAAGAAATATGGAAAGAAAACAAATAATATCAAGCGGTTCTACTCATCAAAACAACCTAAGACGGGCGCAAGGTTCTTGGAACTAACGTACGAATCGGTTACCTTGATATTTGTTGTCTCTACCTATATTCTTTGAACTTGTTTAACGGATGTTCAGCAATATATTTAATTTGATAAATTTCTAATGTGAGAATTTGACTAATAATTAATTCTACGAGTTAATATCTTAAGCAAAACAAATTTCATTTAATATAATAAAATGAAGCTAGCACTAAACAAATTATTATAATTATCAATGAAGTTATGTATTATTGTTAAATTGTAATAAAAGAATGAATTTAAATTGAACTGTTAATTTAATGAGCTGAATTGAATTGAATTAAAAATCAAAAGAAAGAACTTTTTAAAATAAGCAAAATTAAAGTGACTCGAATTAGTAGATAAATGAAATGTGGTAAAAAGTTTAATTGTATAAACTTGTTAATTTATTCCAAAATATAATATGAATAATAAGCGCGATATTAAAGAAAAACACTTATCTTTTTCAAGTCCCCTCAGGAGGGAATTAAACTGCTCTTTGTTAGCTAACCATGACCTCGAAGACTCTCCTTCTAGTCTCACGTGGATGTCATCCTGGACATTCTCTCTCTCTCTCTCTCTCTCTCTCTCTCTCTCTCTCTCTCTAGACTTCAAAGTGAGGGTAGCATTCACACCTTACATGAGGCACTAAATGTTTATCCGAACGCTTCCCTTTGAAGGATGCTTCCGGTGATTAGGATTGGGACATTGAGGTTAAATAAGTCTACTCGATTTGAGCCATAATTTCCATATTTTATTGGCTTGGTGGGAGAAAGCCGGAAGGCATAAAACTCCCACAAAGAAATTACAAATTCTAATGGAATTGAGAGAGAGAGAAATTGCCAGAATGTCAGACGTGGAATTATTTGAACTCTTTTTTTCTAGTGAGATCAAAAATTATATTCAAAAGGAGGCGTTTTTATCGATTTTTAGTGAACTAACCATTTAATTTATTTAATTGGCGACGTTTCGATGGAAGTCCTCCATCCTCATCAGGCTATACCTTTATTATAATAAAGGTATAGCCTGATGAGGATGGAGGACTTCCATCGAAACGTCGCCAATTAAATAAATTAAATGGTTAGTTCACTAAAAATCGATAAAAACGCCTCCTTTTGAACCAACTGCGTGGACGAATAGAACAAATTTATATCAAAAATTATATTATTGAAGCTAGTCAAGCAATGGGCTTACAAATATCTGTAGGAGTATTGAATACTTTTGTAGGTATAGTTTTATTATCATCTATCAACATTTGAAATAATGAATATCAGTACTGGGAAATTGACTCTCTTGTGAATTGCCCAGTATTTCATCATCAGCAATGTCACGCAACAGATTCAAAGAAATAAAATCTTAATTGAAATATTCCAAACCTATTGATCAAAACAACATTGATAAGGCATGGAAAGTGCGAGAAATCTTACAGTTATTCAGAAAAAATATCTAGCAATTTGGTTTTTTCTCGACTGGACTTTCAGTTGATGATATGATGGTTAGATTTTTTGGCCGAACATGCCTGCGACAGTATTTGCCCTCAAAATCTGATCGTTATCATGTGGAGCAAACGGATTTATTTTCAATGTAGATATTTACTGTGGTAAAAATTATCCTAGCATTCGAATAAACTTATCCTCCTGTCCGCTTGGCTCCAGGGTTGTATTGCAAATGGTCAATCCACTTTTATATATCCTCCCAATAAGGAAATCATCAGAGTATCACTTATATTTTGATAATTATTTTACCAGCCCAGATTTAGTTATTCACTTAAATAAATTTGGTTTGCAATTGACGGGAACTGTTCGTAGAGATAGAATGAAAGAAAAGCATGTCTTTCAAAAGAAAGCTCCACGAGTAACATACAAAGTGAGTCATGAACGAAATAGTGGGATGAACTTCGTAAGTGTGATAGATTCAAAAGAGGTCTCTATTCTTTCGACAGCGGCTGGTGCGAGTCCTATCATGTCAGTACAAAGATATTCAAAAACTGATCACGAAAAAAAAGAAATCGGATTCCCCTTTGCTTTTTCATTATATAATAAGTATATGGGAGGAGTAGATATTCATGATTTTCGACGTAAGAAAGTTTCTCCTAGTATATGATCTAAAAAATGGACGTACGCAATTTTCGTACGGATTATACAGATGTCAATTGCGAATGCAGTCATACTAAAAAATCTTTGCAAAAAGGGCGATGAACTTAAAATGAAAATAAGAGCGCTGTGTAAAGAAGTGAGTAGAGAATATTTATTGAAATCATGGTTAGGTGATCTCAAATCTCATAGGCACGATTCAAGAATGAGAAAAACATGTAATAATCAGGGATGTAGTCAAAGAACTACAAGATTTTGTATTGATTGCTAAAAACATAACATTCATAAAAAAAACTAGAAAATAAAAAAAATAATTAAAAAATTAAAAAAATGTAAAAAAACGGGAATATCAGTATTCGTCGATTCTCCACGTTGGTGATAGTTTAGCAATGTAAACTATGTTTGCAGCGGACAGACGATGAATGTGGAATCCTGTCTGAGTTTTACGTCTGGTCCTACTTTGATAATTTTTTTCTTGGAAGCAATGGGCTCTTGATAAAAATTACCAAGAATAAAAAGTTCTCAGACTCACTCAAAGAATATGGACAAATTTTTCTGGAGATTTTTGAGCCACTTTTTTGAATTTGCAAAAATTTTGCAATTTGCAAAATCAAAAAGTTGCTCAAAACGTTTCGAAAAAATTCTGACGTATTCTTTGAGTGATTCTAAGAACCTTTTATTCTTAGCAATTTCGTCGGTTCACTCATATTTTACGCTAAAGAAATCGTGAATGCATTGATAAAAATTCTGAAAAACAGCCGCCATTTTGTAAACACCAAAGTGAAAAATTATCTTCCGATATATTTTTAATGTAACAGACCGGGAAGCCTTTTAAAACTCGATTTGAAAAAAAAGAAAAAAAATTTAGATCGATTCCGCGGTCACCATTCGAAAGAGCAGGTCTCGAACTTCAAAAATAGAGAAAAGGAAAAATAATCGCCAACTGGTCACTCTGGTGGGTAGTCGACCGAAACTGTTGAAAATCTAGCCGATTCCGTGTTTAGCGATGTACATGGCCAGCCAATGCTCACTGGGTTTTTTTTTTTTTGGTGATTCTCATTGTTAACAATTGAGCAATCCTGTATGCAAGGTACACTCCCACTGTCTGCGGATGCAAAATTTTTATTGCGTTGAGTATTATCATTATATCGTATAAATAATTGGCAAGACAGTGGTATAATACCTGTGTTCGTTCTATGAAAATCGAGTATGTCGTATAAGTTACGGTTATCGGATTGGTCTGTTTTGAGTTGGTTGGTATTGGCGTTTTTTTCTCGCGGTTTCTCAGACGGTGTTCCTTGTCTCGAAGACGCGATGATTGTGTGACGTCTCTTGTCCTTGTTGGTTTCCTGTTTTTAAGTTTCTTTCTTATTTGATTTAACGGGATGTCGGACCAAAATTACAGGAATCTGCACCTTTCAACGTAAGAATTATGTTGAAAATATTGAATTAAAAATCTGAAAAAATTTATATAGTAGTTTAAAACAAAAGCGAGGGCATGGCGGTAATTATTAATCTAAAAAGACATGAATTTTCGACGCAAAAATTAGAACTAAATTACAGTTTTAAATATCTGAAAAAATTTGAGTATACTATATAAAACATGCCTATGGACATGGCGTTCACATATTTCTATATACGCTCTGTACGGATAAGCGTTATTCGGAGAAGAGATTGGTTTTTGGTTAAAATAAATATCGATTTGATTAAATAATGAGTGTATTGACACCAGTCCTTTGCTATTGCAAAAAATCTAGTTTTAAAATGATTCTAGTGGTTTATCAAAAAATCTGATTTTCTTTTGTGAATGTTTAACACTGTTTATTATTTCATCGTAACTAATTTCTATTCCGATCTTTTCAACTGTATTGTTTGTGAATGAGTTTGGATAGTTTTTTTTTCAAATTTAAAAAATAAGTAACGTTGTAATATCTGTATATACTGCTTTAAACTACCTCTGTCATCTAAAATGTATGTAGAATCTAAAACTCTTTTGCTGTGATAACTGGTCACGGCGCGTTACTTAAATACAGACATATGATAGGACTAAGCGAAAGTCCAACATGTAGATTCTGTAAATTAGAGGATGAGACAACACTGCATATCGTCTGCAAGTGTCCAGCCCTCATGGAGAGAAGGAAAACCCATCTTGGGGAATTCCTTCTGCATTGTATAGACTTTACGGCAGAGGACATTCCAAGAATAATTTCCTTCTGGAATAATATCTTTGAATGAGCCCACTGCATCAGAGGGACGCCAAGGGACTACCCATGCGCCCGGAGGCCTTATAGGCCCGACTCAATCAATAATAATAATAAAACTCTTTTCATTTCATCGTCGACTCTGGACAAATCATCGCCTACAGTTTGCGTAGTTTGCAAGTTCGAAACATTTTCGTTGGGTTTACCGTCTGTAGAGTTTGACGAAAGTGATTGTTTTTTAATTCTTTTCAACTGTTCTGCGGGAATAAGAATCATTATCTTTGTGTTTCTGTTATTATTCTAAAGGCATAGAAAACAGCGTTGATATTGTAGGCTGTAATAAAAACGGTAAGAAATTACCACCCTTTTGAACGATTATACGCTTCTTTTTTTTCCAACAGCCGTTAGTCTTGGTGCATAATTCTCTAAGAATTTTTTTATTGTGACGTTATATTTATTTAACGTGTGTTTAAAGCGCATATGCAAATATATTTAATTAATCAATGGCAAATATATTTAATATATTTAATTAATATTCAATAATTTAATATATTTATTTTATCGGCGGTCTTTAATATTGCTAAACGTTGCTTATGCTACAGCGTGTAACAGATCAACGTGCCTTTGTTCAAAGACTTTGATTTATTTTTTAGTCGCAAAGAAGATTTCGATGTAGTCTTTGCCATTATCGTTTTTAACTGAAATATCATCTGCTTTATTTACTACTTTTATTTATTGTATTTTTAAATATATTTTATAATGCACTGCTACGATTTTTACGTATGTAGACGTAATGAAACTCGATATCTGGAACAATACAGCTTTGAAATCGAAACTCGTCGGGTATCGTCTGTGTCAAATCTAATAAAAGATAACCTGACGTATGCGTGCGTATATACATATATATTTAATCTTAATAAAGCGCCTTTTTCCCGGTTGGACATAACTTTTGACTATCGGCAAAGTAGAAATTTATTAATTTTGGAAACATCGTTATTCTGCTCTCGTGTAGTTATGTCGCATTCTACGCCCACTACTGGTGACCATTGACGGTGTACTCACGCATGCGCGTACGGTCGAACGAACCGCCACGAATCGATCGGAAGTATTGAGCGTTTGAATAACTGCTCAGCAAGCAGTCGAGTTCGGGAACCGCCTGCAAGAGTACTCTGTTCTCCGGCTCTCCCATGACACTCTGTAGGCCTATCCATCACCCACACTCCTTCCTTACACCTCCTCCGTCTCCGAGTCTCTCAAGTCATAGTATGTGAGCAGAACGGTGTACATCCTTAAAGACTCCATCTATGATCTCCGTTTCCAATCGAAGTGACACTCGTACCGTCCCGGCGTCGAAACGGGACCGACAGGGTCATGAAATTGATTTCGTGCTAATCATTTCGTGAACCTTCCCTCGGCTAGCCGACGGTGAAACATCCTTTGAGCTATCCTCGGTACCGTCTCGGTGCACCCTCGCTAGTGCGTGCACACCCAACCGGCGTGAGTTATCCGTCGGATCGTCTCAGCACTAGCTTTCGTGTAGTCGTGAAAACGACGCGTGAAACTGTTCCCGATCGGTCTCCTCGACAACGCTCTAACTCGGTGAGCGAGGGTACATGTCTCTGGACGACTGGTAGAGAAACCCTTCGAATGAACACGTTACGCGATATACAGTCTTTTGCGAGAGTTAACGTTTAGGTGTTTTTATCTTTGTGGTCTTTTTTTGTGAAATAACCTGGACGATGCGTAGAAGTATTATTAAATTACTGTGCTTCATTTCCCCTCAATCTCTGATCCTCATCTAATATAATTTTTTTTAGGTATAATAAAAAAATTAATAATCAAATAATAGCGGAGGTAGTAAAAAAAACCCGGATCTTGATTCCGCCCCTCTCCTAGGCGTAAGTCAAACCGTATACTTGCTTTACAGCATATGATACGTTTCCTGCAAAAATTTAGCGTCTTCGGAGGATACTTGTCGCGCGACGTATTGAATTTGAGCTAGGTCATGAGGATTTTTGAACAAAACTTTGTAATTTGAATTTAAGCTTATGTCGCGTTACCCCTGTCCTTGATGAAAAATGTTTTGAGTTATAGAAATGACACTTATATTTTTATGTTCACATCATTTGGTAAATAAATCGACTATAATAACGTTTGACGATTCACACATCAAATCGTCGATTATATTAGTTTTTTCAAATGAGAATCGTTTGAATAATCTTCGGGTCACGATAGACCCTCGCGAAATTCAATAGACGAAAACTCTTGGCCATCTTGCCACTCTCCGTAATAAAAAATAATCCTATTTATTAATATTAATCTTTTATATTAATTTAATATTATTAATAATTCTATTAATTAATATCGAACTTACACCGATTTGCCACAACTTGTTGGACTATACAAGTCCACGGATGGCGCCAACGCGTACCCATTTTGTGATAAGGTCGTTCCGCGTCCGATGGCGGCGGCGGCGCCGGTAAATAAGCTGGTAGGGTTCTAACGTTGTTTTATTTAATTAACTAAAAGCGCGAAATTATAGCATAATTAGCGGACGCTGCAAAATATTAATTTTACAGCTTAACGCGGACCAGCTGATCCTGCACCACAAACGGGAAAAACTTGTACGAACGCGCACGCGGAATAAAGCGTACTCGAACGCACACGCTCAGAAAAGCTGCTTTATGAGCGTAGGTGAACAGCTGAGGTATTACTCCGCTAAAACTATTATTGTGAAACGTCATGTGTGCAAACACGACCGTTAAATGTATAATTTATCGATTTTTCCTCATTTGAATCCAAAATTATGTCACGACAGGATGACTACCATTATAAAAATTTAACAAATTGTATTGTGATCCACATACAAAAGAAGATGCGTGAACCTTTTTCCCTTTTTACGAAAAAAATAAGTAACTTTAACAACTTTTCTATTGTACATTTTTTAAATTTATATCGATTTGTCAATGTAAGAGTTCCGCGAAGGCAAGGTGACTAACAAGGAGAGTACTTGACCTCCGGGAAACGAATCTTATCCTAACTTTGGTATGTCTTTTATAATATAAAAATGTGAAGAAAGCCAAGTTATTTCTTGCCAATGGCCACTTTTACGAGAGTTATTCGATATCTTATAACAAATCAGTAAAAATTACTTCCAATTTGATCGCTTATAACTCGAAAACAAATAAAGATAGACACTCAAACCAAAAGCCAGAAGAAAGTTGAGTTCAAGTAGATATGGTTTAAAAAAAAAGCTCAAATTGCTTAATTTGGAGCAAAGTTATAAAGAAAATAAGAAATTGAAGAAATTTTAACCAAAATTTAATATGAAAAATTTATTGTTTCTTTTGGACAAATAATCTTTAATTTCTTATTTTCTTCATAACTTTGCTCCAAATTAAGCAATTTAAGCTTCTTTTTTTTCAAACCATATCTACTTGAACTCATCTTTCTTACGGTTTTTGATTTGAGTACCTATCTGTATTTGTTTTTGAGTTGTAAGCGATCAAATTGGAAGTAATTTTTACTGATATTATTATTAGATGTCGAATAACTCTCGTAATAGTGGCCTTTCTTCATATTTTTATATTTTATTTTATTTTAAGTACTCCCTTTGTAAGTAGCGTACGTGGAAAAAATATTGTCATTACGCACAACATATAAAAGTTAATTTTATACGAGTTTGGGTAAACGCTATAGCGTTCTTTTATTAAACCTTTTTCTTCAATAACAATATCCGAATTGTAGATTCCCACATTTTCAGAGAATAACATCTGTTCAAAAGTTCAAGGTTCAAATTTATGACGATTCGTCCATAGAATAAAAATTTATTTAAACATTTTTGGTTACTCCGAGAAAAAATAGCTTTTATATATCATAATGGTAAGCGAGTTACCGATCAGGTGCGCCACGCGAAAGTGTGTATACAGTGCTGCACGCGCCCGGAAGCGGGAGATCCGAGCGCAGACAGCCGTATCGAGAATATCGAAATAGCGCGCCAGTGATGTTGTTCGCGAGGCCGACGATCGAGATATTTGGCCACGTTCTCGAGAGTAGTTAGATTTTTTTCAGTTAGGTGTGGGTGTGGATTGTCTCGCCCGTGTTTAGTTTTATACAGTGCTGTTGAAATAGTTCGAAATTTGTTTTGTTTTTATATTTGGTAGAAGTCATTTTGAAAAGAAAGGGTATTTACTTGTGGAACCATGTGCTTAATCAACAAAAATATTGGTTGAAGATAAGGCTAAATTGCAGAATCGCTATGTCGTAAACGTTCCGATAACGTGCAGAAAGAAATGCAGAATACGCCTGCATGCAAAGTGATCTGTGATTTTGAAGCTCCAAAATGTACAGATTGAATTTCAGAGACATATTTACAGATATAGTTTTGTTAAATTCAATTTGTCAAATTAAGTTGTTGGAAAATTTCTGTCACTTTACATTCAATTTTTTTTCGAACTGATTTTCACATAGTACATTTTTCCTCCTTTTCCTTCTCGGCTTTCTTTGGATGTAACCCACTGAAAGTGGGTTCTAGCTAAAAAATCAAAATTAGAATGCGCTTTACACATAGTAGTAGCGCGATCTGTTGCCCCTTTAGAAATAATCCAGAAAGGTGATAATCGAAAAAAAGTTGCTCTCGAAATTTTTACTACTCCTTCTTGACAAAATTTTTTATACAAACTAGTTAGTGTCCAATAGAAATCTTTTTCTCACAGTAATACTATTCTTAGTTATTACATACTTGGAACCCAGAGCCATGGAACTGCTGTTGTCTCTTTCTAAGAAATTTCTTATTTCTCTTTTTGCAAGTTCTATACGAATTGTAAGTTTAATGATAGTTTGACTAAAAGATGGCGTTTTTTATTACAGTGCTTACGTTGCGAGTAAGTACTAGTTAACACAGAATTTGTCTTCGTAAGTTTATCTCTTTTTACAATTTTACCCGACACTAACCTTGCAAAAAATGATCTGCTATGTTCTGTTTTCAATTCTTTTCTTTCTATTAATTATTTTAGTAATACTTCGTAATAAATTAATCGTTGGCTAACAGCTTCTTTACCTTTATTTTCTATTTCTTTAACATTATCTAGTATATTATCTATACTGCTGTTTTTTCAACCGATAATATTTATTTTGCCAAAATTCAATTTTTTTGTTTTTCTCTTTTATAATTAAATTCAACTTTTTTTTGGCGTGATCTAAGTTCTCGGTTCTTTGTATATCGTAAAGTAGAAGCTAATTTATTTAATTTAATTACTTTATTGAAGTTAATACTTAAGTTACTGTTGGCTGCGAAATTAATGTTTGAATTTTTGAAAATATCATGAGTGTCGCTAATTTTTCTTCCATCATCATCAGCAGTTACTGTTTGTATAATTACATGATTTTCATGATGATCACGGGAATCATCACACATACCCGAATAATTGAATTTATTTCCGTCGGGAAAAGTGTCATTTAGGGTTTTTCTGTCCTTTATAATCTAATGTAAATGAGGTCACACTGTACGAGTGCAACAAAGAAAAAATATTTATTTCTTGGAATTTTATCAATCTTCCCGAGTCGAAACAGGGAAATCGAAGTATCGATCTTCCCGAGACGAAAAGCAACTTAACAATATGAAAGAAAAAATACCTCTATCTGGTAACACTACTTTTCTTGCCGATTCATTTTTCTATGCGATTCATTCAGTCTCTTTTTGCCGTTTTTCCTTTTGTTGCTTTCTTTTTTCTCGAATTTTTAAACGCTTTATTTCGAGTTTTTTTCTTTCGATCTAGGTCCATATTATATAAATACTCTTTTGCTAATAGTAATAACAATGATATAGATGATAAAAATAACAATAAAATACATAATTACATATAATCAGTTTTAAATAATTTACCAGTTACAATTGTTCATTTAACTCTAAACACTAAGTGCGAAACTGTTCACTCAATTAAATTCATTTCACAACTGACAAGATTGTATGATACAAAGAAAGCACGACGGTAGTAGATTGTTTACCAAATTCACTGTATGACTTTGAAAAGTGTATGTATACGAAGAAAACGAGGCAGTCGTAGAGTAGAGGTACCGTTCCTTAACATTACCGTGTTTTATGAAAATTTTAACCTTTGAAAACTTTCGCCTTGATTTACCAGAATACTTGCCAATTTATGAAAGCATTGCACTAGTGTGTAACAATCGATTTGTAGTATAGAATACCAGCCACAAATCAGTAAAAAATGCGCAGCTAAGAAATATGTTTTTTCTGCAGATGGTGAAACAAAAAATGGCGGCTTAAAAAATTGTTCAGGAATTTTTTATACGAAAATAAGACGCTTATCGAAAAATGTTGTAGAACAAAAAGCTCTTAAAATTGATTAGAGAATACGGTTGAATTTTTTCAGAATGTTTTGAGGATTTTTACACTTTTTCGAACTTCCAAAATTATGAAGAAGTGTAGAAGTTCTTAAAATGTTCTAAAAAAATTCCACCGTATTCTCTGACCAATTTGAAGAACTATTTGTTCAGAAACATTTTTGCGAAAGATCTGTCATTTTTGTATAAAAACTTCCTGAAGTCCTCTTTTTCATAAACTTTCGCCCACTACTTAGCTTAAACTTTATCAACATGCTTACTAGTTTATGTGCACATTGTACAAAAGTAGAACAATCATTTTCTGATATATAACACCATCCACACATTAATAAACAAGTGTGCCAGCTAGAAAAGAATGTAACTGCAATGTTACAATTAATAATAAGTAATTACTAAATATTTAGTATTCTATGATACTAAATGCAAAATTTAAAAAGTTAAAATGTTTTATAAGAGTTAGTATACAAATGTTTAAAAACTATTGACATAATATATAATTATTTATATTGTTTAAAAAAGTGTTTATTATATAACTTTTAAATGTAAAAGAAATTATTTTGCAACCAACGAAAGAGTCGTACGAATTATAAGGCTGACAAATTTTTTAAAAATGTGTTTTATCCTTGTGTACAAACATTATGTGTTTTATTGTACTAATCTACCCTTGGTCGCAATAAGTTATGGTTATATATTTATTCGCCACTATTTAAAGAAACCTAGTTAAAGTCACCTAATCTTAGTAGAATTTGAATTCTAATTATAGTTATAATTATATTCTGTTAATAGAAATATATTCAATTATTTTTTAGCTTGTAAACATAGATCAAATTCGAGTCTAGTTATGATTGATTAAAGTGCTATTGAAAATGTATTAGTAGAAAATACAATATAATTGCTTTTATCTTTGTACATAATATGAATATAACATACATTAGTCAATTACATGGAAACTTTAAAAAGATATCCGAATATTAATTTATAATTTTCACCCTCCATTGTTGAATTAGTAAACTGTCGATTATTGAGGGTCAATAATAAATAAATCTAATTTATTTATTTAAGTACACAACGTTTCGTCTGCCAGGTTTGCCGACCTCTTCAGCTGCTAAATTTATTAATTTGTCCCACCAATTGAGCACCTGAAGAGGTTTGTAAACCTGACAAACGAAACGTTGTGTACTTGAACAAATAAATTGGATTTACTTTGTCACGCCGCACTGGGGATCAGGGTGCAGGACTTCACAAATAATTACGCGGGAGGCTTATAAAACTATTGATAAGATTTATTACAAACATCAAGTAATATACAACCGGATTTGGGCGCCAACCGCTTGTTACCGCGACGGATAATTAAATAATAAAGGGCGATTGGTTAGCGTAGCGCAGGAGCAAAGAGGGGAAAAACACTAAGATGGCGGGAAGGAAGTACGCGCACACTCACGCGAGCGGACCGGGTATCCGCGACCAAGAAAAAGGGGGAAAGTGCACCATACGCACTCACCTTTAAAAATTGCAACCAACAACAATCGCACTGCACACCTTTGCCACTCTCGACCTTCACACCTAAGGGAATGGCTGAGAAGTTCCTACCAGAAAATTTGCGTACAATATACCGCGACCAAGCACGCTCGACCGTAGTCCACGGAACTCTGTTTTCCGTTGGCACTTGGCTCGTGTCGTCCGTGCGCGCATGTGCCCTGCGCTGAGTCGAGAACTGAGCACGAAGCGAGAGTTCGTCCGTGCGGTCGGTCGTCGACGTACGATCGCGCTTTTCGTCGAGCTGTCGAGAAGATGACTCAGTCGGCTGCTGACGGCGTAGTGGATCTCCTCCGACGCCGGCCTGCAGTGGAATTGACTTGGGGCTCCCGGGGAATATTTATAGGTAAGTCGGTGAGCCGTAGGAGCTTGTTATTATCTATTTTCTTTATTTATAGTTGGGAAAGTTAGTGTCCCCCTAACCTCTGAACTCTTGTTGACAACTTATTATTTTCCCTATTTACTGTCCTAGCTTATCGTTCCTTGTTATCCTTTTCCCTAGTGGGCTTGTTTTTATTTATTAATATTTCCACAGGAACTCTGCACGAGGTCTCAATTGATGACGAGTTTTCCCAGGATACGTGCTGCTACTTCTGAGGTCTGGCACCCGATGCATCTCCCAGAGGATATCCATCCATCGAAGCACCTGTCCATTTAAGAAGAACCTGTTGGCGTCCTGCTCGATTCCGTCATGAGCTCCTGGAGGAGTGCTGATGGTGTGGATTGTGGGAAACCGGGGAAGGGATGGGTTTGTTAGGGTATTGTTGGGGTAATTGTGATGTTTAGGGATACTGGCTAAGTTACAATAGGTTTGTGTGTGTATGTGCGGTATCCGGGTATGTTGGTTTGTCAAGGGGGGCGGAGGCTACGCTAATGCCTTTTTAGTATTTTATTTTACCTTTTGTGACACGTATCAAATCACCTTGTCACAATTTATTATTGACCATCATTAATCGACAATTTACTAACGACATCCGAATATGTAAAAATTTTTTCGATACGTCGTGTGCGGAGATGCGATTTTACGGATGCTCCGAAAAACTAACGTGGTGAAATCTCGCTCCGCACAGGTGGTATAAAAAATATTGTTCGATGCAAGTGCGTTAATGTGATTTGATCCTCGTATGATCTTTCACCCTCGCTTTGCTCGGGCGCAAACCTCCATACGAGGATCAAATCACATTTACGCACTGGTATCAAAATGTACTATTAAGCTTTCTACTTGTAGACAGCTGAAAACATTATTTGAATATTTTGAGGTTTTGGTTTTTCTATTAAATATTAGAAATTTTTATTTTCTACTTCTGCAATTTAAATTTCCACTGAGGAAATATTGAATTTTTTATATATAAAAATTTTTATTATAATATTATAGTAATGTATAATGATTTTAAATATAGTATATTTACTGCAAATTTTAAAGTTAAATAATTTTACAGGCTGTCGATGAACCCAATTTTTCTGTTGAATATGCTTTGATGTGTAAAGAACTTTCAAATATGAAAGTTACAGGTGGTAACTCAGAAGATTCTAGTTCTGCAAACTTTAGAAAATTAATTTTGACTCGTTGTCAAACTGAATTTGAAAAAAATACTGTATTAACTGAAAATGCTCGCAGAGAAAAGCTTAAGGAAATAGAAGAATGTCCGGACCCAGAAAGAAAGAAGGAACTTCAAATAATACTAGAAGAAGAAGAGCGTAGGATACGTGTAAAATCGGTTGGAAATATTCGTTTTATTGGTGAATTATTTAAACAAAATATGCTTTCTACGAAAATCATGAATCAATGTATTCAACATTTAATAAATCAAATTGACGAGGAGAATTTAGAATGTTTATGTAAACTTTTAACAACTATTGGTAAAGTGCTAGAATCAAAACAAGATCTGTCCAACTATTTTAAACAATTGCAAGTAATTGCAGATGATAAAGGTAAAATAAGCTCTAGAATTCGTTTCATGCTGCAGGATGTTATAGATTTAAGAAAAAATAAGTGGGTTCCAAGAAGAGATGATAGTAACCCAAAAACTATTGATCAAATTCAACGAGAAGCAGAGAACGAAAGATTAGATATTCAGTTAAATAATTCATCTTTAAATACACCACGGAAAGATGACAGGATTTACGAGAGGAAACGAAATCGTAAGTATTAATTACTATCTACTTTTTATTAATCAAAAGGCGCGACAGCACCTGGCGCATGTATAAAGGCGCGTAAGCCATATATACAGAACTAACTCCTCCATTTTAACTTCCATAAATATTCCATTATTTATTAATTATATCATGTATTTATGATCAGATTTCGTTCTCTCTATTTATTTCTTGATTGCACAGCAAATTCTGTCGGGCGTCTGTATCATTCACGCATAATAAAGAAATCCCGTGTTTAAATTGGTTGCCGATTTTACTTTAACTCGATTTTTGCTTTTTCCCATTTCTCGTCTCCCTCATTTATATATATATATAACTATCAATTTATATTATTTCGTTATTTAATTACCTATAGTATTAAATTTTATTAACAGTTTTATTAAACAAGTTAGACATGCAATAGAAAATACTAAAATCAGTGTGGAAGTAATAACATCTCTTTAAGATTATATTATTCAACATTTCAAGTACACGTATTTCATTAATCTAATTGTTAAATACCAAAAATATTCTACGTAGTGTAAAAATTCGCAAGTATGATGAAATTTCAATCACGCTTTTAAAATTGTTATGTAATAGTTAAATATCTTTAATTTGCCGCACATCCTTTTCTACATAAAAAAACTTAAAAAAATTTTATTAACAAATAATCTGGTATATGGTTCTTACAAAGTTTCTGCAACAGAAATTACTGAAATCAAAATAAAAACGACGAGTGATTTGTACCATATAATAAATTTAATTTTAATTACAAATTCATATTACTGAAACATTATAAAAAGTTGCTGCATTAGAAATAACTTAAAGCAAAATAAAATCGTCAAGTATTTTAGTTGACAAATAGACATTTGTTTCAGAAAAGTATTCTACATTATTTGGCTCAAATTTTTTTTTATTTTTGCAAAACAATCTTTTGTAATACATAATCCAATCAATGTAAATCCAAGATCCAAAATATAAATAATTATAAGTATTTACAATAAAGTAAGTACTTCTTTTTTTTTAGAAGTCTAAGATTTATTACAATTGGATTGTACTACATTCGTAGCAGGTCAATACAATCGATTTATAATCTATTACGATTAGAATTTTTATAGGACACGTACACATGTACTTGTTGTATTACTATATGTTTTTTAACGTTGTTATATAAATATTTTATTAGATTATCTTATCTTTGATAAAATGGAAATTGATGGTTGGAGTAGTGGCGGATTCGAACCAGAGGTGGAAGAAAACGTATAAAATGAAGAAATTGCTGACATTAATTTTGAAGATAATTATGATCAATCAAAGACTTCGAAGGTAGTTAAAAAATAAATACGAATATTTGTATATCAGGAACTAATTCAATCGATTATCTTGATTTATCATTACTTCAAATGATAGTAGACGAGACAAATCGTTGTGAAACTCAAAATAATGAAAAACGATATACACATACAAAATCTTGGAATTTTCTTACAGAAGATGAACATGAAAAATTTCTTGGTCTTTCGATTTTAATGGGTCATATACGAAAAGGTATTTTGAAAGATTAATGATCTACAGATCCCTTACTACACACTTCAAGTTTTTTTCAATTAATGTCTCGCCATGGATATCTTCAGATTCTGTATAATTTGCATTTTCACGATAACGAAGAAATTGTGAATCACCCTTTAGCGAAAATAAAGCTAGTAATTGATTACCTGCAAAGTAAATTTTCAGCAGCTGTTACTTCAGGGAAAAATTTGTGTATGGATGAAGGTCTGTTATTATGCAAAGGTAGGCTTCGATTCAAGCAATATATTCCTTTGAAAAGAAATCGATTTGGCATCAAACTTTTCATGATTGTAGATTGTGAGACTGGATTCATATTAGGGTTTGTTGTTTATACTGGTGTAGATACTGATTATCAAAAGTTTGATTTGGCCCTTACTGGCGATATTGTAGCTCACTTTTTACAACCTTATTTTTATAAGAGTCATGTTATGTATGTAGACAACTGGTATACATCACCTATTTTGGCAGAGTTTTTACATGAACGCGACGCAGGAATTTGCGGTACAGTGAAAGCAAATAGAAAAGGAATGCCAAAGCTAGAAGACAAATTAGAACCAGGTAATGTACAAGTCGCTCATAATTATATTTGGATGGCACTCAAATGGGAAGATAAATGTAATATTCATATGCTTACAACTGGAAAAAAAATGTCGAACAAAAGAAGATATTATAAAACCAACATGTGTTTAGGACTACAATTAAAAATATGGGTGGTATTGATAATATCGATAGACAATTTTCTATAACAGAGTCAATGCGAAAAACAATGAAATGGTATCGCAAGCTTTTTTCACCTTCTTAATCTATGTTTATCTAATGCTCATTCTTTATATAAAATGAGAAATAAAGAGTCTATATCGTTCCCATCCTTTCGATTACAAGTTGTTCAATCGTTATTGAAACTTGATCCTACTGATACATGTGCCTACAGCTGTGACTCTTCCACTCGATTACTTGGACGACGTTTTCCGAAGCGTGGTACATGTCGAAGGTGTCACGTATGCACTTTGCGTAACGATAATTCTCGAACGATGTACATGTGTTCCACTTGTGATGTTCCTCTATGTGTAGTACCATGCTTCGGAGAATACCACACACAGCAGAGGTTACCATAAAGTCAGACACTTCAATACGTGAGGCGAGGGGACTCACGATAATCTAGCACCTCGGTACGTTAGAGGCGAGGGAACTTACGATAATCCAGCAGTCCGAAGGGATCATTTTTCACCATGTCCACGTCGTTAGTCCTGGGTCACGCTAAGAGCGAAAGTCGGAGTATTTCTTCTATAAAATTCAACAGAACTACTAGTTTTTATATAATACACGTTTATTTTAGATTAGAGGGACTGAAGAACTCATTATAGATCTCCACGGATGTAGTTAAAGCTAACTGCGCTTTTAGTTCGTACATTTTTTCACTTTTTTTCCGTACTTAGCACATCACAAAACATAAAGTTTCATACTTAGAAGCTGAAATAGCAACAAAAAATGTGACCTTGGAATGGTAATTTTCAAGGTCAAGGGCTCCTTCAGAATTTTTTTCACTATTTTTTTAAAACTCACCGCATCAAAGAATATTTGAAACTGAAATAGAAAAAAAACAAAGAATTTGACCTTGAAATTGCGATTTTCAAGATCAAGAATCCTTTCAGGAATTTTTGCATTATTTTTTCCAAACTTAGCGTATCAAAAAACATAGACATCTATTCTTTGAAGCTAAAATAATAAAAAATATATATTTGACCTTGAAATGATTATTTTCGAGGTCAGAAACCTCTTCAGAATTTTTTTACTATTTTTTTTATACTCAGCATACCAAAAAACATAGGTATATCAAGTAAAACGCTAAAATAGAACAAAAAAAAATTTATATTAGTTTTTCCGTTAGGGACGGGGTGGTCGAAATATCGGCCGCCTACCAGGTTGGGAACTTGTACCGACTGATCCGATAAAATTATACGTAAATTTCGGGTAAATTAAAAGGTCGTTTTGAACCAAAATTTTCCCGTCATCTAAAGGTTAATACAATCGCATTTCCCGTAGCACGTATCGGTATGTAGGAGATTGTCCTATCTCCGTTACCGTGTCTCGCGAGATCTACTCCTCGACCTCGCGGCGATGAGATCAACGTGTTTCTCGGAGCCGTTGCTCTCTGCTAATTTAATAAATAATTGTACGTGGTGTAAGGACGAGATACCACTTACAAAATATTTAAAAAGACAGAAATAACTTTGAATGTTTCTCATAAGACCTGTACATTGTTACAGTGGTTAATATTAAAATTTGTTTCCGCAATTTGTCGGGTCAAAATCGTACAGAAGAGAAACATTGGCAAATCGGAATTAACTGCCAAAACAGTTAACCAACGGTAGTGTAAGTATTATTTTCTAAACCAATAAAAAAAAAAGAAATATGTTTTCAAACACTAATGGAGAAATAAATATCGCACAAATGAATATTATTATTATTATAAATATTATATTGTTTATTTATTGATGTAAGATATGCCAAGGCTAACAATTATAAAATAAATTTTGTGTATTATACTTTCTGAATAAATGTACTATATTTTTCAACAGAATACTTGTCGATTCCATTTTAATTTCAATCTTTCTGTTGCAGTAAGTTTTTATAAAGTAAGATAATAATTGCTAAAATGTGATTGAAACTAGATCATACTTGCGAATTTTTACACCTTCGCAGACGGTGTCTTTCGATATTCAACGATTAGATTATGTATTACAAAAGATTTATATTTATTACGAGAATTTAGAATAGATAGCTTTCAGAAGTTAAACTAAATGAATAGTTTTACCCTCTTCCGGCTTCTTGATTTGCTCTTAAGGGGATGTCGGAGCTATAGCCTCCATCAAAAGCCGCTCGATCTCGTGGCTTCGAATGGCGCTGTAGCCAGGTGTCGATTTCTACGATAAACGTACTTAAAACATATATTATAAATTTTGCAACTACATAGAGCTGTTGAAAGATACTTTCCCCCCTAGCTATAACTAAAATTAAGGTAATTGCAATATTACTCTTGGCAGCAAATGTTTATTTTTTTAAAGAAATGTGAAATGCGTTGCATGTAGCATTACGGCAGATATAGACTCAATAAATACCAGACAAAATATTTAGTGGAAAATGTATAGCACTATAAATATAATGTTATAAGACTTCTTGCAATAATTATATATATGATTTACTAAAAGTGTTCCTTTTTAATTACTCTTGAGTGAACATTTTATAATATATATTGAAACAGACATTTTTAAAACGAAGCTTAGATTAAATAAGTATGGTCAGCAAATAAGTTCTTATACCTTTTTTAATTTATTTATAGTCACATCAACCTTAAAAAGTCGTTAGCGACCGCTTTTTAGGCACGATCGTTACACGGAAGTGCCTTATATTTTCATCATCGCAAAATATGTGATACCTCAAAAAAGTATATATTTTGACATAAAAATAAAATTTATGAAACTTAGAACCCATCCAAACTTCTCCCTAAAATGTATGTATGGATGTGTGTATGTATGAAATCCTGTAACCAAAATAACTCTGCTAATTTTTAATCGATTGAGCTGAAATTTACAGGGTATATTTGTTATAATTATAGAACTCTGTGGTCCTATTTTCAGATGTATCGCTTATAAATTGTGGAAGTTATGGAGCGTTTTACAATTTCGTAAAATTGTTTTATGCATATTATCTCCGAAAATACTGTTCTTACGTACATAATGAATTTAGACAAAATTTTCGTCTAAAAATTATAAAACTTTTTCCTATACAACACTTTCTGATTCGAGCAATATTTTTAAAGATACGTACATAAAAACAATGAAAATCATTAAATATCTACAA
The DNA here is from genome assembly GCA_026168455.1 of Theocolax elegans. Taxonomy (NCBI): domain Eukaryota; kingdom Metazoa; phylum Arthropoda; class Insecta; order Hymenoptera; family Cerocephalidae; genus Theocolax; species Theocolax elegans. Next base: position 53,591,796 of record CM047425.1, read on the forward strand.
AAAAGCACGTTTTTTCGTTATAAATTGAAATGTATCATTTTTATATAAAAAGTGTAAATAGACAAAATATTCGTCACAAAATTACAAAACTTTTTCCCATTGAACACTTCATGATCAAAACTGTTTTTTTGAAGTTAACAATATAAAAACGATTAAAATCATTAAAAATCTACAAAAAAGCACGTTTTTTCGTTATAAATTGAAATGTATCATTTTTATATAAAAAGTGTAAATAGACAAAATATTCGTCACAAAATTACAAAACTTTTTCCCATTGAACACTTCATGATCAAAACTGTTTTTTTGAAGTTAACAATATAAAAACGATTAAAATCATTAAAAATCTACAAAAAAGCACGTTTTTTCGTTATAAATTGAAATGTATTATTTTTATATAAAAAGCGTAAATGGACAAATATTCGTCACAAAATTACAAAACTTTTTCCTTTTGTACACTTAACGCTCAAAACAATATTTTCGAAGATAAACATAGAAAATCGGTTAAAGTAATCAAAAAAATATGAAAAAACGTTAAAAAGTTGACTTCTATTGTATAATTATTGTTGATGTAATATCATTTTCTTTTATCAGTATTTGTTGTATGTAAATCTTTAATATCTTTCTCCGGTTCATCATTTTCGTCATCAGATAAATTGCTACCATCTTGTAAATCTGGTCCAACTATTTCAGAAATATAGTCAAGTGACGCCTTAACCGCCAATTTTTCAGTCTTTCTTGAAGTGTCAAATTTTGTAGACCATTCTAAAATTAATTATATTTATGTAAAAAATAAAAAATAAATATTGAAATTATTATCATTGTTACAAAAAATGATTCCTATCTAACATTTTTGTTTTGAAGGCGTACTTTTTTGAAATTAGGTACCCAACTAGTATGACTTCATCATTTAAATGCACTACACTTTCATACTCATCTTTAAAATAAATTAATTATTTTACAATTATTTTACAAAAAGTAAAAAATTATTTTCTTTTATGCTATAATAAAAACTTACATTACAATACTTTTGATGTACAAAGGACCTTCTCCAAAAATGTTTAAGCCATACTTTTCTTTCTAAAAAAATAATATATGTATGTATAAAATAATATACCTGTTAATAGACAGTTACATTGTAATCTATCTTAAGATTTTTTAATAATATATTTTAATATAACAATTTTAAAGTATAAATTTTATTTGTACCGTAAAATACAATTTCTATCTAAAAATTCTGAATATATATCTTATGTAGATAAATGCACTTACCACTTTTATAATTTTTCACTGTTTCCACTTGAAAATCTTTTTAAAGTTGTGGTCTGAATTTTTGTTCTATACCGTAATTATGAAAACAGACACTTAAACCCCTAACAATATCCTTCACATACATCTTCATAAGCTATTGTCCTAAACTCTTCGTACATAGTGCAATTGAAATTCTCCTTTAAGAAAAATGACCAAAATTGGAAGAGTGTGTTCACCTCTTGTAATTTCTCTATACCAAGTTGTTTACGCTCTGAAATAAAAAGAGATTCCATGAATTCTAAAGTGAATGACTTTATGTAAATTTTATGAATAATAAATATAACAACATGATTAATATCAACATGATTTCTTTAGCTAAGAAAAGAAAACATATTATAATAATCATCATCACATCAAGAATTTATAACTTAGTTACAAAAAGTAAATTCAAGGTTTTTAATATCTTACCTTTTAAACAACGTGAATGATATTTATGATACACTTGTTGAGTGAAACCTTTCACTTTCAATAACGAATGACTAGGATGTTGGAAAGTTGACAATGATTGCGGAGCACTACCGTAACTACTAACTAAGAAACCTTTGTTTGAACTTGTATCAGCACTACTTCAGTAAATATAAAATAAAAAGAAAAACCTATTATTATTGTAATAGAAAATAAAGCTAAATATTCAAAAACATAAAAACTATCACATTAAGTAATAAAAGTTGTTAGAAGATAACACATAGTTAATAGATTGAAAATCTTAATGATGTTCGCAAAACACTTTAATTAATATTGTATAATTACATTATTTAATAATTGTTATATATGTTAAATACAAATTATACTGTGCTTAAATTATAAATTTTATAAGCTTATTTCAAAATTAATATCTATGTAATTCATATATTTACACTGAATATGTTCTCGGTCTTAATAATTATAAATGCCATTCTTTTAAATTATTGTATTTATTATTACATAATAAGAACTTTAATAGTAAAATAATAAATGCAACATTAAATGCAAACTTAATGTAATTTAAAATAAGTTAAAAAATGTAATAATAAAATGTCACATACCGTTAATGTATACCAGATCAACCTTGAGAAAGATTAAACATCGTCAAAACTATATAAATTATCTTTAAATTTAATTATAATGTATTCTACAATTTAAAACATAAATAAAATATAAAAAAATAAATATTACTTAGTTATTGGCAACTTAAGGCAACTTAATATATTCAAAAATAAATAAAATATAAATCTTGTACAATAAATACATCAACTAGATAATAAATAAAAATTATTTACCATCCAAAAATAGTTATTATTCTACTATTTCGAACACTGCCAACATTGGACAAATACTGGATAAGAGTTTCTGCTATTTTGTAATGCTCACTTAACTGACTTAACTTTATATTAGAATAACTAATATCATACAGTAAAACTTCATGAAAATCATATAAAAACTATGTGTATACGTAATATATGTATACATAATGTATATACATAACTTTATATACACAATAAAATAAATAAACTAACGTTATATTTATTGTCCGTTTAAATAGTGCCATCAGCGCCATCATATACACATAAGTATCTTCTTCTTTTTATTTGATGGCCGTGGTTCTCAACCTAAGACGCCGATATGCCAAATTAAAATACACATAAGTATAATATATATCGCATTTTATGTAACCCGCGTCCCGTATCCAAATTTGAATTTCAAATTTTTTAAATTTTTTTACAAAAATATTTATTTATAACAATTCTCTTTTTTTATTTATTTTTTAATACAAAAAATCGAATAAAAAAAAGAATTATAATAAAAAATTTTATTTATTAAAAAAAACTAATATTTTTATAACAAAATTTGATATAAAAAAATAGAAAACAGTAAAAAATATTTACCACACACAAAAATAAAATTTTGAAAATAATCTATACGTCAAACCCTGGAAAGCATGTTTTCAATATGTCCAAATAATTCTAAAATTTTAAATTAATATTTAATTAAAATTTTTAAATAAAATTAAACAAAAAACTTTATTCTTAAACTTGAAAAATTTGGACTTGAACGCTAAATAAACATAACGAATTTATTGTGTCCGCGAATTCTAAGAATATATTGATTTTATATTACTTAAATATATTTGTCTTTTCAAATATTATAATTACTTTTTTCTTAATTTTTCTTAATTTATTTAATTAATAATAAAAGAAATCATTAACGTTTACATGTTATGAATAAAACTGTAATTTAATATAGAAGTTAATAATTCACTCTTCATGTACATATTTCAATTTATGACTTTGTTCACTGAGTTTATCACTTGACAAATTCATTAATTTAAACATAAAGTACATATAGGTACCATACACTACTCTAAATATACTACCAAAGAAGGCACTTGATAACACATCTTTGGGACCTAAATTAAATTTATATAATGCCCCAGTAACCATTCCACCAGCTACATAATAAAAAAAAACAAAGCTTCATACAAATGAATTTCTTGAAAAATTAACAAATTTAAACAATATACATGAAGCTGCTCTATATCGAATAAATAAATTAATTATATTGCTTCTTATAGCTAATTTAAATTCCACAATATTTTATCACATTTACTTACCTTTACTGTCCAAAATATACGTCCCATTAATATTGTTTTACCAAATATTCTTTAGAAGGAACATTAATGTAAAACAAATAAACTATATGGTTTTATATAAACATATGAAAATTATGTATATATGTATTTTTTTTTAAATCACGTTACCTCTTCTTTCAAAAATGTATTTCCTATTACTTCTTTCTTGCCAAATATTTTTTTTTTAAATTTTTGAGATATTTGAGGAACAACACTTTTCTCTTCAATACATTGATATTCAGAATATTAGAATTATATCTCAAATTTAACATCTATAAATAGATTTTAAATTTATTATTAGAACATATATGTATATGCAAAATAATAATTCTGCATATTATAATTACAATTCTAATTTTTATTATTATTATTTTATATAATAACAAAAACCACCAACGGTGCGAGCGCGAAGCGCCAGCTATGGCTCGGCCCCCCTAGTATGTTAATGTTAATATTATATCTGAAGTATGACAGTCCCAAGCCTGTTTAATAGCAGAGGGAAATGTGATAAAAATTTCCAAACCATTTAAATTTCTACAAAAAACAATTGTAATGACTAATTCAAGTAATTTATGCTGTTCTCTTAAATGATGGAATCAGAAAATAGCCGGCGAAAATTTAGAGTTTTTTTTAGAAGTTTTGATTCCTTTTTGTTATTTAAGGTTTCTAATTTCTATTGTATACATTACGATCAAATTTTTTTAATGTAAATAGGTAAAAGGCACCAACAACACATAACCGTTTAGTATATTATTGTAACGATCGTGCCTGGAATGTAAAAGCGTATAGCTTTTACATATTTCGGTCCCACTAGTTACATATAATTTAACAATATATTTATGTATGCATATGTACATAATCAGATTCAAAGAAGTTAAGTTACAATATTTTGTAAGATTACATAGGTACCTGATAAGATAATGTAAATTCGTAGGAGATTTAATTTGTTTATATGTAGACGTAGAATTCAATGTCTGTCAGGAAATGTAAAATTCTTTTGCAGGATTTTTCTGTTGACAGGCAATCTTTTTAGTTATCTGGTAATTTACATATTATTTTGTATTTTTGATGTTATTGACAATCAATAAAGAAGTGTTTGGCAGATTGTGAAGAGTATTACAATTGTAAAAGGAAAAAATTATACGAATATAAAGCTTCAATAAAGCATTATTTTAATTAAAAAATTTTAATGTCACGGATGCTTCCAGAGCTTTTTTTATCGTTTTTTCATGTCTAGCGCTATCAATTACATACAAAAACGATCTGGAATCAGTAAAATTTTTTTTAAATACGAGCCTTTACGTCCCAGACGTATCAAATTGTTATATTGACCACTATGTGAGGGCGTTACTTTATGTGAAGTACTTTTTAACTTATTAAGGGGATGTCGGAGCCATAGCCTCCGTTGACAGCCACTCGATCTCGGTGGCGCTGCGGTCAGCTGGCAAATTTGAAGATAAACGTACTTTATACATAAATTTAAAAAAATACAGCAACTTAGGGCTGCTAAAGAATACTTTCCTCCCTAGCTATAACTAAGCTTGAGGTAACTACGCTATTATACTTGCCACTAAATGTTTAATTTTTTCAAAAAATGTGAAATACGTTGCACGTAGTACTACGGCAGAGATAGACTCACTGTACACAGAGTCGCTGTTCTCAACGTCGGTCGGCATACAAGATGTATTTTACATTTTTATGAAAAATTAAACATTTGCTGTCAAGTGTAATAGCGTAGTTACCTCAATTTTAGTCATAGGTTGGGGGGGGGGGGGAGGAAGTATTTTTTGACAACCCTAAGTAACTGTAATTTTTTAAGTTTAGGTATAAAGTACGTTTATCGTCGAATTCGCCACCTGACTGCAACGCATAGAAAGAAAAGTTTATAGAAAAAAATCAGCATATGGTACGCTACGACTTGTACATAAAAAACTACTACGAAAATAGAAAAAAAAATTTGTCCGTCTTAGCGTTAATGGGTTAATTGTATATAGAACTTTTCTGAAGATAGGTTAACGGCCAAAGCCAACTTTTATCATCCCTACACGGAAAGAAATTTTTGCATGACACATGCCCAAAAATTTGACATATTACATCACAACATATAATTGGAATCATATAATACCAAAAAATAAATCTGTATTGACCAAGATAGTTATCCCTTAATTCCAATATAATGTTGCTTCCGGTGTTCCAGAACTTTGGAATAATTTATGCACAAAAAGTAATTACTACTATTCCACAGTATCAGGAAATCCTTTAATACAACGGTTGTAAACGCTTCTTTCCATTAATGGTCGTGATAAACGCCGACTAGTGACATAACACATATTAAAAAACGTGTGACAAATACGATTTCACCATTAAGCATGTGAAGCACCCAAACTTGGATTGCCACATGTAAAAGTGGTACAACTGAAAGTATGAACTTGACTAGCGAAGGAAGGGTAACGAGAACCCGAACAAAGAGGGTTCAAATCACCTCACTCCCAAAATTCTTTTTTTTTTTGTATAATAAAATTATTAATTTATTTTAATTGTAAATAATGAGTTAATTAAATAATGATTAATTACCCTATAATTCTAAGCTCCCCTCTAGGGGGCAAAACTTAAATATAAGTTCCGATATAAATATGAGTACATGTCACGGTAGCCGTAAGCGCTAAGGCGTACGCATTGTGCAGTAACCATGGGGTCTCGGGTTCAAATCCTGAGACTCAAATTTTTTTTTATGTATTTTTTATGTAATTTTGGCTGCTTTTATGAGCTTGGCACTCTTGGCAAGCTGTAATATATTGACATGTATCCATATATATTACTAAACAATAATAATATGTAGCCAATCTAGCATATGTCTTGTCATTGCCTAGATGGCCTGCTTGCGGCGTATAGTGGGCTTCGTATAGGGCTCTTGGTCGGTCATTTTGGGGTAAAATTAGCTTCCAGGCATCGAGGTCGGGTACAAGGGGATCTACTAGGGGATTGGGACGGTGGGCATATAATAGATTATTCTCTATTCTCAGGTCGGGGTATTTACTGGGGAATTTGGCTACTGCAATTAATTTTGTTTGATACCAGGGATCGCTGCTATCTATTGATATGGCTGCTGCTGCTTCGGTTTTCTGGTATGCTCGAGATAATGCATTCGGCACTTTGTGTAACGCTCCCTTGCGGTGCACAAATTTTATATTATAATTTTGGAGGATGGTATTCCAACGGGCCAATCTCCGTGTTGGATCCTTAATATTATGCAACCAGAGAAGACTGTGGTGATCCGTTACTACCGTGAACTCTTCCCCTTGCAAATAACCCTTGAGTCGGTGTACACACCATAACACGGCCTAGCACTCCTTTTCCGTGACGGTGTAGTTCCGCTCAGATTTGCTTAGGGTTCTGCTCACGTAGTATATCGGATGCTCTTCTCCGTTTATCTCTTGCGTGAGAACTCCGGCTATTGCATAATCGCTGGCATCGGTTTGGAGGGAAAATGGGAGGGAAAAATCGGGTCGGGCTAAAACGGGGGCTTGGGTGAGGGCTAACTTCATCTTTTCGAAATCTTCTTTCTGCTCTTTGTGCCAGTGCCATCTGACATCTTTCCTTGTAAGATAATTCAAGGGTGCTCGGTAGTCTGCTAATTTGTCGATGAATCGGGAATACCAACCGATTAATCCGGTAAATCTCCGTAGCTGCTTTAAATTAGTGGGGGCTGGGTATTCCAATATCGGCTTTATCTTGTCATTATTTGTTTTCAGGCCATCCTGGTTAACTTTATAACCTAGGTATGTAACGTCCGCGCAACAAAATTCAGATTTTTCGTGGTTTAGCTGCAAATTGGCTTTTTTAAGGGCTGCTAATACTATTTTAAGCCACCGAATCTGTTCCTCAAAGGTTTTGGCTGTGATGATTATATTATCTAAGTAAGCGAACACATTCGGTTCCTACTCTGGCTTTATTAAATTGTCCATTATTTTCTGGAACATGGCTGGTGCGTTTGCTAGACCGTAGGGTACGCGGGTGAATTGAAATAAACCCTTTCCTGGGAAGGCAAAGGCTGTTATTTCTCGGCTTTCGGGGGCTAGGGGGACTTGATGGTAAGCTTGGGACAAGTCTAGCTTGCTTATGTAGCGGCTTTCTCGTAATTGACCTAGTATATCATCCATGTGTCGCATGGGATAAGCTATTTTTTTAGTTACTGCATTGACTTGCCTATAGTCAATGCAGAAACGATATGCACCGTTCCCTTTAGGGACAATGACGGGGCAGTTGCACCATGGACTATCGAAAGGTTCGATGATGCCCTCACGTAGCATTCTATCGAGCTCCGCATAGCCTGCTTGTAGCATTTTAGGCGAGTACCGGCGGTTTCTCTGCCTAATGGGCTCTGCTCCTTGCGTATCAATTCTATGGACCGTTAGGTTTGTGGTCCCTAATGTCTTGGGGGCTGCGGGAATCATTAGAAGCTGCTGCAACATTTTTTCTTGTGAAGGGGTAGCTCTTTTGAATCCTCCAATGCTTGCTAGGGCTGATATGTAACTCGGGTCTTCGTCATGAGGATAAAAATGATGCGTAATGCCCTTAGAAGTCCACCACGTATCCTTTTCATAATTTATCCTCATGTTGACTTTGCGCTTAAAATCGATCCCCAGTATGCAATCATACTGTAGATCGTCTGCTACTTGAAAAGGCATTAGTATATTGTCGCCGTCAATATTTATTGAGACGTCTATAATACCTTTGTACCGTGTAGACCGTTGTACCGTCTGCTACTTTTACTGATGGGATTGTTGTATCGCTGCTCTTGATTGTATTTGGGGTTGGGTGTCTGCTTTTTGGGGGTCTGGGGAGGGTATGACGATTTGGGATTGCTCGAGCTGCTTACTGCTGTTAGGCTGCGCGGTTTTTGCTGCTTTGGGTCGACGTAACCATATTTTGCTAAATGTTGTATTTCTTTCAGGGTTTACATTCTGGATTTGAGGCTCGTCGGATATGCTGCTCTGGTGTGCTTGTTCTCGTCGTTGCTGCTGTGCTGCTAATTAATCTTCCCATTGCACGCTGGGGAGATTTCTTCTGCTGCTGCTTGTGTGTGTGCTGCTTCTCGGGTCGTTAGGGTTCGTTTGGTTACGCTCGTTCATTCTTCGCTCTGCTGCTGTTTGCTGCACTGTTCCAAATGCTGAAGGTTGTATGCTGCTTGTCGTCCTTGGCTGCGAGTTCGTATATACGTGTGTGCTTTGTGTTGCTGCGGGAGTTGTATTTGGTATAAAAGGGTTATTTGATAAGTTTTCATCTGTCGGGATGGTTGGAGCAAGCGTGATAATTGGGTAATACGACGTTGAGTTTATTCCCAATAACGATACTGTTGTGCTTGGCGATGTATATAATATTTCTGGAATGATCGGTTCCGATAAAAATCTTTGCTGCTCTTGCTCAGTTGGAGACGGCGTTCTTAAATGCCTGCACGTTGATTGTGCTTGCGGACGGTATGCTGGATGTAGCAATCTTTCATTTATTGGTTCGTTGCATTCTGTTGGCTCCTCCATCGTCAGTGGATCCTGGTACCGTCCTTGAGACTGTCCGGTTTGCAGTTCCACGTATAGCATCCGACCAGATGTAATATTTTGCTCTCTTGCTGCTCGGGGAGGGGGAGGGAAATTCGTAATTTCGAATTGTGTTAGGGAGAGATCCAGGAAAGATTCTTCTATTGGGCGAAATTCGTCCAAGTGTCGTCCATCTACTTCTGGTCTCCATTCAGCTGCTGAGGGGCTATAATTTCTAATTAATTCGTATCGCGCTACGCGATCTCGAATTATGCGTATATCATCGTCGATGTTCAAATCTAGCTGATTACAGTAAATTGTAATTTTCCCATCGGCGGTAATATTTATGGTGTGCCTAATTATCGCTGCACCTTGTGCTACATTATCAATATTTATTTTACTACCTAATTTGTAGTTAGCTGCCATCTTTAATATTAACTTAATTATTCTATCAATAATTAAGAAGGGGAGGGTATAAGTTTGGCGCAATAAATCTGCAGCTGAATACTTAACATAATTAAACTAACAGCCCAACGTTAATAAATAAAAATTAAAGCTGAAGTTTCCTATAAGCTAGTTATCTGCTTAAATATTATTCAGCGGAGAAACAATCCAAAATAAGGTAAATCAGGTAAGGGTAATAAAATATATCGAGTTTTTAGGTTTTCGGCTGCTAATAGGGAAGGGCGTAAAAATTATATAAAGTTTGCTGCGAAATGGGGTTACTATAGTGCAATTAGTTGAAAAGCAAATGAAAAGAAGGAGAGAAAAAAAATTGATTTTTTATGTGCTAATTTGCTTAATTTGTTAATTTGTTAAAAGCAAAATTAAAGTTTTATTAATGTTAATTATTTGGCTGCTAGCAGGGAACACAAGAAAACAAAAACAAAAAATAATGTTTTCAATTTGCACGAAAAAATAAAAATTTTATTTATTCTGTATTAATTAAATACGGGTTTGCAAAATTATTTATTAATTAAATTGCAGCTTCTGCCAGAAAAAGAAAATGAAAATATTAATGTATCTTGCTCACTGTTAATTGTTAAATGCACTTAATTAATTATATGAATATATATTATTATATATAAGGGCTAAATTATTTAAAGCAACACAAAATATTTTTTTGTTGATAGCACAATGCAAAAATTAAAATAACGGGTTATAATAATAAATGGTATGGCTGTGATGTGAGAAGGAGGGGGGGTGGGGTAGCGACAATACAATTATTATAAAATATAAAGAAATATTGTGCACAAATTATACGAAATATTATTATCAAAATATATGTGACTGTTCTAGGTACAGCTGCGCAAGTAAAATTATAAATTATAAATTATAAATATTTTACGCACTGTACAATTATTAAACGCAAAAAAAAAACAAGTTATTTTGCGTAAAAATATTGTTTAAAGAAAAGAAAAATAATTTCAATAGTTATATTAATTAATAAATTAATTAATTAAATAATGTAAAATTTAATACCACGTGTATAATTGCCACGTGTTTATAAATTATAGGTGGCCGAAAATATGGCCACGCGGCTTCTTCCACCTTCCCGTATGTGTGCTTCACGCGGGGGAGGGGAAAATGGCTACGGCTTCTTTGCTGCCAAATTATTTAACTACACGCGTGACGTTCATAATTTTATTGTAATATAAATTGCTGCTGTTTGATATGAAAATAAACAAAATTTAATTTATTATTAATTTTTCACTAACGAGAAAAATTACCAACGAACGTTTATAAGTATGAAAAATAAATATTTCCAGCTGCTATCTGACAAATTTTGGCAATATAACAAACTAACTATATTACTATATAAATTTTTATTCAAATTAAGAATCGCTGCTGCTATATAAAATTTAAATTACTGCTTTTTTTTACGTGAAGAGAACAAGAAAAATTAATCCCTTTATGAGTAAGTAGAGCGTATCAATGAAACATCGATAACAACCGCGTAATCAGCAACCGATTCGGGACCAATCGGTTGCGTAACCCGATGGCTGTGAGCAGCGTGACCAGTTGGCGATTTTCTTTTCTCTTCTCTCTAACGTATTTTGATGTTTATTATGCAAGAGCAACGAAGAGAAAAAATCGCCATCTGGCAACCCTGGCTGTGAGGTCACGCCGTGTGACGTATTAGCCCTAACGTAAAGAGCTCTTACGTAGGAGCTGCCTACGTGACGCACGTCGTATCTCGCGAAGGTGCACCGACCTAAGAATTAGGGCAGGATTTGTCGCGAGATGGGGGAAGGAGGGGAACGCTTCCTCACCTGGACCATACCAAGAATACTAGGGAAAATACTGACGGGACACGCGGGTCTAAACGTGGTGCACCACTTACCGTTGTATATTTGTTTCACTGATCGAAACTCGTAAAACGGCAGGAACGGCTACACGAACTCTCCTCGTCTCTCTCTTCTTCTCTCTCACTCCTATACACGAGATACCCAGGTAGCTCCATCCTTTCCGTGGGCGGAATCTACGAGTGGTGGTGTATGACGTTACTAGGCTGTGTTGGATCGTGTGGGCGAAGCCTCTCCGCGTTCACACCTTTACATACACACAAACACTTCTTCTATTGGCGCGATAAAACACGAGAATCAGCCTCTCGAACAACACCGGGTGCCCGCTATATCTCTACTATCAGCTGTGTGCGCATGGCTCTCCGGCGTCCGTACGCGCGCAGCGATGTATATACTCTTTGACGTTGCTCACCTGATTGGTAACTCGCTTACTGTTATAATGTGTATATATATATATTTTATATAAAATTGATTCACTATATAAATCTTTCAAAAATTTTTATTTTTATTTTAAAGGGTTTTTGCTGTTCAAATTTTATTTCTTCTGTGTATAATATTTATGAGTAGATTTATATATTTAAAAATGAAATTTTTTAGGGAGTCGTTTTTTATTAGTTTTTTGGCTTTGAAGTTTTTTTAGTCCGCGTACCTACGTACGTCCGTACATACATCTTTTTGTACATGCATTTGTGTGTGTATATCGTGATGAACTTGTGTGAATATTGTGTGTGTATGTCGTGTTGAACTTGTGTGCATATTGTGTGAAACTTTTGTGTGTGGGTCGTGTTGAACTTGTGTGAATATTGTGTGTGTGTAATGTTTTTTTTAACTTTTTATATAGAGGATACGTTATCGATTTTTGATCATCTTGGGATATTTGGACATCCTTTATTAAAATGTATTTTCTTGTTAGTTGCTTACGGATTCCTTTCTATATTTTAAATATCGAGTTAACGGAGTGATTTTGACATACCCAACTGTGTGTATTCTACGTTTTAACAATTTGTTTATTTTCAATGTTGTTAGTATGCATGTTCTTATTAGTAATTCATGTCTACAAGAATAAACGTAAGATGATGTGTGTAAATAGTATTTTACCATTTAAAGTGTAAAAAAAAATATAAATAATTTTTCTCTGCGCTGAACTGGGTAGAAACTGTCGAAATTATTAGTCAAATGATTGTATAATAAACCGCCCGCTTTAAAATATTTTATAATTTTTTTCCTTTTCTTAAATTTTCTTGTAAGCACAAAATAGCCATAATTTACCTATTTATTAAATTAATATATATATATACAATATATCTTCCTATATTATATAATTACAACAAAAAATTTGGAACTCACGCCCTCCACTTCTCTCCACCGTCCCTCCACTACCCCTCCACATTTTAAGGTAAAATTCTTTTAAATTAAACATTTTTTGCGTGTTATATTATTTCGGTATCTCCCTCCACTCCCCTCCACTAACCCTCCACTTCACCCTCCACCTAAGGTCTAATTGTATATTGTTAGATACACGAAATTGTGCAGAAATACATGGAAATGTATGAAAGTGTACTAAAATTTAAAAATAATAGTATATTTACTGCACCCTCCACCCTACATATATTATATATATATATATATATATATGTGTATATGGGCTATTTCACGTCAAGTGGTACGATGAAAATTTTAAATCGCTTCAAAATTTGCGAACAGGCTGGAAATATCTTTAAGAAGATAGAAAAAAAATTTTAAGTGTTAAAAATAGTTGGCCTAAGAGTTATTCCACCATAAAAAATGGAAATTTTTCAATTTTTTAGAAATATTTCTATTTTCAAAGCCATTTATCTCAAAATCTATTAATTTTTTTGAAAAAACATTGCAAACAACTTTTGTTCAAAATAATCTTTAGAACTTATCTACCTGGGTTACAATTCTTAATTTTAAAATCTCGAAGAAATAGAACGACCGTAAATATTCAATATCAAAAAAGGCGACCACGCCACGATCGATTTTGATTTAACACCGCTCAAAAGATCACATTTTTTGAGAGCTTTCGAATGGCGATGGTTAGATTATTGGCCAAGACAGCTGTTGTAGGTTATGCCCTAAAATACATGAAAATTAGTGATTTTATGAGGTTTATGAGGCATAACTTACATCAGCGGTCTTGGCCAATAATCTAACCGCCGCCATTCGAAAGCTCTCGAAAAATGTGATCTTTTGAGCGGTGTTAGATCCAAATCGATCGCGGCGTGTTCGCCTTTTTTTGATATTCAATATTTACAGTCGTTCTATCTCTTCGAGATTTTAAAATTAAGAATTGTAATCCAGGTAGATAAGTTCTAAAGATTATTTTGAACAAAAGTTGTTTGTAATGTTTTTTCAAAAAAATTAATAGATTTTGAGATAAATGGCTTTGAAAATAGAAATTTTTCTAAAAAATTGAAAAATTTCCATTTTTTATGGTGGAATAACTCTTAGGCAAACTATTTTTAACACTTAAAATTTTTTTTCTATCTTCTTAAAGATATTTCCAGCCTGTTCTCAAATTTTGGAGCGATTTAAAATTTTCATCGTACCACTTGACGTGAAATAGCCCATATACAAAACATATCCCAGAGTTTCGTTAAGATCAGTTATCCAAAGGCATTGGCTTCTCCTAGTAAGATTGTTACAAATCTAATTATAAAACAACAAATAAAACCTTATTTTTGTCTTTTTAGAATCATTTTACATTTTAAAATTGAATTTTGAAAGTTTAAAAATTTTGAATGATGAAAAAATGCCTTTAGAACAATCGGTCTCTCCGAACTAAATGTTTTATTTTAGAATAAAGCAGGCCTATCGTACTCTTTGTCCACTATGGTTGGGGGAATTTCCCAGAGCACGGCCTTTAATTATTTTAAAAGGCCGTGCTCTGGAAAATTCCACCAATGATAGTGGACAAAGAGTACGATAGGCCTGCTTTATTCTAAAATAAAGCATTTAGTTCGGAGAGACCGATATTATATAATTTACACATATACATATCACCGAACGATAAATTCATTTTATTTCAACTCATAAAAAGATTCAATTGTCGGTCAGTTTCATTTAAGACTTATTAATTATGTAATAAAAGTGGATAATGTTAACGAAACGTATAATTTAGGGGGTTGGCGAGCAGTAGCGAGCAGGGGGCGAAGCTCCACTAGTGTATATATATATATGCAATATTCCACGTGAAGTGGTCCGATCAAAATTTCAAAATGCAACAAATTTTGGGTACACATTCGAACGAAATAAAAGAAGAAAACAATAGTCTCATTATGCGATCAGCCGCTCAGTAATAATACGATTCTATAAGAAACATATAGGCGGAGGCGGCGGTATCCTTTACTTAGCGAACGCGAAAGAAAATAAAGGACAAATAACAAGAGTGAAAACACGATATTTACTTTAAAATGAAGGTAATAATCTATTATCAAAAACAGAGATAATACACGCGAGATCGCAGGTCGATACGCGAAAATAATAAAGAGAGAAAGAGAGAGAGAGACTACAAAACTGCACTTACAGTGCGTGAGCCGCGATAGAAAATGAAATGACCGGACGAAGTCCGCGTGGTCGCTTCTCTCCTCGGCTTCTTGGACTGCGTCGTCGCTGAACAAAACACCACGGATTCACTGGGTCACCAGTATAGCACCAGGATCACAAGATACACGAGGCAATCAAAATGGAGAGATAAAAACCCTAGTAGAAATTTAAAACTAAGAACTAGGAATTAAAAATTGGTAGTAAGTATCTTGTGATGAAACGCTTTTTCTCCCATTTTATCAGCACTTAATAGAATGACCACAACCTCAAAACATTCGAATAATCTTTCCAGCTTTCCGAAAAGAGTAAACTTCAAAATTCCTATAGTTTCGGATGGGTTTTTAACGTTTTCGTCTGATTTACAACTAATTTCTGTAATATTTCACGTATTTACGAAGATAAACGCTATTTTATTAGATTTTTCACTTGTCCATTTTTAATAGATATTTAATAGGACATAACTAGATTCAACTGTAATCTATATTTACAAGCTCAAAAATTGGAGAAAAATAGGATTTTACACTAATAAATGGTCATAAAATGTGAGAAAAAGCGTTTCATCGATAGGAGAAAAATGGCCACATTTTTCGCCTATTTTTTGCCCATTCTATTCAAACAGTCTATTTAATACTTATTTAATGGAATATGATTTCTACCAGGGAAGAAACAAAATAATTCTCTCACGGTTAAAGTTAATATCTCGCCGGTTGAGATTAGTCTCTCGCCAGTTGAAATAAGTCTATGCTCTCTCGCACTTACAAACCGGAAACTCTCTCTCTTTTCCTACTTTTACCTTTACGAAGGTCCGCGAGAATCGCCGAAATCATTGAACGTCGACCTGTAACAGCTATAAATATTAATACACAGGCTAGACAGAGAGAGAGAGAGAGAATGTAACGAGCAATATAATATAATTGACTATTATATTAATTCGTTACAATGTGTACCCAAAATTTGGAGCATTTTAAAATTTTGATCGGACCACTTCACATGGAATATCCCATATATGTATATATTTATAAGTAAATACCTCATTATTTATAATAAATTATTCATTTGTATTTAAAAATTTATATGTCAATAATGTTATAACTCAACCACATTCTTTGCTGTCCATAAAAAGAATAAAATGGCGATAACTCAACCATAAATTAAATGTATTAATGAATATAAAACAAATTTTTGATTATTTGTAGTTAATTATTAATCAAATATTTCTGTATATACTATATTTTTTGTAAAGATTTTTGATCCATTATTTATTTTTCTCCTTTTATTTTTATAAGTGTCAGTATCATCTTTAATATTATAAAATGATTTATTATTCATTGATATTCTTAAACAGTTTTTTGAAGTTGTTCTTGATAAAGCAACATATAATTGCCCATGACTGAAAACAGATGTATTTAAATACAGTACAACTTTATTAAGGGGGTATCCTGATTTAGAACGTTCAAAAAATCGATTTTTTTTATTGCTTAAATCTATTTCTTATATGCATAAGAAAAAATATCCGAAGTTATAGAGTCGAATTCGTAGTATTTCCGAAGATTAAAATTGGCATTCATTGTTCAATTGACCTAAATAATTTGTTTTAATAACGTCTTCGTCAAATGTAACATTTGCAATCAGACCTTTTTTTAATATATTAATATTTTTGTTGACTCTTACTTGTTTTCGTTTTCTATCAATACTTATTCTTTATTATTTCTTTATAATTTTGAGATTCTTCTATTACATTTTCTTTCGATATTGTATTTTGTTTCAATATTTTCTCCCAAACCTTGTTTTAATCGCGAGTGAAGCGAGCGTTTTCGGCTAGTTTACTGAGTAAGTCAAATTTATAAAGTATTTTATAATATAATATAAATAATATATATATATATATGGGTGGTTCTCTGTGAAATCGAAGATGAAAAAAATTAATATTGCTATAACTGTGGGAATAGGTTCTAGCGGTATCCAGTTGTTCTTCTGAATTTTTTCGGGGCCATTATTTTAAGTTACAGAGAGTCAAAAGTGACATTTTAGCACTTTTTTGCATACTATGCCCATTTTTATTAATTTGCTGCTCCCAGGGGATGCATTTTTCACTAAAAAGATAAATATGACTTTTTTGTATAATTTTCTGAATTTTTCAGTAAAAACACTTTTAAAGTCATAAATGTATGCCATCACACACTTGTAAGCCGTTCAAACCTTAAATAGTGAAAATCAGCCAATCTGCTCCGGACTCTGCAAACCTAATGCTGTCTGAAAGCTGACTTCTTCTAGTCAGAAACTGCCTATAAATTTCCAGAGTGAGTCTAAATCATTAAGATCACTTATGGTAAAAATATCTGGGAAAATTGCCCGAAATATAAATAGAAATTTATATTTGATGCCTTATAACAATGAATCTATTAGCATGACCATTGCAAAAAAATTTATGCACTTACCTTAGAGTGGTAGAAAAGTATCTTCACTTGTCACTGAGAATTAATAATATTAATCATTATAATCTCAAATCTGATTTGTTGATGTATTTTTTGTATTAAATACGTAAATACTTCAGTTATTGTAATAATAATGTAATATATTTATAGTAATCCTTCAGTATAGTATTATAATTCTTGTAAAGGTTGTAAAACTAAAAATCCAGAATTATAAATGTTTAAAATAGTATAATTTGCAACAAGTGCGGATAATGCGATTTCTCGCACGAGTTGCAAACGATATTTTTTGCAATAGTATGCGGAAAATTGTCGTTTTCCGCATTAATTTAGTATACTGTATTAAAAAAAGGCATTTTCCGCACTAAAACTAATGCGGAAAATTGTAGTTTTCCGCATACTATTGCAAATATGAATTTTTTATAATTGTATACTAATAGTTGTATTTACAGCAGTTTACAGGGGATTAGATGGATACTGAAACCAGTGGAGATACTTTTCTACCACTCCATGGTAAGTGCATAAATTTTTTTGCAATGGTCATGCTAATAGATTCATTGTTATAAGGCAACAAATATAAATTTCTATTTATATTTCGGGCAATTTTCCCAGATATTTTTACCATAAGTGATCTTAATGATTTAGACTCACTCTGGAAATTTATAGGCAGATTCTGACTAGAAGAAGTCAGCTTTCAGACAGCATTAGGTTTGCAGAGTCCGGAGCAGATTGGCTGATTTTCACTATTTAAAGTTTGAATGGCTTACAAGAGTGTGACGGCATACATTTATGACTTTAAAAGTGTTTTTACTGAAAAATTCAGAAAATTATACAAAAAAGTCATATTTATCTTTTTAGTGAAAAATGCATCCCCTCGGAGCTACAAATTAATGAAAATGGGCATAGAATGCAAAAAAGTGCTAAAATGTCAATTTTGCCTCCCTGCAACTTAAAATAATGGCACCGAAAAAATCTGAAAAAATTCAGAACTACTGGATACCTCTAAAACATATTCCCATAGGTATAGCAATATTAATTTTTTTCATCTTCGATTTGACAGAGAACCACCCTATATATATATATATATATATATATATATATATATACAGCTGAAAGCTGACTTCTTCTAGTCAGAAACTGCCTATAAATTTCCAGAGTGAGTCTAAATCATTAAGATCACTTATGGTAAAAATATCTGGGAAAATTGCCCGAAATATAAATAGAAATTTATATTTGATGCCTTATAACAATGAATCTATTAGCATGACCATTGCAAAAAAATTTATGCACTTACCTTAGAGTGGTAGAAAAGTATCTTCACTTGTCACTGAGAATTAATAATATTAATCATTATAATCTCAAATCTGATTTGTTGATGTATTTTTTGTATTAAATACGTAAATACTTCAGTTATTGTAATAATAATGTAATATATTTATAGTAATCCTTCAGTATAGTATTATAATTCTTGTAAAGGTTGTAAAACTAAAAATCCAGAATTATAAATGTTTAAAATAGTATAATTTGCAACAAGTGCGGATAATGCGATTTCTCGCACGAGTTGCAAACGATATTTTTTGCAATAGTATGCGGAAAATTGTCGTTTTCCGCATTAATTTAGTATACTGTATTAAAAAAAGGCATTTTCCGCACTAAAACTAATGCGGAAAATTGTAGTTTTCCGCATACTATTGCAAATATGAATTTTTTATAATTGTATACTAATAGTTGTATTTACAGCAGTTTACAGGGGATTAGATGGATACTGAAACCAGTGGAGATACTTTTCTACCACTCCATGGTAAGTGCATAAATTTTTTTGCAATGGTCATGCTAATAGATTCATTGTTATAAGGCAACAAATATAAATTTCTATTTATATTTCGGGCAATTTTCCCAGATATTTTTACCATAAGTGATCTTAATGATTTAGACTCACTCTGGAAATTTATAGGCAGATTCTGACTAGAAGAAGTCAGCTTTCAGACAGCATTAGGTTTGCAGAGTCCGGAGCAGATTGGCTGATTTTCACTATTTAAAGTTTGAATGGCTTACAAGAGTGTGACGGCATACATTTATGACTTTAAAAGTGTTTTTACTGAAAAATTCAGAAAATTATACAAAAAAGTCATATTTATCTTTTTAGTGAAAAATGCATCCCCTCGGAGCTACAAATTAATGAAAATGGGCATAGAATGCAAAAAAGTGCTAAAATGTCAATTTTGCCTCCCTGCAACTTAAAATAATGGCACCGAAAAAATCTGAAAAAATTCAGAACTACTGGATACCTCTAAAACATATTCCCATAGGTATAGCAATATTAATTTTTTTCATCTTCGATTTGACAGAGAACCACCCATATATATATATATATATATATATATATATATATACAGGGTGTCCCAAAAGTATGGACACACCTGAATATCTCGGAAAATAAGGGTGCTAGGAAAAAAACTTTCAATATAAAAGCTTTAGGAAATCAAACGATGCATCTGATGGTGACCTTCAATTTGACCTTAAGCTTGACCTTCAAGGTTACTTGAAGGTCAAAGAGATTTTTTTAAATGGGAACCCCTATTTTTGACACCGGATTCAGAAAAAGCGAAAAATTTTACGTCCAAAGCGGTGGTTTTCAATTTGTTAGAATGACCTTCAAAAGGTAAAATGAAGGTTAAATATTGAAAAATCGTAAACAAGCTATTTTCTTTGAACTTTTTCGGATTTGTGGGCGAATAAATGTCAGAGTAGATTTTGGGATTAACAACCTTGAGTATCTCGACCTTGGAGTTAATTTTCAAGGTCATTCAAAGGTCAAAGTAAATTTTTTATGGACAGCCTTATTTCTGACACCGGATTCAAAGTGAGCGGAAAACGTAATGCCAGAAATGAGTCGCCTTGCCTCTCACGATGGGATGCTTGCTTAACGTGATTCTCCTTTCTCTCTCACGATGGAATGCTTAAGTAAAAAAGTAAAACTAAAAAATTTGCAAAATTGGAAAATTTGCAAAAATAAAAAATTTGCAAAATTGGAAAATTTGCAAAAATAAAAAATTTGCAAAATTGGAAAATTTGCAAAATTCAAAAATTTGCAAAAATGAAAAATTTGCAAAATTGAAAAATTTGCAAAAATGAAAAATTTGCAACAATGCAAGACAGACTGGTGTCCTGCCGGTGAAGGCAAGACAGTGTGATCCAACCGGGTAAAATAAGCCCTGGATTTGGGTTTAGCAAGTCAAAATACACAAAAACCACGTACACTCATAAAGAACTGTTTTACTCCGAATCTTACCATTTTAATATGGATTTTATTCACCTTTTTCACGGTTTTTTATAACTTTAAAAAATTTTTGGGGATGCCTGAGTAAAAGCTACGTTGGATTCGGATTCAGCACGTCAAATACATAAGAATACATATGTCTCGTTCCCAGAATAAACCACTTTTTTGAATGCTAGTGTCATTATTATAATAAGAGTATAACTAATAAGATTTCGTCAGTTTTAAGGAATAGATAAACACGACTAATTCTAGCAAATTTATAAAAAAATAGCAAGATTGCAAATTTGAGAAAATGTTTAAATATGCAATAATGTGCAGATATTCAAACATTTAAGAGTTACACCGGGGGTACCCAGTTAAAATTCTGAGCCCATATTCGTGTACAACAACCCCGAAAACCTCGTGGGTAGTGTTTTCAGTGACTCTGAAAATTTCAACGAACAAGTTTGAATTTGGTCTATTAAAGCATTCATTCTGTTTTCAATTATTAGTTTTGTTTTACAATTCTCAACTTATTCTTCATTTCTTTTATTCATTTGAATATGAATCGTCTTTCAGAACGTGAACGAATAACCATTCTCATGATGAGAGGATGGGGTAACATGGTCAGGTCATATCGTCGAGTTGCGGCTTTATTTAATGCAGAATACCGTTTACCGTTGCAACCAGGAATTTCACAAAAAACAGTTGGAAAAACTATTTCTCGTTTTGAGCAAACTGGTAGTGTCAAAGATTGCCCCAAAAGTGGGAGGCCTAAGATTGCGACTGATGAAGAAACTTCTTTGAATGTGGCATTATCATTCATTGAAAATCCTGGAACCTCTATCAGGCAAGTATCTCGGGAAACAAATGTTTGTAGGACTTCCGTTCATAGAATTATGAAACTGTTGAAATTTCATCCATATAAAATCAAATTGGTTCAAGAATTAAATGAGGATGATTTTGATCGAAGACTGGAATTTGCCGAATTAATGATGAACCGTATAGATGCGCGGCAAAATTTTTTAAACGAAATAGTATTTTCCGATGAATGTACTTTTCAGTTAGATGGCAACGTTAATCGTCACAATTGTAGGTTCTGGGCATCCGAGAATCCACACTGGTTTTTGAAATCACATACACAACATCCACAAAAACTAAATGTTTGGGCTGGTATCATAAACAGTAGCATAGTAGGGCCGTTTTTTATAGAAGGTAATTTGACAGGAAAAAAGTATCTAAACATGTTAAGGAATGAAATCGTACCTGCGGTTAATGAGATTGTCGGTGACAATTTTAACACCACTTACTTTCAACAAGATGGGGCGGCCCCTCATTATGCAATAAACGTGCGTAAATATTTAGATGAAACATTTCCAGGACGAGTAATTGGGCGTAGAGGAACTATTGAGTGGCCACCTCGTTCCCCTGACATGTCGCCACTAGATTATTTTTTATGGGGCTACGTCAAAAACAAAGTGTATGCTACTAAACCTGCAAACTTGGAGGAATTACGACAACGTATTATTGACACGATACAGGCAATCCCAAATGAAATGATTCAAAGAGCAGTTTCATCATTTTATGATCGCATGGGGCATTGTCAACTAAAAAATGGAGGGCATTTCGAGCAAGAACTTTAAATGGTAACTGACGATTTCTGAAAGAATTTTCATCTTGCCTTCACAGGCCAGACACCAGCCTGTCTTGCCTTTAACGGCCGGACACCAGCCTGTCTTGCCTTCACCGGCTAGACATCACGTCAATCGTGAGAGGCAAGGGGACTCACGTTAATCAAGCACCCCAAAGGAAACAGAACTTACTACGTCCACGTCGTTGTTTCTGGGTAGCGCTAAAAGTAAGGTTAGTAAATTTACGACAATAGTTTCTAAGTGTTTATAAAATTTAACCTTCAATTAACTTTCTCATGTTCACAACGAAAAACTGTAAAATATCATTTCTGGTATTACGTTTTCCGCTCTCTTTGAATCCGGTGTCAGAAATAAGGCTGTCCATAAAAAATTTACTTTGACCTTTGAATGACCTTGAAAATTAACTCCAAGGTCGAGATACTCAAGGTTGTTAATCCCAAAATCTACTCTGACATTTATTCGCCCACAAATCCGAAAAAGTTCAAAGAAAATAGCTTGTTTACGATTTTTCAATATTTAACCTTCATTTTACCTTTTGAAGGTCATTCTAACAAATTGAAAACCATCGCTTTGGACGTAAAATTTTTCGCTCTTTCTGAATCCGGTGTCAAAAATAGGGGTTCCCATTTAAAAAAATCTCTTTGACCTTCAAATAACCTTGAAGGTCAAGCTTAAGGTCAAATTGAAGGTCACCATCAGATGCATCGTTTGATTTCCTAAAGCTTTTATAGTGAAAGTTTTTTTCCTAGCACCCTTATTTTCCGAGATATTCAGGTGTGTCTATACTTTTGGGACACCCTGTATATATATATTATTCCAAAATAATTATTTAAAATGTATTAAACTTTTATTTTAGAGTTTGTGCTGTTCGAATGTGTGATGCACTTCAAAATTTGTTTCTTCTATGTATTTTTAAATTAAATGGTGGACCGCAATATTGGATGAATAATGGGTAAGTTTATGTATTATTATTATATTATATTACTATTATTATTATATATTACATTATATTTATTGCAATAATATTAATTTTTGTATTTGTTTATTTTGGACGTTTCTTTTTGATGTGTGTTAAAAATTTGTAGTTTATGAAAAATAGAATATTGAAAACTAATACTTATTAAAATGAATCTAAACAAAATATATTTATCAATTTTTCCATTATAATAATTTAATTATATTTTTAATGTAAATGAACATTAAGATCCAGATATCTATATTTATACGAGTCAATTTGTGATTATTATGCACTATATTGTGTTACCTACAAAACCAAAGTTTTTTTTATCAAAGCAGCACTTGTATCTCCCTTCTTTCATATATATTGTAATCGATCAAATCAATAACTTAATAAATAATAAGAATTAAATAATATTGATAATAAATGAATATATCCAGCTTTTTACAAAAAAATTTGTAAAGAAAAATCGAAATAGTATAAATATTAAAATGCTTAATTAACTTTTAAGGAGATATTTATTTATTAATTATTAGAACTAATGTTGATTTGTTTATGCACAATTTTAAATCCTTTTTTCTATCTTCAGATAAAACAATGTCTGCAAAGAAATTTGCCGAACTTTCTGGAATGGATTACGAAACCCTGAAGAGTGGAGGCACCCCTCGGTCGCGAGTATAACTGCTATACATAAAGTTTTCGACTGGTCCTTCAACGTCACGACGAAGTTTTAGTATTACTCATTTATCAGGCTGAAGCATTCTTACGAAAACAATCGAGTGAACACATAAACGAACGCCCGAATAATTTGATTGGGCAGTGAACCATCGACTCGACGAAATGGTCAGTTTTTCGTTACTTGAACGAGAAGAACTTTAACGACTTATATCCTTTACTTTTACAAATCCGTATTACATTCTGTTTTCGAAATGACGGAAAACGCAGGTTTAAACTCGCACAGTTTGACTATGTCGTTCTTTATGTAAAATCTTAGATATGTCTTAAGGTATCTCTGGTAGAGAACTTGCAATGATCGGTGTTGCTTGGCAAGCTATTGCTTACGTCCTTAAAATTTGAACAAATTGTAAAAAACCATGAGAAATCTCAAAAAAATACTAAATTTTGTTTGTAAGAGCTTAAAATACATTTTTTGTGATTTCATGATTCATGTTTTTTCTATATTTCAATATGTTTAATCTGACTGCAAAATATCACCAGTAATTTCTCTTTTTTACTCGAAAAAAAAAAAGAAACTGACGTTGGAGAATTACTGTATTTATAATATAAAACCTCAAAAGAGACATATGAGAACTTAGAAATAGTCTTGTACAAAATTAAATACACAGAGCATAAGTTGAAAGTTTGCGGTGATCTTAAGATTATAACCATCCTTCTTGGACAGCAGTCACGTTTTACGAAATTTCCATGTTTCTTATGTCTATGGGATAGTAGAGCTAGAGATAGTCATTACGTACAGAAGATATGGCCTGGAAGAACAGACTTTGAACCCGGATCGAAGAACATCATTCGCATGCCTTTAGTTGATTCATCAGTTATTCTGCTTCCACCATTCACATTAAATTAGGTTTCATTAATCAATTTGTTCAAGCTTTGGACAAAGATGGTGACTGCTTTGAATACTTAGGAGAAAGTTTCCGGAAATAAGCATTGCATAACTAAAAGAAGGCATTTTTTCTAGCATATTTTCCAAATTCAAAGAGTTTACCTGTAAAATAAACTTCAGATTCAGTTTCAGCGTGTCGGAATACATAAGAAAACATTTTTTAGCATGTTTTAAATTTCCCAATCTATTACACTGAACACTCACCCACTTTTTCCTTTCTAAAAATTGGATTTTCCGATTTTCCAGGTGGTTTTTCTTAATTTAAAAAAAAATTAAGGGCTCTAAAGCAATTCTGCGCTACAAAAAGTATGAAGCTTACGAAAAAATGTTCAAGAATAAAAAATAATTAGAATTGTAAAATAATTAGAAAGAAATTGTTAATATTTCTTGAATGATTCTAAACACTTTTTATTCCTGAAAATTTTTTTATGAATTCCATACTTTTCGAGAAAAAATCATAAATTTACCGAAAATAAAATCTTAAAAGGGCTAAAAAAGTTTAATACCAGGGTGTTGAAACGTCAAACAGCTAGATCACTTTTTCTATCGATATTTTGATTATTTAAATGTAGGAACAGCAACAAAAATTGATTTAACAAAATAAAATCTTTTAAATGCCGCCTTTTTTTAAAGTGTTAAAGTTAATAGAGTTGTTGAATTTATATTTACAAAATAAGTTACAGATTGTGAAAGAACACCTTCAATAATCCCCTACACAGGATTTTGGACAAAAATAACTTTGTTTTATCAATACAATTGTGATCACGAATCCGCGGTCCGTTTGACCCCAGCACATCAGGGTCAAGGGCATTTGAAGGTCATTATTGAAAATATACATTTCATTAGAAAGAATTACCAATCTTTGTTTTCTGGTGGCTGAATTCGAATTCGAAGTCGATTTGACCTCAAGCAGTGAACGTTAAGGTGATTTCAAGGTCAAATTTGTTTATTTAAAAAATAATTCATTTTTGATTGCACATTCTGAAATAGCAAAAAATTTTACGTCCAAATCTGTATTTCTGTTTTTGCATATGATCCAATGGTCATTTCAAGGTCATTATAAGTCTTGATATCGCAAAAATACGAAAATTTGGTTTGCTCTTCCTAGACTACTGCGATAATATGTTTTGGTGACTGTGGAATCCGAATCATTATTCCGGGTCATTTTTCAATCGAAAGCCGGTACTTATTCTTGAGTATACTGCCTCCATTGTTATTAGAAATTTCGGTTTATTACTTTTTAAGGGTTAATTGAAGTTGTAATAAAAGTTTTCGAAAGAAGATATTGTTCTTACAGTCAAAAATATTGAATCAAATCTTGACAGTACTAAAATTAATTAGTTAACTAAACATTTCTTACGCACAAAGAAAAATTATTTTCGAAAAAAGTAAATTTTCTAAATATTTTATAAACACTCGGATATATATTTTTACACAAGCTGACAAGGGCAATCTAACTGTTTGTATGTATAAGTCAAAGTATATTCATAAAATTAATTCATTGCTGAATGATGAAAAAGTTGAAAGATAAAAAGAATCTATTGAAAAAATTACAAATTAATTTTTATAGCATTCTTAAACGACTGCATGATAGTGACTATTTGGAAAAAAAATATTATATCAATCATTTGGCACAAATCAATACTGGTTTAGCTATAGCAGATGATCTTCCTAAAATTCATAAACAAAATAATACATTTAAACCCTTTATCACTATAATTAACAGTCCGACACATTTTTCAGCCAATATAACTTATGATTCTCTTAAAAAATCAATTCCTTTACCGAATTTACATATTAACAATAGTTTAATGACAGCTCTCTGTTTACCAACATCTCGTGTTCAGCTGTTTTTGACAGGTTGGACCGACGTTGGTCTTACATTCACAATAAATGCAAAATGCCGTTTGATGAAATTAATAATATTATTGAGTTTTTGTTCAATAATACGTTCAATACTTTTAATTATGCAGTTTTTCAACAAATCTTTGGTTCTCCAATGGGTTCATCTATTTCTCCATTCCTGATAAAAAAAATATGTACCATTACTTCAACTTAATAAGATTTTCATAATAATAAACTTTCTGAATGGTACTAGCGTCTGCTTTTTAAAATTAAGTTTAAATTGTTAAAGTTTTCTACAACTTATAATATTAATAAAGTAAGTATTTCTGAATAATCTCCATAATTTTATCAACTAATTGGTATGTTTAAATGAATTTTTTAATCACTACTAAATTAAGCAATGAGCAAAACGGTTATTGGTAAACAACAAGTAAACCTACTTCTATGGAGACCGTTGATAGGGGGACACATGTGATTTTATCTTTATATACAATTTTGATTGTTTCATTAAGTTTATTTATGTTAACTTTTATGCACTATAATTAATGTACATGTAGTGTAATGGATATTTACTATGATACCGTTGAACAACTGATAATATATAATACATGGTTAATACATCACCTAATGGAACTAGTAGGAGGTGCGTGTAATCGTCGAGTCGAACTGTGTACGCACCTACTAGAGGGAACCGTCGTCTGCTAGTTCCTAACAAGCTCAATCGAGATATGGCTATCAATACAAAATAGTTTTCTATATACATTTTGTAACAATCACTCAGGGTATTGCGACAAAGGCGAAATAATCGATTGATAACAATAGTAAAAATTTATTATATTAATAGATAAAGGGTTATGGGCGCCAGCCGCGTATAATTTTGGCGAATTTATAAAACGAATGATCGGCTACGTACGAGCTGCGGCGGTTTGCTACGCCAGTGGAAAAGGCTGAGAAGGGGGAAGAGATTGGAAGCACACTTACAAAAGAAGGAATAAATGCACTGCACCTACAACCAAGGCGTGCATCCACATTGGCAGTATAGAGGAGCATATCCTGGGTTGACGCTTGAAATGTTGCTTTCCTGACACACACACACTCTCACACACACACACAAGGTAGTCCGCCGCGGGAAAATGAAGGACGATAGTAATCGTATTGCCAACGCGACGTCGACGTTGTCGCGACGGCGTACTGAAGATCTCTCTCGAGCTTCGACAGGCTCGTTCACTGCTTCGCTGGACGGGCCCGAAGTGCGCGCGCGACTTGCGTCGAACGGTCCGTCGACCGCCATGTTCCAGCGCACATCGCACGGTGAGTCTTCGCGGTCGTGCGGATGTAGCCTCAAATATTGTACAAGGTTTTAAATTTATTTTATAACAATGTTTTTGTAGCTGAATAGAAAACTATTTGTTTTAAAAAAATGAACGTCTTTTTCTCGGTAGGCTTCGGCGGTTATTAAAATCTACTCTTGCAGAACCTGCGAGTGACTGAGACACACTCGGCGCGTCGTTCAGATTGTCTCGCCACGCAGATATCCATCGAGAACTAAAAAGCAAACACATAATAGATTAAAACAAATTTTACATTTTTTTATAGCAGTGTTTGTGTAGGTAAACCGAAAATTGTTTTTAGTACTTTATATATACAAAAAATACTTTTTCCCGGATGGCTGCTTTTTAGTTCTCGATGGATATCTACGAGGCGAGACAATCTAAACGACCCGCCGCAAGTGTCTCGCCTCGTAGATATCCACCAATATGTTATAAGCAAACACATAATATATTGTAACAAACTTTACATTTTTTTTATAGCAGTGATTGTATAGGTAAACCGAAAATTATTTTTAGTATTTTATATATAAAAAAATACTTTTTTTCGGATGGCTGCTTTTTAGTTTTAGTTCTCGATGGATATCTACGAGTCGAGACAATCTGAACGACGCCCCGAGAGTGTCTCGCCTCGTAGCTATCAACCGATATGTTATAAGCAAACACATAATATATTGTAACAAATTTTATATATTTTTTTTTAGCAGTGGTTGTGTAGGTAAACCGAAAATTATTTTTATTCATATATACACAAAAAATACTTTTTCTCGAGTGGCTGCTTTTTAGTTCTCGATGGATATCTACGAGGCGAGACAATCTGAACGACGCGCCGAGAGTGTCTCGCCTCGTAGATATCCACCGATATGTTGTATCAAACACACAATATATTGTAAAAAACATTACATTTTTTTTTATAGCAGTGTTTGTGTAGATAAACCGAAAATAATTTTTAGTAATGTATAAACACAAAATACTTTTTCTCGGAACGCTGTGGCGATTGATTATTGTCGCGTAGAACCTTCGAGGCGAGACACTCTCCGCGCGTTGTTTAGAGTGTCTCGCCTCGTAGGTACCCATCGAGAACTAAAAAACAAACACATAATTTATTGTTACAAATATTATATTTTTATTATAGCAGTGTTTGCGAAGGTAAACCGAAAATTATTTTTAGTAATATATACACAAAAATACTTTTTCTCGGAACGCTGCGGCGATTGTTTATTGTCGCGTAGAACCTTCGAGGCAAGACACTCTCGGCGCGCTGTTCACATCGTCTCGCCTCGTAGATATCCATCGAGAACTATAAAGCAAACACATAATTTATTGTTACCAATTTTATATTTTTATCATACCAGTGTTTGTGAAGGTAAACCGAAAATTATTTTAGTAATATATACAAAAAATACTTTTTTCTCGCCGAGACAATCTGAACGACGCCCCGAGAGTGTCTCGCCTCGTAGATATCCACCGATATGTTATAAGCAAACACATAATATATTGTAAGAAATTTTACATTTTTTTTATAGCAGTGTTTGTGTAGATAAACCGAAAATAATTTTTAGTAATGTATAAACACAAAATACTTTTTCTCGGAACGCTGTGGCGATTGATTATTGTCGCGTAGAACCTTCGAGGCGAGACACTCTCCGCGCGTTGTTTAGAGTGTCTCGCCTCGTAGGTACCCATCGAGAACTAAAAAACAAACACATAATTTATTGTTACAAATATTATATTTTTATTATAGCAGTGTTTGCGAAGGTAAACCGAAAATTATTTTTAGTAATATATACACAAAAAATACTTTTTCTCGGAACGCTGCGGCGATTGTTTATTGTCGCGTAGAACCTTCGAGGCAAGACACTCTCGGCGCGCTGTTCACATCGTCTCGCCTCGTAGATATCCATCGAGAACTATAAAGCAAACACATAATTTATTGTTACCAATTTTATATTTTTATCATACCAGTGTTTGTGAAGGTAAACCGAAAATTATTTTTAGTAATATATACAAAAAATACTTTTTCTCGGATGGTTGCATTTTAGTTCTCGATGGATATCTACGAGGCGAGACAATCTGAACGACGCCCCGAGAGTGTCTCGCCTCGTAGCTATCCACCGATATGTTATAAGCAAACACATAATATATTGTAAGAAATTTTACATTTTTTTATATCAGTGTTTGTGTAGGTAAACCGAAAATATTTTTAGTATTTTATATATACAAAAAATACTTTTTCTCGGATGGCTGCTTTTTAGTTCTCGATGCATATCTACGACGCGAGACAATCTGAACGACGCGCTAAGAGTGTCTCGCCTCGTAGATATCCACCGATATGTTATAAGCAAATACATAATATATTGTAACAAATTTTACATTTTTTTATAGCAATGTTTGTGTAGGTAAACCGAAAGTTATTTTTAGTATTTTATATATTGTAACGGGGTACGGATTGAATATAAGGAATAAAAAAATCAACGAAGGTATCGGGGCGCGAACCCACGATCCCGGGAGCGCGAGGCAGAAGCCTCACCACTGCGCTACCATTCGCAATTATCCCGGCTAGTCGACTTGGTCCTATCGATGAACGTCGCCGATAATTCAGGGACGTAACCTGCGCCGACACTCGAAATCCGTACCCGTTATATCCCCCACCCAAACGCGACCTACGCCCTCGGGGAGCCGTTTGATCACTTCGATCACCTGGGCTAGAGAGGCGAAGGTTGTCCCTGCTCGACCGGTGTCAAGAAGACCGTTTTCTGAGCACCGGGAGCCTCGTTAGGGATAGCCATGCGTTTGCACCACCACGCTTGAGATCCCAGAAACTCAAGCTCCCCTACGTCTAGTGCCAACCTTGGAGGTGTACTGCGTATACGTATACACACTGTGGAAGGGGGAACACAGGCTTTTCTCCTACAGTCGTACCTCCGCACTTTTTGACGTTCTCGCGGGGAAATCCACCGGGACTGTGGTGGTGGGGATGGGAGTTTATGACCGACTTCGGTCCAAGATGAGCCAGGCGAAGATAAACTACTTCGTCTCTTCTGGCAAGTGGGTTTTTGAGTTGGGCGCCATTTGTAACGGGGTACGGATTGAATATAAGGAATAAAAAAATCAATGAATGTATCGGGGCGCGAACCCACGATCCCGGGAGCGTGAGGCAGAAGCCTCACCACTGCGCTACCATTCGCAATTATCCCGGCTAGTCGACTTGGTCCTATCGACGAACGTCGCCGATAATTCAGGGACCTAACCTGCGCCGACACTCGAAATCCGTACCCGTTATAATATACAAAATACTTTTTCTCGGATGGCTGCTTTTTAGTTCTCGATGGATATCTACGAGGCGAGACAATCTGAACGACGCGCCGCGAGTATCTCGCCTCGTAGATATCCACCGATATGTTATAAGCAAACACATAATATATTGTAACATATTTTACATTTTTTTTATAGCAGTGTTTGTGTATGTAAACCGAAAATTATTTTTAGTCATATATACACAGTAATACTTTTTCTTGGAAGACTTGCGAGGCGAGACACGCTCGGCGCGTCGCTGAGATTGTCTCGCCTCGCAGGTATCCGTCGAATAGCTATTAAATTAATACTAATTGCTGCACAATGTTATGGAGTGGATTCGATTTTTATTTTCTTACTATCATTTTGTTGTTATTGATATTAATTTTGAAATTTTCAGTTACTATATAGCCAACGTTAAACTATCCGAATTGACATAAAAAACCAACAAAATACGGTATTTCAAATAAAAGTGATAAAAGTGGCAGCACATTCTTTTTTAATTAGTGTAATGGAGCTTTATTGATCGCCACGAACAAATTGGTACATATCTTGATATGCCGACGTTTCGGATGTATTGAAAACATCCCTTTTCAAGGCTATAATATTTACAATTTTTTCTAAATTAATTGTAAACCAAATTATGGATAATAACATAAATAATAAAACTCACCATAAACATAATCTACACAATCATATTTGTGGCAAAATCATCGAATAAAATATTTTACATCAACAATACACTATAATCAACCAACAAAACCTCTAAAAACAGAAAATATTAACTTATTTTAAAATTATATTGTCAATAAATCAATGAAATTCCAAATTTAAAATTGCAAGAACCTTAATAAAAACTCACACTTAATTACATTTAGCAAAAATGTGCCTTAGGAGCACCCCAGAGGGTGTCCAAGGCAATAATTAGATCGATATTATACACCTCTTCGCACCTAACCTAAACCAATACATAGTATCATATATACGTATATTCGTATATTAGTATATGAAGAAAACGAGGTGGGAGAAACCATATAATACCGGGTCTATATATATATAACTTCTGCAAAAGTATAACTATATATCATGGTTAGTAATAATGTTTAGAGTAACTTTGTATATATTTTTTAAATTATAAATGTCCTCTATACGGTTCAATGTATGTTTATGTGAAAAAATATTAATCATTTCAGAGAATAATCGTTTTTTATAATTGTTTTCAATATCCAAAATGGCAGTTTTATCAAAGTTAATAGAATGTCCAGTATTAAGTACATGCATAGCTATGGCTGATCTTTCATTTTTATTTTTCAGGTCATTTTTATGTTCACCAATTCGATTTTTTAATTTTCTTTTGCTTGTACCTATATACTGGGCAGAACAATCTTTACAGGGAATATTATAAATAATGTTACAGTTGTCTTCTTTTAGTATTCTATCTTTACCTAACTTGATAATATTATTAAATTTGTTAATTGTGCAGTTTATAGATAAAAAATTATGTTTTTTTAAATTTTGATTTATTATTGGCGTTAAGTCTTTAATATATGGCAAAACAACCTTTGGTCTACGTAGAAGGTCTCTTGTTTTATTAATATTAATATTCAAATCATTATTTTTGTTATTACTATTAATATAAGAAATTCGTTTTTTTATAAATTTATGTATAAAAGCAATAGGATAATTATTATTGGTTAAAAAT
Organism: Theocolax elegans; assembly: GCA_026168455.1. Lineage (NCBI taxonomy): Eukaryota > Metazoa > Arthropoda > Insecta > Hymenoptera > Cerocephalidae > Theocolax > Theocolax elegans. The sequence continues at coordinate 53,625,213 of CM047425.1, forward strand.
TCTTCTATTATTTTTTTATTTCTATCATGAAAGGAAGAGTCCGACAATAAGATCGCCTTATCTACTAAATTATATACCATAGCTATTTTCTGGTGTTGTGGGTGGTGTGACAAATAGTTTAAATATCGCCCGGATGCTGTATTTTTTCGATACCAATTTGTTAAAGGTTTTTTATTATCAAGCCTATGTATTTCTATGTCAAGAAAAGGCAATCTTCTCCCAACCTCTACTTCCATGGTGAATTTCAAAGAATGACAAAAATTATTAAATTTATTTAAGATGAAATCTATTTTTCCACTATCAACAATTAAAAAAATGTCATCTACATATCTCTTATAGAGCAAAATATCTTTGTTAAAACCCTTTAAACATTCTATTTCAATCATTTCGAGGACTATGTCTGCAAAACATGGGCTTGTGCAAAAACCCATGGGTGCACCTATACGTTGTTTAAAAAATTTATTATTAAATTGTAAATATGTAGAATCCAAAAGTTGTTTAATACCTTCTAAAAATTCTGATTTTGTGAGAGGAAAGTGACTTCGTAAAAATATCCATTTTTTAGAGAGAGCATCAATTATTAAATCTTTAGGGAGATTAGAGAAAAGTGCGACTACGTCAAAAGAAACTAGTTTGAAATTATTGGGAATGATTAATTTTTCTAAAATTTTTTTTAATTCAAAACTATTTTTTATATTAGACTTTGGTTTAGGAAAGTATTTATTAAACAATTTACTTAAGGCTTTATCTAAAGTGTAGGTGGGACTGTTAATCGCTGACACTATGATGCGAATAGGATAATCTATTTTTGAATCTTTGTTAAGCCATATGCTCTTGGAATGTTAGTATTTTCTAAATTTAAAGTAACATTGTTAAAACATTCTTCATTATCAAACATTCCTTTATCTCCCCAATCTTTAATAAGATTTTTTGTTTTTAATTGTACTTGTCGAAGAGGAGATTTTTTAATTTCTATATAAAATTCACCATCATATAGGGAACTTTCCATCTTCTCTACATAAATGGATTTATTCATAATTACACAAATGGAACCTTTATCTGCTCTGGTAAACATTACGTCTTTATTTTTTTTAATGAATTTTAATGTGTTATTGTAATTATGTAAAATTTTTTTATCAGAAATATCTATGTGTTTTTTATTTTTAATAAATCCATTAATATATTGTAAAAGTTCTTTCTTAATGTTTTCATTATATTCAATTAATTTTTTATTATTGGGGTTATTGTCATCTTTATTAATATGTAAATAATATTCAATATTTTTTAATAATTCAAAGATACTCTTTTTATCCAATTGCGACGTGAAATTAAATTTTTCTCCAAACCGTAATGTATATAATATACTTAATTTGACTCTTTAATCAACAAGCAAATCTAAATTGTCTTACGTTCTTAATTTAATATCTAAAGCTTATGGAAAAATATGTTATGGTTTTTTTGTGATATTAACAAAGCTTCTAAAGAACAGAATTTTATCGAATTCACACTTAACTTTTTTACTCGAATGTAGATCTTATGATTTAATACCAAACCATATAAAAAAATTTGATCATTCAATCAAGAGCATATCGTTTCGTAGTAGATTAATAGGGAAAAAAACCAAACATCTCTCTTCTTACGTTACTAAAAAAATACTAAATTTAGAAATATCGGACATCAATTTTCACTTAAAGTTTATTGATAATAAAATTAACAATTTAAATTCTAATATAGTAAAAATTATTGATAAAAAAATTTTAAATGAATTTAATAGCTATTATTCACATACTCTTGAATTATTAAAAATTAAATTCAGACATATAAAGACTCTAAAACTGAATAAATTAAAAAATATTAAAGATAATATTAATAATAATGTTTCGTTTCATAACCAAAGTAATGAAAATAAATATAATGATGGTAGGAATTATGAATCTATTGATGAATATAGACAGAATTATTTTAATGATAAGAATAGTAACTTAAAGGAGAAATGGGTGGTTAATATATCCGACAAAATTATTCCTAAGTATGTTATGGAGACATTACGGTTTGGAGAAAAATTTAATTTCACGTCGCAATTGGATAAAAAGAGTATCTTTGAATTATTAAAAAATATTGTTATACTTAATTTCTCTCCGCTTCCTCTATCCATTCGCCGCGCTCGGCGTGTTCTTGCATCCAGCTCCTCAATTGATGCTCTCTCTAAAAAATGGATATTTTTACGAAGTCACTTTCCTCTCACAAAATCAGAATTTTTAGAAGGTATTAAACAACTTTTGGATTCTACATATTTACAATTTAATAATAAATTTTTTAAACAACGTATAGGTGCACCCATGGGTTTTTGCACAAGCCCATGTTTTGCAGACATAGTCCTCGAAATGATTGAAATAGAATGTTTAAAGGGTTTTAACAAAGATATTTTGCTCTATAAGAGATATGTAGATGACATTTTTTTAATTGTTGATAGTGGAAAAATAGATTTCATCTTAAATAAATTTAATAATTTTTGTCATTCTTTGAAATTCACCATGGAAGTAGAGGTTGGGAGAAGATTGCCTTTTCTTGACATAGAAATACATAGGCTTGATAATAAAAAACCTTTAACAAATTGGTATCGAAAAAATACAGCATCCGGGCGATATTTAAACTATTTGTCACACCACCCACAACACCAGAAAATAGCTATGGTATATAATTTAGTAGATAAGGCGATCTTATTGTCGGACTCTTCCTTTCATGATAGAAATAAAAAAATAATAGAAGAATTTTTAACCAATAATAATTATCCTATTGCTTTTATACATAAATTTATAAAAAAACGAATTTCTTATATTAATAGTAATAACAAAAATAATGATTTGAATATTAATATTAATAAAACAAGAGACCTTCTACGTAGACCAAAGGTTGTTTTGCCATATATTAAAGACTTAACGCCAATAATAAATCAAAATTTAAAAAAACATAATTTTTTATCTATAAACTGCACAATTAACAAATTTAATAATATTATCAAGTTAGGTAAAGATAGAATACTAAAAGAAGACAACTGTAACATTATTTATAATATTCCCTGTAAAGATTGTTCTGCCCAGTATATAGGTACAAGCAAAAGAAAATTAAAAAATCGAATTGGTGAACATAAAAATGACCTGAAAAATAAAAATGAAAGATCAGCCATAGCTATGCATGTACTTAATACTGGACATTCTATTAACTTTGATAAAACTGCCATTTTGGATATTGAAAACAATTATAAAAAACGATTATTCTCTGAAATGATTAATATTTTTTCACATAAACATACATTGAACCGTATAGAGGACATTTATAATTTAAAAAATATATACAAAGTTACTCTAAACATTATTACTAACCATGATATATAGTTATACTTTTGCAGAAGTTATATATATATATAGACCCGGTATTATATGGTTTCTCCCACCTCGTTTTCTTCATATACTAATATACGAATATACGTATATATGATACTATGTATTGGTTTAGGTTAGGTGCGAAGAGGTGTATAATATCGATCTAATTATTGCCTTGGACACCCTCTGGGGTGCTCCTAAGGCACATTTTTGCTAAATGTAATTAAGTGTGAGTTTTTATTAAGGTTCTTGCAATTTTAAATTTGGAATTTCATTGATTTTTTGTCAAAATAATTTTAAAATAAGTTAATATTTTCTGTTTTTAGAGGTTTTGTTGGTTGATTATAGTGTATTGTTGATGTAAAATATTTTATTCGATGATTTTGCCACAAATATGATTGTGTAGATTATGTTTATGGTGAGTTTTATTATTTATGTTATTATCCATAATTTGGTTTACAATTAATTTAGAAAAAATTGTAAATATTATAGCCTTGAAAAGGGATATTTTCAATACATCCGAAACGTCGGCATATCAAGATATGTACCAATTTGTTCGTGGCGATCAATAAAGCTCCATTACACTAATAAACAACTTTGGACGAACAATAGTTTTCTTCTTTTTTACCTTAAATCATTCTTTTTTAAAACTGACGCATAACGGAGAAACGTTTGTTTCCATCCCTAATATATGATACAAGCTTTCTACCGTCTTAGTATTCATCGTATTTTTCTTTTGATTTTTTGTCGTGCACTTTTGTCTGCTTTTTTAGTATTCCTACTTTTACCAATATCGTGAACTTATGTATCTGCACCGCATATCTTACAAGGAGGGGTTCCACCTTCCGGGAAACAGATTATGTTGCAACTTTGGGAGCTGTTTTCTGGTACCCAAATATGAAAGAATTCATATGAAATTCAATCTCATAGGCTGTTTAACGAAAGTTATACGCGGTTAACGAAAAATTGTGAAAAAAATATGTTTAAACTTAATCGCCAATAACTCGGATAGAAATTTACGCAGATATTCAAACTTAAATCCATTAAATAGTTGAGATCAAGTAGATATAGTTTAAAAAAAAAGAAGCTTAAATATCTCAATTTGGACAAAAGTTATGGAAAAAATAAGAATTAGACGAAATATTTGCTTAAAAAGTCTATCAAATTTTAATACTAAATTTTCGTTAATATGTTATCTAATTCTTATTTTTTCCATAACTTTTGTCCAAATTGAGATATTTAAGCTTCTTTTTTTTAAACTATATCTACTTGATCTCAACTATTTAATGGATTTAAGTTTTAATATCTGCGTAAATTTCTATCCGAGTTATTGGCGATTAAGTTTAAACATATTTTTTTCACAATTTTTCGTTAACCGCGTATAACTTTCGTCAAACAGCCTATGAGATTGAATTTCATATGAATTCTTTCATATTTGGGTACCAGAAAACAGCTCTCAAAGTTGCAACAAAATCTGTTTCCCGGAAGGTGGAACCCCTCCTGGTTAGTACACATTCCAGTTTTTACAATATTAAATTAAATCGTTGTTGCCTGTTGACAAAAAGAGGTTATGTTTCAACTTGAATTTTTCAAATTTTAACGATATATAGCCATAAATTCAACTTTTGGACTCGTAATTTACTTTAAATCTATACTAAAAATGTACCTCTATCCCGTTTTGTAGCTGTCATTATGTTAAGTAATTGGAATTAAACTAATAATGCATCCAACATTCAGTGTCGGTACAGTACAATGTATTTGAAAGTACGATGTGCGTGCGGCAAACGGCCCGATCGTGCACGGATCTCCTATAGAAGCCGTCGCCTATTCCACCACGAATGAAATAAGACATAGCTGGAAACGCTTAGCATCGCCACCTACTGGTGGATTTTCAAACTACGTAGCTAAACTTTTTCTTACTCTTCGGTCTGCTAAATTACACATTTTTAGAAGAAATGAATATCTTTTTTATTTTTCCATTAATTTTTCAATCGATTATGTATTCCTCTAGTTTTTACTGAAAATGATTCTAAGATAATGTAAAATGTTGTCTCTACTTTGTTTCTTGATGCTTGTAATTGCAATCTATATTTATTTCTATCACAAATATCTAGTATCAGCTTCCCAACGTCTTTGTATCAGTCGTATTTTTCAATTTATTTCTTCGTCGTGCACTTTTGACTGTTTTTTTAGTGTTCCAACATATATCAATATCGTGAAATTGTGCGTCTGCACTGAATTTGTTAGAAATCTATCCAGTTTTTGCAAAATTCAATTAAATCGTTGTTGCCTGTTAACTAAAAGAGGTTATGTTTGAGATCGTATTTTTCAAATTATAAGCACATTTTAGCACAATTCAAACTTTTGTACTTATAATTTATTTAATATATGTATTACAAATATGCCTCCACTGCGTTTATAGGTTGTCATTGTATTAGATAATAGTAATAGGAGAAATAGTACGTGTAATATACAGGTGTCGGTATAGTAGGATTTAATTCAGGTATGGCATCCCCTTAGTGAAGAAAAATGATTACTTATTGGTATAAGAAACCTTCAATCGCTGATAGAATTCTCATTTTTAAGTCTAACCATACACATCGACAAAAGAAATTCGCTTCACTCAATCGAAGGAATTGCTCTAGTAAGTAGTTAAAACATTTTTCACCTTTATTAGTCGGAAAGTTAAACTTAGGCGGAAGTAAAACTTTTCAGTCAAACTTTTGAGGGATCAACAAAGGCTTTTTCAGTATATTGTAACTGCCAGAATCGAGTTGTACTCTTGGTTGCCAATTTTGTTTACATAATGCTTTTCATGATCTCTACTATCTCATAAACAAAGGATGCAGGGATAATTTGTATCTCCTGGCCTTTCACCAAGAAGAATCTTTATTATTTTTAAATCGTCACAAATCTGCTAAGTATGTTCATTATATCGAATTGTACCCAATATATTTTTAAAACTTTCTTTCAATTATGTTGAGTGCGCTAAAGGTAGATTTGCGTACCGATTCCCATTATTGAGAAGCACTGCCCTTAGACTCCGTTTTGAGGAGTCTAGAAACAATCAGCATTCTTCGGAAACAAATACCTTCTTTCATTTTATTTATCAAACCTAAACATCGGAGCAATATACCAAAATACCTTTTTCGCCGTTCTTAAAATGTTGACGGAATTCTTTTTCTCGATTTCTGCAGACTGAGCGGCCATGTATGTAGGAAACCCCATATCCCTGATAAAATTAGGTAGTCTTTCTTGATTGAGTAATCTTACAGGTTGTGATGCTTGTTTAGAATTATAATTAAAGAAAAGTTATTAAATATAATTCTTCCCGGTTCCAGATATCGTAAAATAATAATATTTTATTCGTCCTTATAACCCGGTGGACTCACCCAGAGGAAGTCCCGTTGAATAAAAATATAGATCCGGATACCTATTCACTCTCGATAACAAATATTAACACCCCAAAGAGAAAACAACGGTTGATAATATTTTATTACGAGATCTAAGGATAGATCCCGTGTCACCACTATCTACGAGAAAGAGGTTGATTTTTAAAATTTATTAAATAAATAATTTAATTAATTAATAGAACACACACTGAATCTCCCTATCGTCCCCACTAATAATAATATTACTTATTACATTAATAATTAAAATGACTCATTCATAAGTTATAAACGAAAAAACAATAACTAAATGTTATATTTATAGCTATACAGGGATTCAGTTCTTTTTTTGACCGTAATGAGACCACCCTCATTTCGTACTTAAGGAGACAAACGGATCACCTATTCGGATTCCACAATCACCAAAACATATTACCGTAGTAGTCTAGGACGAGCAAACCATATTTTCGTAGTTTTGCAGTGATTAAGTTAATATTCGACATCAAGACTTATAATGACCTTGAAATGACCTTTGGGTCACGTTTGGACGTAAAATTTTTTGCTCTTTCAGAATGTGCAATTATTTTTAATATAAACAAATTTGACCTTGAAATCACCTTGACGTTCACTGCTTGAGGTCAAACCGACCTCGAATTTGAATTCAGCGACCAAAAAACAAAGATTAGTAATTCTTCTACTCAAATGTATGTTTTTAATTTTTACTTTCAAATGCCCTTGTCCCTGACGTGATGGGGTTACACAAACTACAGATTCGTGATCAGCGGTTCAAATTAAATGGGAATATATGTGTCGCGTTGAAATATAAGAGAGTTGATCTTTTTTTGTGTACCTTCCTGATTGGTTAGTAGATTTAACTAGGAATTGGTGTAGGTACCAAAAATTTATTGATCAAAAATTGGTATATCCTGCTTGTTTTCTCAGATTGTTCTTTACTTTAAAAATAGCAGTTATTTTATTTTTCTACGATCGCTAAAAGGAATTTTTTTACTTATACTTTCTGTATGCATCAAAATATATACAATTTATATTTATTATACTAGCCTTTTGAACATAAAAATATTCTACGAACGCATGGATTTGCCTTAACTGATCATAACTAGCATATAAAAAAATTAATCAAGAATCAAAGTACTTAAATAATAGATATAACCAGGGACATAAACTAAACGAAACAAAAATCACAAGTTAATTAGCTTAGCTTTCTTATTAGTCTAGGGGCAAATACTACAACCCGTGTTATTTTGAGGTCCTCGATTCTAGCCTAGTGTTTCCGAAGCATTTTGACCTGCTGAACCCGAATTTAATTGTTATTAACAATTTTTATAAACAAGTTGCAAAAATGGGTTTTTCGCGAAAAAAAAATGCTATCATATTCTTTGAGTTATTTTGAATAAAAAATATCTCTACTAATTTTACGCTAAAGTGCAGTCCAAAGCCGCAAAAAATTCGCAAAGTTTAAAAAAACGTGAATTTTCACAAATTTGACGATGTACAGCTCAACGTATACTGCATTAATCTTAACGTAATTCGGCTCAAATTAAAGATTAGAATATACATTTTAACTTTACATAGGCGCAAGATGATATTTGCAATGAGTTAATTACTTTCTGAGCACTCAATCCCGGCACCGAACTGTATTGCGGGAACCCGTGAGCGCGCGCGCAAATAGTGCTTATTGCAGTGCTCAGAAAGTAATTAACTCATTGCAAATATCATCTAGCGCCTATGTAAAGTTTAAATATATATTCTAATCTTTAATTTGAGCCGAATTACGTTAAGATTAATGCAGTATACGTTGAGCTGTACATCGTCAAATTTGTGAAAATTCACGTTTTTTTAAACTTTGCGAATTTTTTGCGGCTTTGGACTGCACTTTAGCGTAAAATTAGTAGAAATATTTTTTATTTAAAATAACTCAAAGAATATGATAGCATATTTTTTTTCGCGAAAAACCCATTTTTGCAATTTGTTTATAAAAATTGTTAATAACAATTAAAGACGCCATTTTCAGACTTTCTACCCAAAAAATTCGGATTCGGCAGGTCAAAATGCTTCGGAAACACTAGGGTAGAATCGAGGACCTCGAAATAACACGAGCATATGAATTGCCCCTAGATCTCTTAGGGTGCTTAATATTGAATATAATGTTACAGCCCAAGCGAGCTTCATCGAATGCCGATTATTATTAGATCATTCGATGAAGCTCATTTGGACTGTAACATTATATTTAATATTAAGCACCTGAAGAGGTCTGCAAACCTAGCAGATGAAACGTTGTGCACTTAAATAAATAAATTAGATTTATTTATTATTGACCCTTAACAATGAACTATTCACTAATTATTTTTCACATCTTTTACGTCTTACGTCCACTATGATTGATGAAAGTCCCAGAGTAGCCTTTCGAATATATAAAATAAAAAAAATAAGAAAATAATAATACACGGTGTTTCGACCAAACGCCATTTATTAATGTTTTTTTAGTTTTATATTTTGGTGAGGTTATTCTGGGACTTATGCCAGCGATAGTGAACGAAGAGTAATACCTTATGTAGAGCATATTGAAAATAGTTCGCATAACCTGTTATATTTTATTCCAAGCTTGTATCTTCCCAACAGTATTGAATTCCTTAATTTTAAAAACAAACCGAGTAACTGATTAAAAAAGAAAGTAATTTATCTCTGGTTTAATTAAGCTACAACAATCAATTTTTTTTTTCAATAATGTAAAAAAATATGAGTAACTCAAACATGTATTAAGATCATCTTAATGTGAAATAAAATACATAATTAACAAAAATTGTTAAAAAATAATTCCATTTGTTTAAACTGCGTTTTAAGGAATTAAAAATTAAACTAAAAAAGAAATTCATTTGAATTTTTGTGTACTTTCTATGTATGCCAAATAGAATGTATTAACGTTGATATTTATAGGCGTTCCTATCTTAGTTTTAATACTATAAACAGGTTGAAATCATCGATTTCTTAACAAACTTTATTTTAGTTGATAGATATTTTTAAGGCATATAAATGTTAATAAAAACTTTTGTTTAATATCAATAGTTTTCGAAATACAAGCAAAAAAACGGATCTTTGTACTTTTTCGATTTTTTAAATGGGAAGCGTAAACAAAGTTTGTTTGAAAAATAATTGGACTTAATCGTGCTATTTCATACTATATCGTATGTATTTCTTTTGACAATATAATTTTTTCATGGAGCGGCTCTTTTTTATGCTAATTTGACCTGAATGCTGGTATAAGTCGAACTGCATATATAGTTTAATATTTCTCTATAGTTTATAATTTAATTTCTCATGGATGTGAGAATGGGAATGCGTAATATTGCAAGCACATATCGACAACTGATTGGAAGAAAGTCCTATTTCGCGCCCCGGTTGAAGAACACCCTATCTTAAATGAAATTTGTATTTGATATAGGGTGTACTTCAACCGGGATGCGAGATAGGGCTTTCTTCCAGTCAACCGTCCATATGTAACTTTAAAATAATCATTAACCGAATATAACCTATATATTATATACTACGTATATAATCTCACAATCACAGTAGTTAGTTATTTTACCTTTTTGCAATATATTAATTACATAAAATATAAACCTGATATTGTCGTTTATGAAACTCCAGTAGAAAATAATTACAAGAGATCACTTTTGATAATTGAAATTGTAGGGTGAAAAATAAATACAAAACTCCTGCATGCGGTGTATGTAGAGTTATATAAATATATATATATATATATATATATATATATATATAAACTGTTAATTATACTAATACCAAAAATCGTACTCCTTTTAAAAAATGCAATGGATAGCAATTGTTTACATACAAATAATTTATTACCTTTTAATTTATCTAGGTGGAGGAGCTGGATCAATAGAAGATGGTGGTTGGATTCATCATATCGGAAGGACAAGAATTTCAGTAGAAACTGCTAAACTCAAAAACAAGCCAGTAAGACTATTTAAATATTTTCTTATTTTGTGAAATATTGTTTCAAACAAAAAAATATTTGTAAATAATGTATTACTATTGATGTTGACTCTTGTGGTAGTCAATTACTTTATTCAGGGCATGTCAGGCTAAGATAATAGTCACCATTTTTACTTTTTTTATAAACAAATGACGCATTTGAAATAATATACCCAAATTTTTCCAGATTTTGAAATCTATAATTTGATTACGATATTTGGGTTGACAGTTTATGCTTCTTTTCACTAATAATTATCGATAAATAATTCTTTACTCAATAATTATTTAAAAAATTATTTTTTCTTTAATAAATCAGAACGTCAAAACCTTCTTTATGTTTTTAGCTATCCGAATTAATTCTTTTAGATTCGTTTAGATATGATTTTTTTATGAAAATTGCAGATGTAAGGACGCTAAAAGAATCTTCAGAACGTTTCACAGCACGTTCAACTGTTGATTTTGATATCGGAGGTAACTCGTGTCTGAAAGTTTCATTAAAAAATTTTTTTACCTTTGTGATAGTACGTTTTACGTCTTCCCAACCTCGTATCATAAGGAGTGATATTCTTTCACTTTCAGAGAGTCGTAGCATTATAACTGCTAGGATATGGTACCGATAAACTGTAATTAACAGTTTGTTAACTAGTTGGTAGAAAGTAAAAAATCCCGAATCATAAAAAAATGAAAGTAAATATGTTTCAATGGAATTTGAAAACATTTGTTTGAAGAGTTCACATAATACGAAAGCAATGCATTTAAATTAAAAAGGAAGGATGAAGCAAGCATCCAACAATGCTAAGAGCTAGTAGCATGTGACCGGTTGATAGAGATGAGCATAGCATGCGCAAGAGGGTTAAGTATTTGAATCCATATGAACATGAAAGCCCAAACGACTTGCCCGTGATTAATGTTTTCAGGGTCACTGACCCAAGGTCATTCCAAGGTCCAACCAGAAGAACTAGCGGAAGCTGATCGCGGACAGAACCTCATGGGTTTTCGGGGTCGGTTTGCTCCATCCTGCATCCAGTGACCAATCATTCGACCTTCAAATGATCTTTGGATCACGTTTAACCCCCTGTGTCATGCATATCGTTGAATAGGAAATTTCCCCAGCTTTCCATTTCTGCCACAAAAAATAGAGGTTCCAATTTTAAAAACTCGACTCGACCTTCAAATGACCTTACAGGTCAAGTTCAAGGTCAAATTCAAGATCACCATCAAATAGCCAAGGAAAATCATACAACTTTTATCTGAAACATTTTCTTCGAAAATGCATATTTGCCGAGTTATTATGCCGTCCCGGAACTATTGACACACCCTGTATATAGGCCTTTAAAGTATCTATAAACCTAGTTACGTTCACTTTAGTTTATTATTTCTTAATAAACAAAAAACTGTCAATATCAACTACTTATTCAATTTTATATACTTTAATAATTATTACTTTTAAATGCTTTTGGTGTAGAAATTATCAAAGATCTTTGTTGACTTAAAAATGGTAAAAATTTTATGCCCGAATATTGAGTAGTTTTTAAACGATTCTATTTAATATGTAATAATACGTTTCCGGAAAAATTAATTTCTACACCGTACAGGCATCATATGTACTTCTGTTTCGGCTTATTTTCCTATTCAAGAATTGTACTATAGCACACTATAAAAAGTTGATTTATTGACCGCAATTTTTTAAAAAGTGATTTTGGAAATTAAGGTGTCTTAAGGGGATGTCGTACCCGATAAAAAATTGGTGTGCAGGTCCGCGCTTTCTGTTTTATCGATACCCTATATAAAACTAACTTAACAGAAATCATATGTGGCGCCCTCTGTATTATGTACTAATAAATATTTAGTTGCATGCCCACAGATGGCGCTAACAAGCGTTAACGTAATATAACATATAAAATACAACGCTAGTAAAAATAATTACAAAATTAATTGTAAAAAAAAAAAATACTGTAAAAGTAAATGAATAGTATACTGCAAAACTTATAAACATATCTGATTGGTTTATCCGATTGGAATGGAATGGAGAAATGGCAAATTATATTTACAAATTATTATTTTTATATTATACATGTGTAATATTAATGCTAAAAATTAAAGTAATAGCATGTATGTAATAACTCTGCACTTTGCGTACACTTTATTTGTACTGTGTTACTGTATTTGTACTTTATGGTAACGTGTACTGTACGTACACTTTATATGGTACCGTGTACTGTACGTATACTTTATATGGTACCGTGTACTGTACGTATACTTTATGGTAACGTGTACTGTACGTACTCTTTATGGTAACGTGTACTGTACGTACACTTTATGGTAACGTGTACTGCACGTACACCTTATGGTAACCAAATGTCAGTCGGTATTGTACTTTTCAATTTTCACTTTGATTTGTATTGCAATTTAATTGTAAATTTTGATTTATAATTAATTATAACAAAAGTTACGCATATTCATCTACTAAAATTACAATTTTCTTATCAGTGTTACGTACATTATAATTTTCAATAAACTTAAAAAATGATCTATTATTGTACATAATTAAATTTTTAATCCAGTACAATTTTCATTACCGCCGTTTAACTCATATACTTTGTAGAGTTTTAGTACCCTTCATTTCTGATAAAAAAATATGTACCATTACTTTAACTTAATAAGATTTTCATAATAATAAACTTTCTGAATGGTACTAGCGTCTGCTTTTTAAAATTAAGTTTAAATTGTTAAAGTTTTCTACAACTTATAATATTAATAAAGTAAGTATTTCTGAATAATCTCCATAATTTTATCAACTAATTGGTATGTTTAAATGAATTTTTTAATCACTACTAAATTAAGCAATGAGCAAAACGGTTATTGGTAAACAACAAGTAAACCTACTTCTATGGAGACCGTTGATAGGGGGACACATGTGATTTTATCTTTATATACAATTTTGATTGTTTCATTAAGTTTATTTATGTTAACTTTTATGCACTATAATTAATGCACATGTAGATTATAAAATAGATATTTACTATGATACTGTTGAACAACTGATAATATATAATACATGGTTAATACATAATCTAATGGAATTAGTAGGAGGTGCGTGTAATCGTCGAGTCGAACTGTGCACGCACCTTCTAGAGGAAACCGTCGTCTGCTAGTTCCTAATAAGCTCAATCGAGATATGGCTATTAATACAAAATAGTTTTCTATATACAGTTTGTGACGATCACGCAGGGCATTAGGGCATGGCGACAAGGGCGAAATAAACGATTGATAAAAATAGTAATAATTTATTATAATAATAGTTAAAGGTTTTGGGTGCCAGCCGCGTACAATTTTGGCGAAATTATAAAACGAGATGGGAAGCATACTTACAAAAGAAGGAATAAATTATTTTTAGTTATATATACACAAAAAATACTTTTTCTCGGATGGCTGCTTTTTAGTTCTCGATGGATATCTAGGCGAGACAATCTGAACGACGCGCCGAGAGTGTCTCGCCTCGTAGATATCCACCGATATGTTATAAGCAAACACATAATTTATTGTAACACATTATATAATCTTTTTATAGCAGTGTTTGTGTAGGTAAACCGTAAATTATTTTTAGTAAGATTTACACAAAAAATTCTTTTTTGGAAAGCTGCGACGATTGATAATTGTCGTGTAGAATCTGCGAGACGAGACACTCTCGGCTCGTCGTTTAGATTGTCTCGCCTCGTAGATATCCATCGAGAACTAAAAAGCAAACACATACTTTATTGTTACAAATTTTATATTTTTATTATAGCAGTGTTTGTGAAGGTAAACCGAAAATATTTTTAGTATTTTATATATACAAAGAATACTTTTTCTCGGATGGCTGCTTTTTAGTTCTCGATGGATATCTACTAGGCGAGACAATCTGAACGACGCGCCGAGAGTGTCTCGTCTCGTAGATATCCACCGATATGTTATAAGCAAACACATAATATATTGTAACAAATTTTACATTTTTTTATAGCAGTGTTTGTGTAGGTAAACCGTAAATTATTTTTAGTAGTGTATACACAAAAAATACTTTTTCTCGAATGGCTGCTTTTTAGTTCTCGATGGATATCTACGAGGCGAGACAATCTGAACGACGCGCCGAGAGTGTCTCGCCTCATAGATATCCACCGATATGTTATAAGCAAACACATAATATATTGTAAGAAATTTTACATTTTTTTTATAGCAGTGTTTGTGAAGGCAAACCGAAAATTATTTTTAGTAATATATACACAAATAATACTTTTTCTCGGATGGCTGCTTTTTAGTTCTCGATGGATATCAACGAGGCGAGACAATCTGAACGATGCGCCAAGAGTGTCTCGCCTCGTAGATATCCACCGATATGTTATAAGCAAACACATAATGTATTGTAACAAATTTTACATTGTTTTTATAGCAATGTTTGTGTAGGTAAACCGAAAGTTATTTTTAGTATTTTAGATATACAAAAAATACTTTTTCTCGGATGGCTGCTTTTTAGTTCTCGATGGATATCTACGAGGCGAGACCATCTGAACGACGCGCCGAGTGTCTCGCCTCGTAGATATCCACCGATATGTTATAAGCAAACACATAATATATTGTAAAAATTTTATATTTTTTTTATAGCAGTGTTTGTGTAGGTAAACCGAAAATATTTTTAATATATTGTCGCGGATTACCTGCGAGGCGAGACACGCTCGGCGCGTCGCTGAGATTGTCTCGCCTCGCAGGTATCCGTCGAATAGCTATTAAATTATTACTAATTGCTGCACAACGTTATGGAGTGGATTCGATTTTTATTTTCTTACTATCATTTTGTTGTTATTGATATTAATTTTGAAATTTTCAGTTACTATATAGCCAACGTTAGACTATCCGAATTGACATAAAAAAACCAACAAAATACGGTATTTCAAATAAAAGTGATAAAAGTGGCAGCACATTCTTTTTTAAAACTGACGCATAACGGAGAAACGTTTGTTTCCATCCTTAATATATGATACAAGCTTTCTACCGTCTTAGTATTCATCGTATTTTTTTTTAATTTTTTGGCATGCACTTTTGTCTTGCCTTTTTAGTATACCAACTTTGACCAATATCGTGAACTTATATATCTGCACCGCATATTTTAGGACACAGTCCAGTTTTTACAATATAAAATTAAATCGTTGTTGCCTGTTGACAAAGAGTGGTTATGTTTCAACTTGAATTTTTCAAATTTTAACGATATTTTATCATAAATTCAACTGTTGTACTTGTTATACACTTAAAATGTATATTAAAAATATGCCTCTAACCTGTTTTCTAGCTGCCATAATGTTAAATAATTGGTATTAAACAAATAGTGCACCCTACATTCAGTGTCGACATAGTACAATGTATTTGAAAGTACGAAGTGCGTGCGGCTGACGGCCCAAATCGGTGCACGCACCTCCTATCGAATCCGTCGCTGTAGACTGAGAGAGGTTATGTTTCAATTGGTATTTTTCAAATTTTAACGATATATAGCCATAAATTCAACTTTTGACAACTTTTTTACAAAAATGTACCTCTATGCCGTTTTGTAGCTGTCATTATGTTAAGTAATTGGAATTAAACAAATAGTGCACCCAACATTCAGTGTCGGTACAGTACAATGTATTTGAAAGTACGATGTGCGTGCGGCAAACGGCCCGATCGTGCACGGATCTCCTATAGAATCCGTCGCCTATTCCACCACGAATGAAATAAGACATAGCTGGAAACGCTTAGCATCGCCACCTACTGGTGGATTTTCAAACTACGTAGCTAAACTTTTTCTTACTCTTCGGTCTGCTAAATTACACATTTTTAGAAGAAATGAATATCTTTTTTATTTTTCCGTTAATTTTTCAATCGATTATGTATTCCTCTAGTTTTTACTGAAAAATGATTCTAAGATAATGTAAAATGTTGCCTCTACTTTGTTTCTTGATGCTTGTAATTGCATTCTATATTTATTTCTATCACAAATATCTAGTACCAGATTCCCAACGTCTTTGTATCAGTCGTATTTTTCAATTTATTTCTTCGTCGTGCACTTTTGACTGTTTTTTTTAGTGTTCCAACATATATCAATATCGTGAAATTGTGCGTCTGCACTGAATTTGTTAGGAATCTATCCAGTTTTTACAAAATTCTATTAAATCGTTGTTGCCTGTTAACTAAAAGAGGTTATGTTTGAGATCGTATTTTTCAAATTATAAGCACATTTTAGCACAATTCAAACTTTTGTACTTATAATTTATTTAATATATGTATTACAAATATGCCTCCACTGCGTTTATAGGTTGTCATTGTATTAGATAATAGTAATAGGAGACATAGTGCGTGTAATACACAGGTGTCGGCATAGTAGGATTTAATTCAGGTATGGCATCCCCTTAACAATTAAAAATACCAATAAAAACTTTTTGATATCGGATTTACATATTGATCATTTAATGACTAGTATTATTCTGCAAATTGTAAGATATTACTGATTATTACGCGATGCTCAGAAGCTGAGATAAATTTTTCTTTAAACACTGGGTGCGAAATGCCATTTTGAATGCCTGTGCAGCGTGTGCGTAGTATATAATATAAATATTTTTTATTAATCAATTAAATCTGATGCTTTAATAAAATAATAAATCTGAATAATAATCAAAATAATAAATCTGAATATAAAATAAAATTAATAAATCTGATGAATTAATAATATTAATCAATTAAAAGAAACTAAAAATAAAAACAAATCAACTGGAAAATAATTAAAATTAATACATATAAAATTTTAAGAAATCTAAAAACAATTTTATTTTCAAAATTTAGTGCTTTCGATATACAATTCTTCTATCTTTAATCATTTTATGAATTTTCATGTGTATTTTTATAAGGGGAGGGGATCCACCCCCCTGCGACCTAACGTCCCACCCCGCCACCCTACCCCTCGTTCCTACTGACCGCCAAGCTTCCAAATTGCACGTGATTAGTATAGCGAATTCCAAAACTTATATAAATTCTCATAATATAAATAGACTTATTTATCACTCTAAAAAACTACAAAATGCCAATTCATCAATTTAGTACATGATAACATATGCCCGACCGTTCTCAACCGGCCTGTCACATTATGTGCCAGCTATGACCTTTAATACGCGTTTGGACTTATTTAACCGTTGTATACATAATACATAATACTTTTAAAAATCGATTCTAAAGGCCAAATTGCCGGCAGTCTAAAGGTTAACGACGCTATACTTGTCATCCGAACACGGTGATAAGCAGCGACGAAGGTGTGCCATGTCTTTGTAAATGAAGCATCGATTGAAAAATACATTTTCTTATTCCAAATTACTGTATGTGCAACAAAAAAATAAAAAATTTAACTTAATTTAATGAATATATATATATATATATATATGGGTGGTTCTCTGTGACATCGAAGATGAAAAAAATGAATATTGCTATAACTGTGGGAATATGTTTTAGAGGTGTCCAGTAGTTCTCCTGAATTTTTTCAGACTTTTTCGGAGTCATTATTTTAAGTTACAGGGACTCAAAGTTGACATTTTAGCAGTTTTTTTACATTATATGCCCATTTTCGTGAATTTGTAGCTCCCAGGGGATGCATTTATCACTATTAACATAAATATGACTTTTTGTAAAATTTTCTAAATTTTTCATTAAAAATATCTTTTCAATTTATTTGTAATTGCTTTTGATGACGGAGTAATAATTATTTTAAATAATTGAAACTAAAGGTATATCCGTCCAATAATTTTCTTATTTCCAATAACTTTTCGTCCATCTATTTATTATGGCCCTCTTCAGGAAAAATTCAAGTCTTACAATTATCGCGAACTAAGCAAACTCTTTGTCAAAACGGCGAAGATGCATTGCGATAATTGTAAGATTTGAATTTTTCCTGAAGAGAGCCATAATAAATAGATGGCCGAAACGTTATTGGAAATAAAAAAATTATTGGACGGATGTACCATTAGTTTCAATTATTTAAAATATGTTTTAAAGTCATAAATGTATGCTGTCACACTATTCTAAGCCACGTAAACCTTAAATAGTAAAAATAAGTAATTCTGCGCCGGACTCTAAAAACCAAATACTATCTAAAAGATGTCTTTTTATAGTCAGAAACGGCCTATAAATTTCCAGAGTGCGTACAAACCATTAAGATTACTTTTCATTAAAAAATCTGGGAAAAGTGCCCGATATATTAATAGAATTGTATATATGTTGCCTTATAACGATGAATCTGTTAGCATGATCATTGCAAAAAAATTTATGCAGGTACCTTGGAGTGGTAGAAAAGCATCTGCACTTTTCAGTATCTATCCAATCTCCTGTAAGCTGTTCTTTTGATCAAAAGTGGTCTTAATGGTTTAGACCCACTTTGGAAATTTATAGGCACTTTGTGACTATAAAAAGACATTTTTAGACAGTAGTAGGTTTCCAGAGTTTGGAGCAGAATTGCTGATTTTCACTATTTAAGGTTTAAATGACTTACAAGAGTGTGACAACATACGTTTATGACTTTAAAAGTATTTTTAATGAAAAATTTAGAAATTTTTACAAAAAAGTTATATTTATGTTTATAGTGTAAAATGCATCCCCTGGGAGCTATATATGAGCTTGCTGGTGTTCAGTGCACGGCTCCAGCAACTCCCCAAGAACCTGCGAGGACGGCGAGGTTGCCGCGCGTGATAGAGCAACACAGGAGAAGACAGCGAAGTCAAGCGCGCCGTCGGGAGATATTAAACGTAGGTGTTACACCACTCGCAAAATTTAGTATCGGCAGATCCCGCCCGAGCGCGACGGCGAGAAGATCGTCGCGCGATCGCGATCGCGTACGCGTGCGAGAGAGAAAGTGCGAGTAACCCCAGTGGTTACACTTCGTCGCGAGACCTCACGCGGCCTTATCATTCTCCTGTTATTTATTTGTTTTTAATTCTCTTTGTTAAACCTGTTTGTTCTTTTTGTTAATAAATAAATTTTATTCGTAACTAATAATCGTGTACGGGTTTGATTATTAATTACTGGCGTCTATTATTCCCGTTATCCCGAATACCGCCCCCTCCGTTTCAAGAGCGGCCGAGGTAAGTTTACCGCTGATTTATCCCCTTTTATTCGCAGGTCTTTAACGGACATCTCAACGGTAGGTAGTGTGCAGAATCTGCTGATTTGAATCCGCCGCGCGCTTTCGGGGTACTGCCTAGGGAGTACAACTAGGCAGTACCGTAACAACCGCTACCTTTACCCTTACCTACGCGAGAAATTGTACCCTGTTACAGTATATATTGTTACGGTACTGCCTAGTTATACTCCCTAGGCGGTACCCTGAAAGCGCGCGGCGGATTCAAATCAACAGATCCTGCGCACTACCTACCGTTGCGATGTCCATTACAACCGCGAGATCACTTGCCGCTCTCGCGAATTTGTTCAGCTGCAAGCGTCGCGAGCTGAAATAATCCGCGGTAAACTTACCTCGGCCGCTTCTAAAACGGAGAGGGTAGTATTCAGGATAACGGGAATAATAGACGCCGGTGATTAATAAACAAACCCGTGCACGATTATTAATTACGGATAAAATTTATTTATTAACAAAAAAATTACAATTTTTATTGATTTTCGAATTATGTAAAATTCGAAATTTTTTCAATAACTAATGTCTGTTTAGTTTATTTAACGCGAAACAGATTACGTAATAACAGGGCTCTCGACTGGTCATTAATCCTCGGACACCGCCACAAAGCGTTGCTTCAGCGGAGCAGTCATACCCTATCGGGCCGCTGCTAATGACATCAATACATTAGTTCGTATTGGTAGGGCGAATGAAGTTACCATCGCCACCGATAGCATGTTCTTTTTTGTCCTGAAGTGATTCAGCGGATTTAAAATAGAAGATGTGAAGATCACTATGGCAACTCAGCGTTCTGGAATTAGAGGACACTTCTACTGTCTGGGAAAGTTTGCTTTTCTAGCTAAATCGAGGACACCAAGATCAGATGATGTGTTCAACGTTTTTGTCTACTCCAGTACCCCGTATATACGGACGCGATTAAGGTAGCTGCGATCATGAAGAGGGTGACTTCTGACGGGGGTTGCAGTCAACTTCCTCACAGAAATTACGTCAACGCCTGCGCTGTGTAGAATTGAGGTCAGCCTTGAGACTTGCTACCGCGGCTTATTTCGTTTTATTCTGATGTAGTTGCCGAGTCGGCAGACGCTCACGTCGTGTTTGTACGGTACTTGTATTCATCTAGTAAACTGGTGGATGGCCATGGGGATGATATCTAGATTTCTGCTACATAAACATTGCAAGATGCGATTATGGCACGCGTGCGATTCTTAATTCGTTTTTTCGGCGCTCCTTCCACTGCTGCCTCTTCTAGAGAGCAGAGAACCATTTCTAGGACATAGCTAGCAACGTAGAAAAAAGTGAGGCGAATTTGATTGTGCTGCGGATTACGGCATCAGGAGGAAACATACGAACGTTTTGAATTCATGGATATCGTTAAAAAGAAGCACGCCGAGTGGGGATATCAAATCCGATATTATATCGAGGCACGGTGTGGAAAGGGCGACGACTGTAGTGGGGAGAACAAATATAGACACAGGCGAAAAAGATATGCTTAAGGCGATGTGATACCCAAATTACAGGAATCCTACATCTAATATCCCAAAAATTTAAAAAACTAATGGAATTAAAAATCTGAAAAAATTTACAGGTAATGTTGAAAGCAAATAGAATACCGTTACAGAGCGATTTTTTCAAAATAATTAACTTAAAATGAATTATATCGAAATAACCATTTTTTGGTCGGTAATATATAGCTAAAAACAAAGCTGCACGGCTGCTCAAAAATCTCGATGATTTATTGATAAAAAAATTTGAAAAAATTCATAGACTATCTTTAACCCTTTTCCTCCCAAATTACACAAATTTTTTCTTAAATTTCATCCTCATATCTTTTAATGAAAAAATCGTCTGAAAAATTTATCAAGTATCATATCTTGTAGATTTTGACCTCCTCTTTCGAATGCCGTTGACAAAATTTACCTAAATTGTAAGCGGGAAACGTTATAGGCCGGTTTTCCGGAAAATTCACAAATATTTCGCGTTTTTTGTCTACAAAAAGTATATTTTGAAATGGAAAAAGTTTGTACACACCATTGGAAACACTGTTAACGGTGTTATAGATGTCTTTTCTTTCAAATGCCGTTGGATTTTTTTCGAAATTCAAAATGGCGTACACAAAATGGTGTTTGAAAGGAAAAATTTTTCTTTTAAACTTGACGAATTTTTTTTCTCTAAAACTATCAAGTTTGGTGAAAAATTTCTAAGAACAAAAATGTCTTAAAAAATTCATAATAACAAAAGAGTCTTAAAATTTACCAAGGAGAACTCTCAATTTTTTTCAGAATTTTCCGAGTTAATTTTCGAATTCGTGGAAAATCGGAAAATCGAAATTTCTAAATTCGTTGTAAAAAAATCAGAAAAAATTTGAGAATTTCTTGACTAATTTTAAGACATTTTTGTTCTTAGAAATTTTTCACCAAACTTGATAGTTTTAGAGAAAAAAAATTCGTCAAGTTTAAAAGAAAAATTTTTCCTTTCGAACACCATTTTGTGTACGCCATTTTGAATTTCGAAAAAAATCCAACGGCATTTGAAAGAAAAGACATCTATAACACCGTTAACAGTGTTTCCAATGGTGTGTACAAACTTTTTCCATTTCAAAATATACTTTTTGTAGACAAAAAACGCGAAATATTTGTGAATTTTCCGGAAAACCGGCCTATAACGTTTCCCGCTTACAATTTAGGTAAATTTTGTCAACGGCATTCGAAAGAGGAGGTCAAAATCTACAAGATATGATACTTGATAAATTTTTCAGACGATTTTTTCATTAAAAGATATGAGGATGAAATTTAAGAAAAAATTTGTGTTATTTGGGAGGAAAAGGGTTAATGTAAATACAACACCGTTACAGAGCGTTTTTTTCGATAAAGTATACTGAGAACGCTTCATCTGAAACAAAAAGATCAAGCGACTTTAGATTTGGTATAACAGTGAATATCGCATGAACTACGGAAATTGATTTTTTTGAATAAAAAATAAAACGGAGGCAAATTAAAAAAAATTGTTATTTTTTCCACTGTTTCTTACAAAGAAATAGTAAAAATTAATATTAGAATACGATCATAATTTATTTCGAAAGTACTTAAATATAGAACATGCGATAAAAATTTCAGAAGGATCGGTTTAGTGGTTTTTGAGAAATCGTGTACGCCGATGTTCAATGTTTTTTTTAATAAAAAAATCATGAAAAAGTCTTACCTTACCTTAGTCAGCGATACCTGCTCCATGCAATATGCTTTCTGGCTGTTCACAATCTTCATTTTCTTTTACTCTATCATGTGTTCTTCTGACGATTTTGTGCTACAACGATTAGCTAACTTGATACGCGCATCGTTGCGGTGTTCAACATAGTCGACGGCGATCAGGCCGAGTTTGATGATTATAACTTGCACAATTTTGAAAACTGGGTAATAGTCTTCATTGAACATGCAGGCTAACACTTTGCAAGCAATTTCAATGATTGTTTTGCCATTCAATGTGTTCAGGTGCCATATTCCAAACACAGTTGTTGAAAGATTCGTTGTTATTCTGCGTATGGCCACCTAAACATATTTCAAGCAATTATGCCTTAAAGGGGTTACATGATCTCCGGGAAACGGATCTTATCCTAACTTCGGTATATCTTTTGTAATGGAGAAATATGAAGAAAGCCATGTTGTTACTTGCCAATTGCCACTTTGACGAAAGTTATTCGACATCAAATAATTTCAATGCAGATTACTTCCAATTGAATCGCTTATCACCTCGAAACAAATAGAGAAAGACACTCAAGCCACAAACCAGAAGAAACTTGAGTTTAGGTAGATATATAATTTAAAAAGAAAGCATAAATTACTTAATTTGGAGTAAAGTTATAAAGAAAATAAGAAATTGAAGAATTTTAGGCTAAAAGAAACAATAAATTTTTCATATTTAATTTTCGTAAAAAATTTTTCAATTTCATATTTTCTTCATAAATTTGCTCAAAATTAAGCAATTTTAGCTTGCTCAAAATGTATCTAGTTGAATTCAACTTTCTTCCGGTTTCTGGTTTGAGTATTTGTCTCTATTTGTTTCGGAGTATAAGCAATTAAGTTTGAAGTAATTTTGATTTAAATTATTATTAGATGTCGAATAACTTTCGTGAAAGTGCCCATTGGCAAGCAGTAACTTGTCTTTCTTTATATTTCTAAATATATTATATAAGATATACCAAAGGATAAGATTCGTTTCTCGGAGGTCATGTATTCTCTTGATTAGTCAGATCTTCATAGATCGGTTTTAATACCTCTTGGATATCTTCAGCAAGAGCAGGCGGATGTTTATAGGAGTCAAAGTTCTTGACTTTCTTAGCTTGAAGGTATTTTCGCCAGTTTTTCAGTAGTATTTGTATTTAATATATATATATATATATATTTTAAAATTGTCAGAAAAGAGAAAACAGGTAAACATTTTAAGAAATTTGGAAATAAAGGTTATTATTAGGCATGACCGTTACACGGGAGAGCCTTATATTTTCAACGTCGCAAAATGTGTGATGCATCAAAATATACTAAATAATGGGTAGTAAGAGAAATTTATGCGTATTAGAACTCATTTAAGGCCCTCCCTAAAATGTATGTATGGATGTATGTATGTGCTCATGTATCTAAAATAACTTAGTCAATTTTTGACCAAATTACCTGAGTTTTACAGGGTAATTTCGTCATAATGTAATTAGATAATGGTCCTATTTCCAGATATATAGCGCAGAAACCGTTTAAGTTATGGCATTATTTTTAATTGCTTAAAAATGGTTATGTAGCATTATCTTGAAATGTATTAATTCTACATGAAAACTTTATATGGACAAAATGTTTGTCTCAAAATAACAAAACGTTTTGCTATGGTACACTTTACGTTCAGAATAATATTTTCAAACATAAATAAAGAAAAACGGTCATAATAACGAAAAAGGTACAAAAAATCACGTTTTATCATAATAAAATTAAATATATCGCAGTGCGAGTGCATTGTAATATGATCCGAAGGCGAAGATGATAAGCATATAATTTGAAGTCATGTTTTTATTATTGTTTCTTATGATGTATATTATATTTTGTAGTATTAGGCCAAAAATCCCAGGCTTTGAGAAAGTTAATAAAAGTTGGATTGTTGAGTCAGGTATTTCACCAAACACTCACAAACGGTGCGAACGCGAGCTTTACACGTACATTATATGTAAAAAGCTTCGCGTAGCGATGTAAGACGCGGAGCATTACTAGAACGAACGCGTCGATCTAGAGTTTTGAAGCGGCGAGTCACGGCGGTCTTACGCCGCACGTGGCAAGTTAGTTATATGTTTAATATTGAAATTAACTTTTTCTAGTGTATTGTCAATAATATATACGGAAAACGTACGGTTAAAAACTGAGGTTATGTTTTGCTCGGAAGCTAAATGCGAATACACCGGAGACCCAATCAGAAACTACTTTGTAACCAAGCACAAATTACTTTTGTTACCGAAAGTAGAAGTCTCTTCGTTGTTTACGGCGGATTCTGCTTTATTTTTTTCCAGTTATATAGATTTTTACTTATGAAAAAAATGTTTCTTAATATCATCATTTACTTTCAAATAAACAAATTGTATTTATATAGTTTATGGAGTGACTCCGAAATTTTAAGGCAAAAAATCGAAAAATAAATTTTTGATAAACTGTCAAAAAATACAAATTGTTTTCTTTAGAGCTTTTATGATACCACTTTGTTTAAATTTAAAAATCTTTAAGTAATACGTATACTATATTTATAAAATGGTAAAATGCGGTGTAGAATGTGAAACACATAACTTATCTCAAAATTAATTTAAATCTTTCAATAATACGTTTTAAAGTTTTAGAGAAACTAAACAATATTTTTTTAAACACATTAGCCCCACGTTATATATTAAAAAATATATTACTTAAATAATATCATGAGTATACTGCTTACCGCCTCACTTTTTTGCTACAAAACCAAAAAGTATTTTAGTATATTAAATAAAGATCATGTTGAATTGAAATTATTATCACAATATTTTGTAACTACAACTATACTGATATAATTTAAATAAAATTAAAGTAAGTAACAATAAAAATATATTTTACTAAAAATAATTTTGTATTTAAAAATATTTTTAGGTGCTAAATGTTAGGTGTTTAAATATAATTTGTGAGTTATTTCACGTTATTTTCAACAATAGTTGACTTTATAGGTATTTATTTTAAAATTTATCAAATTTTACTGTATAACATTATATGAAACATTGATTGCTGGTTTTCTCTAGAATTTATCCTTTCGGGTTAGAATTATTAATATTAATGTCGGTGACTTTTAAAGTACAAATTAACATTGATGTTTAAAATAAGGCCGCCTCTGACAGAAGAGAATTTAATGCTAACGAAACTTGCTTACAAGGCAAAGTAAAAGTTATAGTAACAGAAAAAATCTATAGGCTGAGCCCAAGGTAGCAATCGTGGCTAAAGAGGTGAGTGGGCGGTGCCGAAAAGATCCGATAGAACGGCTCACAAAAGTTCGAAAGTAAACCCTTAGCATAAGTAGCCAGACAGCTAGAGTAAAGTTGAATGAAAATACGCCATTTTGGAAGAAAACTCACAAGTCTCCTCCGCGGTTTAGAAGGAAGAAGATAGAGGTACGTAGAATGTAGATTAACAGTCATCG
Source organism: Theocolax elegans (assembly GCA_026168455.1). Classification (NCBI taxonomy): domain Eukaryota; kingdom Metazoa; phylum Arthropoda; class Insecta; order Hymenoptera; family Cerocephalidae; genus Theocolax; species Theocolax elegans. The sequence goes on from CM047425.1 coordinate 53,651,849, forward strand.
TATGGTTCATCCTCGAAGCTTAAGGGAAAGACGTACTGAAAGAAGATCGAGAAGAAACAGGATCTCCTCAAGCGTTTCAAGAGCCATACCTGTGGTAAGTTGATATACACCGTCAGAACAGGAAATTACTGATGTTTGATAGATCCCAGAAAATCGGAATCAATCCGAAGACCTGTAATTTCGTGAAATTGAGATTAAGTACTAGCCGTCGCACTTACCGTGCCGAGAACCAGACGCGCTGGTGGTGTCGAGTCGGATCCGAGCATTGTTTAATCCAGTTGGATCGACAACCATCATTGGTCCAAACGGTTTGCAGTTACTTACCGCTTTAGATAGATCATTTCTCGAGTGGCAAGCTGGAAATGCTAAATTAGCAAATGGTAGTGCACATCCGTTGTGTGGTAACGTGATGCTGAATGTTCCATCGTTGTAAATTTTATCCGGGCATTCCGAACGATTCTAGACCTAGATTCCGACCGTTTATTTATAAAAGGAATGGATCAAGTCGTATAGCAGGAAGTGGCAAGTATGAACGTACAAACTTACTCGTTCTGCAAGCTCCTAATGAAAACAATGAGAATGTAGTTCAAACAGATGCCAGGGATACTAATATCCGTGCAGTGCTACTACAGATCGTCGGCGAAGGAGAGAGTTACGGAGTTTGCCAGTAGAATCTTATCGAATGCCTGGCCGTAGTATAGGCGATTAAGAAGTTTAGACCATACATGAAAGGTTACCAGTATGAAGTTGTCACCAACCATATTAGTCTTCGTTGGTTGAACACAGGGTTGCCAGATGGCGATTTTTTCTCTTTGTTGCTCTTGCTTAATAAACATCAATATAAGTAAGAGAGAAAAGGAAAAAAAATCGCCAACTGGTCACTCTGGTTGAACATATAAATTATTATTATTATTATTATTTTACAATTTAAGGATGCAACATCGTCATCAGTGTTTATTATCATTATTCTGGTGAAAAAGTAACTTTGTAATTCACGAATGCAGTTAAATAATTTTGTTACTTTTATTAGTTAATAGCATTATTGTCTTAACTTTATTATGTGTTATCTGGCCACATATGAGACAAGCATCTATACTTATCGTTTTGATTACACCTTTTTAATTTATACTTCCACTTTAGGATCATTTTTAGATTTTTTTAAGCAAAGAGTATACTTTTTATAACAACTATTATTCATGTAATAATAAAGGATACCAAAAATTATAAACAATATATTTAGGTATTGTAACTTTGCTTATAATGTTAAACATTTAACATTATTTTTAAATGATTTGAAAAAAATATATTTACAAAAAATACTAATTACAATTTTTTAACTGCATTCCATCTATATTTTATTTCCATTTGTACATAGAAAAAAACAGCTGCTAAATATTGGCAACAGGTAAATTAATGTGTGTGAATCAATTAGAGGGCTATCTGTTAATATGTGGCACTTACTAATGTTTGTTATCGATAGGGCATATATACCCCATGTCTTCCTCGTCGGAGTAGAGCTGTTTTTCAAAATCCACATTATATTAAAGTTATCTTTTTGAGCGATTTTGTAAAAACTCCCCTATTCTTGTGAAAAATACTTAAAACATATATATTTTATCATAAATATGTGTAACATAAGTTAATGCATCATATTACTAACAAAAAAATTATTATTATAATTACTAAGTGATATAAAAAAAAACCGATAAATTATAATGTCCGTCCGTCCGTCCGTCCGACAAACATTATCTTGGCGTGACAGAGACAGTGAGAGGAAAAGATAGGGAGAGAGAGAGAGAGAGAGAATATATCTCTCTTGCTCTCTATCTTATTCTTTCTCTCTCACTCTCTTTATCTCTCATTCTCTCTCTTTATCTATCTCATTCACTCTCTCTCTCTCTCTATCTCTTTATCTCTAATTCTCTCTCTTTATCTATCTCATTCTCTCTCTCTCTCTCTCTATCTCTTTATCTCTAATTCTCTCTCTTTATCTATCTCATTCTCTCTCTCTCTCTATCTCTTTACTTCTCATTCTCTCCTTTATCTCTCTCTTATTCTCTCTCTCTTTCTCACTATCTTTCATGCTCTCTCTCTTATTCTCTCTATCTTTCATTCTCTCTCTCTAATTCTCTCTCTCTTTCTCTCTATCTTTCATTCTCTCTCTCTCTCTATCTCTCTCCCTCCATCTCTCTCTCTCTCTCTCTCTCTCTCTCTCTCTCTCTCTCTCTCTCTCTCTTCCACTCTCTCTCTCTATCTCTTTATCTGTCATTCTCTCTCTTTATCTTACTCGCTCTCACTCTCGCACTCTATCACTCTCTCTCTCATTCTCGCTCTCGCTCTCTATCTCCCATTCACTCTTTCTTATTCTCTATCTTTCATTTACTCTCTCTTATTCTCTCTCTTTCTCTCTATCTTTCATGCTCTCTCTCTCTTTCTCTCTATCTTTCATGCTCTCTCTCTCTCTTTCTCTCTATCTTTCTCTCTACCTATCAATCTCTATCTTTCATTCTCTCTCTCTTGTTCTCTCTATCTTTCATTCTCTCTCTCATATTCTCTCTCTCTCTTTCTCTCTCTATCTCTCTCCCTCTCTCTCTCTCTCTCTCCCTCTCTCTCTCTCTCAAGCGCGGTGAGTACTAAGACACCTGTTTACTTCTCTGTATTGTTTTTATGATTGTTGTACTCACGCGACCAACTCGAGTTTTCAGTGCAAGGCAAATTGGACGTACGCTGTCTACAGTTCGTACCTATTAAATTAGATGCATCTTTACTGTAGGCAGTTGTCCGCAATTTTACAAAATTAATTCGCATAATCTTGGAGGTTAGCTGGAGGAATTTGCGAGCGGCAAAGATTGGGCGGTAAATTCGACACACGGAGTCTACACCAACGCTGCGAAACTCACTGTGCAAATATGGCAACACCGCGAGGCTGTTTTGTTTGCGAAGCACGACTGACGCGCAAGGACTACACAGAGGTCTGTAATCTTTGTAGTAACATTGCCCATACGAATTGCTTTGAGGTCGTGCCGGGCTCGTCCGAGCGGCGCTGCTGTGTTCTCGCGAAAACGCGATCGAAAACGTTAGTTGCAGCTTCAAACGACATGAGGGCGCCACCACCCGGGTTACCGCGCCAGACTAGCGCGACCGACAGTGCCGCGTCGGCGACCACGCCTACTTTTACCACCTCTTACGCTAAGCGTGTTGCCTCGCCTCCGTCGCCATCAACATCGCAGGTTGCGAAGCCACCTCGCGGCGCTCCGCCCACTGTGCCCAATCAGGTGGCACACGACTCGAAAAGCGACTCCGTTCCAATGGCGGCCGATCTACTGCCGTGGTTGGAAGTATTTTCCCGGAGTTTGCGAGAAAGCCTGCAAAGCGATTTGAGATCAGTTTTGGAAGTTGTAAATCGGGTCGAGGGCAAGGTTGATGAGGTGAAAACTGAAATCAAAAATCTGAAAGCGAAGGTCAGTGTTATTGAGGAAGAATTTGAGGCAAAGTTCACGGCTTTTGATGCGCGCATGGGCAATCTAGAAAACCGGGTTAGTAACTTGGAAATGAGTAGTAAGGACGCAATTACAGTCTCACAACCTCCATCAAAGGACACATGCGAACTGCTCATTACCGGGTTGCCCAAGGATTCTAAGAAGACTGAAAGTGAACTGCTAATAAATGTATTTGATGTGCTGAAACTGCCGAAGCTGAACAGTCAAGTAATTGACCTCCGCCCTTGGACTCTGCGGTTAAAATCTAACTCGGCGGGTTCTCCAGCGACTCCGATACTCACTCGAGGCATAGTAGTAAAAATGTCATCTGTAACGTCCAGAGATGCGGTTATAGAGAAGGCTCGACTCCTGAAGGGACTTAAGGCACGGGATATTTTCGGCGAAGGTGGAGTTAATTCACTATTTGTTAGGCCTCTTTGGCCGAAGCCCGTTTTTGAGTTATGGCAGGCAGCCATACGTAAATCAAGAGAGCTGGGCTATGTGAGGCCCATAGTTTTAGATTTAGTAGTTTTTATGCGAGAGGTGAGGGATGGACCTTTGAAGCGTGTAAGTTCGGAAGCTGAGTTTATAAACTTTTCTCCTCTCTCTCCAAATCATAACAAGTGATATGGGGCTGGTCGGGCCAAACCATCAAAATCATTAAAATCATCAAAATCATCGAAGTCACTCTCCATTTTTCACTCCAATATAAATCGCCTAAAAACCCACTTTCCATCTATCGAAGCATTAGTTCATCCAGCCTCTCATGATGTCATCGCGATTACCGAAACCTTCCTTACAAGTCACGATTCCTCGGAGATTATTAAACTACCGGATTATACATTATATCGATTGGATCGTGAGGGTAAGGAGGGGGGAGGTGTTGCGGCCTACGTACGTGAGGGTTTTGGGGTAAGGATTATTGCGCATTCTGAACCTATCTTTTCGAATGCTCCGGAATATCTGGTACTATGTTTGACGGGCAAATCAGTTTCAATGGTTTTAGCAATTGTTCACCGTAGGCCTTCGGCCGCTTACCCCACGGAGTTTTTTGAGGTCCTGTCGGACATACTACCACGATACAAATATGTCATGGTCACTGGGGATTTTAACATTGACATGAATTCTGCTAGTACCATATCAGATAGGTTTAGAGCTAATCTAACGGCTCTGGGACTTTCACTCATCCAGTCAGAGCCAACGCATCACGCGATGACGTCGGGTGGGCCATCACACACATGGTTGGATCTCTTCCTTATCCGTGAACTTGGAGGGGATCAACCTTCATAATCTTGCAACTACATTAGAATCATACATAACCTCCTCTTCCTTATCGCAATCATTCACTCATCCTTGGACTGACCAGTCCGTATTCGTGGATATGTCTCCACATAATCATCAACCTAGTCCGCATTTACGTCAAGTTCATTCGTCTAATAATATTCATAGCACTATTTCATCCTCATTATCATTTATATGTAAGTCAATTTTATCTACTTTTGACCTGCTAGCACCTATAACTTTTCACTCTATCAAATCAAGCCACAAACCTTGGATTTCTCGGGAAATCAAAGAAAGCATTAAAGTCAGAAATGCAGCTTTTAATACATTTCGTGCTACAGGTTCCGTTGACGATTATGCAGTGTACAGGGGTCTTAGAAATAAGGTTTCGAATACTATTAACTCATGTAAGTTCCACTTTCTGGCAAAGAAACTTAGTAGCGCGAAAGACCCGAAGAAGTCGTGGAAGTGCCTAAAAAACATGGGCCTCAGCTCTAAGTCTAATCCATCACCACTCAAATTATTCACACCTCAACAGCTAAATTATCACTACGCCGCAGTTTCAAATCATATTCAACCCCTTTCCATACATTCATTCTCAAATATAACATGCAATTCATGTCCCACATCACCGTCATCTCCCTCTTTTCATTTCTCTGCCATAACCGCAAGAGAAGTTCAGTGTGCAATTCGGGGAGCGTCCTCGAGGGCAGTGGGAATTGATGGCATATCTGTTGAAATGATTAAGTTATTAGAGCCTCAATTAACACTGCACCTTGTTGATCTCTTTAATAGCATGCTCTCAGTTGGTTATTTTCCGGAGAGTTGGAAAAGGGTATCACTATTTCCGCTGGCGAAGTCGGGCAGGGTAGAATTCGTGCTCAGATACAAGACCAATTGCGAAGCTTTGCGAGCTCTCGAAAATCTTGGAGAGATTTATACATAATCAATTTTCTGAATATCTGGAGAAAAATCATATTCTTGTTGACAGACAGGCCGGTTTTCGCAGAGGGCATAGCACTCAGACAGCCCTCCTGGGTGTCCTAGATGACGTTAGGAGAGCCATTGATGGTAGGAAGATCACGATTCTCATCCTGTTTGACTTCTCTAAGTCATTTGATACTGTGCCTCATGGCAAGCTCATGCAAAAATTGTGTGAGATTGGCTGCTGGACAATGTATTAAATTGGTTTTATCGATATCTAGTAGGTCGTATGCATGCAGTGGAGAGTGAGACGTGCGTGTTATCGGACTGGCTCGTGATAAATATGGGGGTGCCTCAGGGCAGTGTTCTTGGCCCAATACTCTTTTCCATCTATATTAATGATCTACCTAAAGTTCTTTCATACAGCGATTGTATGCTGTTTGCCGATGACGCCCAGGTCTACCATTCGTTTTTTCCGTCAGAATTGGAAGCAGGGTACAACGCATCACACAAGATGCCAATGCGGTAGCCCTATGGGCTCACACGAACGGATTAAAACTAAATGTAAAAAAAACGAAGGTTATGATTCTGGGTAGTCAGGCCTTTTTATCGCGTATCGACTTGAACACTGCCCCGAAGGTAGGATTGGGAGCGGATTTCTTGAATTATGAATGTGAGGTTAAATCGCTTGGGGTCATGATCTCTCCCACTCTAGATTGGTCAAAACAGGTGTTAACCATCTCGAGTCGTGTACATGGGGTTTTGCATTCATTGCGATATTATAAAAAGTCGTTATCTCGAGGCCTTAGGAAAAAGCTGGTTGAAACACTAGTTTTTCCGCATCTTGACTATGCGTGTGCGGTGTTTAATGATGTTGATCAGACCAGAAATCTGAAGCTTCAAAGGCTACTGAATGCTTGTATCCGATTCGTGTGGGGGGACATAGAAAGGAGAGAACATGTAACTCCTTATAGGTTAAGTCTCAGGTGGTTATCAGTTGAGTCCAGACGCTCATACCTCATTGGTTCACTTGCATACGGCATCATTGCTCATAATTCACCTATTTACCTGGCTAATCATTTCATAAAATTAAATACGCTTCATCATAACCCTCGCACCTCTTCTCGTCATCCACCAAAATCGCTGCATTATCTTCCCCCTCGTACTGAGGCTATGAATAAGTCATTTGCCATCACTGCATCTAAAATCATTAACGAACTTCCTACATTTTCATTCAACACTTCATCCATCAGCCATTTCAAAAATACACTATTTAATCATCTGTTTGGACTTGACAAAACTGCCTGGGAAAATAGAGTGCAAAATGAGGGCTTAGCACCTCCTCAGATCCCTCACCTCGATTTCGATTTAGATTAAAACTTGTCAATGTAATTCTGCGCATACACATATATAGATTAATTTTCGACGCATGATGTGCAATAATTTTTATGTACGTGTACTATTTATTTATTATTCTGTATATGGCTACTAAGTATTTATTATTTTGTATATTGCTACTGAGCAAATGCGCAATACATGCCTTATTTAGCTTTAATCTAAAATTTTGTATATAATCTGTAATTATTGTTATTATTGTTTTATTTTATACGTTTTATTGTTGTTTTTTATATATTTTTATATTTTTATATTATTATATTTTTTTTATATTTTTATATTTTTCATATTTTTCATATTATTTATATTGTTTATATGGTTTAAATCAAATCAGACTGTATTTTATTTTTAGTGCCTACGGGGTCTCAACCCCAAGGCCAAATAAATTTTATCAATCAATCAATCAATCTCTCTCCGTCTCTCTCTCCCTCACTCTCCCTCTCTCTCCCTCACACTCCCTCATTCTTACTCACTCTCTCCCTCTCATAGTCCCTCATTAATACTCGCTCCCACTCTCGCACCCTATCACTCTCTCTCTCGTTCTCGCTCTTACTCTCTATCTCCCATTCACTCTTTCTTATTCTCTCTCTCTTTCTCTCTATCTTTTATTCACTCTCTCATATTCTATCTCTTTCACTCTCTCTTATTCTCTCTATTTCTCTCTATCATTCTCTCTCTTATTCTCTCTCTCTTTCTCTCTATCTTTCATTCTCTCTCTCTATCTCTCATTCTCTCTCTCTATCTCTCATTCTCTCCCGCACTTTATCTTTCATTCTCTCTTATTCTCTCTCTCTCTTTCTCTCTTTCTCTCTCTCTTTCTATCTCCCTCTCGCTATCTCTCATTCTCTCTCTCTCCCTCTCTCTCTATCTGTCTCTCTATCTCTTCCTCTCACTGTCTCTCTCGCTCTGTCTTATTCTCTTATTCTCCGTCCGTCCGTCCGTCCGACAAACATCATCTTGGCGTCAGGGAGAATGAGTCAGAGCGAGAGAGACAGTGAGAGGAAGAGATAGGAAAAGAGATAGAGAGAGAAAGAATGAGAGAAAGAGAGAATAAGAGAGAGAATGGAAGATAGAGAGAAAGGGAGAGAGAAGAAGAAAGAATGAATGGGGATAGAGAGCGAGAGCGAGAATGAGAGAGAGAGTGAGTGATAGAGTGCGAGAGAGAGAGAGAGTGAGTGATAGAGTGCGAGATAGAGAGGGAGTGCGAGAGTGAGAGTGAGTAATAATGAGGAAATGTGAGAGGGATAGCGAAAGGAAGAATGAGGGAGTGTGAGGGAGAGTTAGGGAGACAGAGAGAGAGTGAGGGAGAGAGATAGAGAATGTGTAAGAGTTTGAGATGGAGAGAATGATATAGATAAAGAGAGAGAATGAGACATAGAGAGAAAGAGAGAGAATGAATGAATGAATCTAGTTTATTGGGCCTTTTGGGATAGAAACTGCCCGTAGGCACTTCAGCAATACATTTGAGTTAATATGTACAAATAATTAAAAATAACAATGAATAAACATCCTTAAAACTACGCAACAAAAAATAAAATATATATATACAAACATAATAAAATTAAAAATTAAAAATTAAAAATTTGATGGTTAAACAAAAGAAATTTTAACGCATTGTAAAATAATAAATAAAATAAAATAAAATACAATGATCGCCATACAAAAATTATAAGCAGTGTAAAATTTAAATTTAAATTTACATAACGCATGAATAATACTGATTTAATAACTAAGCTAACTAAACTATACAATCTATTCTACTCCGCTTGGAAACGAGGGATGGATCGCAAAACTATTCGCTCGTTGTTTACCCGGTCGGACCAAGCTGCCTGGTCGAGTCCAAACAGATGATCGAAAAGGGAACGTTTGAAATGGTTTAGAGAGGAATTCATAAAGTTGTCGATGGGCAGGGAGTTTATTATGCGGGATGATGTAATGACGAAAGATTTATTTAAGGCTTCAGTGCGAGGTGATAAGTATGTGAGTGCTTTAGGCGGATGGCGTGATGAGGTGCGAGGATTGGTGACTGGGTTATTTAATAATGAGAAATTAACTGCGAGGTATGATGGTGAGTTATGTATTATGATATTGTATGCTAATGATCCAATGAGGTAGGAGCGTCTGGACTCGACCGACAGCCATTTTAGATCAAGCCTATGAGGCGTCACATGATCATATCTGCGCAGATCGCCCCTCACAAATCTTACGCACGCATTTAGTAATCTCTGTAACTTTAGATTTTTGGTTTGATCAATGTCGTCGTAAACCGCACACGCATAATCAAAATGTTGGCTGACGTAGAGGATAATCTAACAACAAGCCCTTTACTTTTAGGTTGCAAAGCACTTTCACCGGAGCCTGTACCCACTCGCGAAGCCCACGGACGAATGTCAACAACCTGCTTTGCCAGCAACGGAAGGTTAATTACTCCAACTAATTTTTCTACTAACATCTCGTCCGAGGATCTCGAGACCATCGGAAGGCCCAGTACAAGCAACTCACAAGTGTCTTTAAGTGAGTCGACTGAAACAGCGGTGCGCGAGATGCCCATAGAACACTTTGACATGTCAGTCTCCAACACCTGTAATCGCGAGTTTACCGTGTTTAATTTATTACTCATGTCGCAAATTTTCCGGTTTGTCTGCTCCTCGAGCGTGTCAACGCGTTCATGAAGCGCCTTAAGATCTGCCCCGACCATATTCACCTTCTCCTCTACTCGACCAACCATTTCCGTAATCAAACCAATATCTTTTCTCAGATCTTCTCTGAGACACTCGCAAATGTTTCCAACCACGGCGGTGGAGCGGCCGCCATTTGAACGGAGTCCACGAGAGTATCACTTGCTATCTGATTGGAGAAGGTGTGCGCGGCGCCGCGTGGTTGCTTAGCAACCTTCGTTGTTGATGGCGACGGAGGCGAGGCAACGCGCAAGAAGTAGAGGGAGTGGGCGTGACCATCGGTGGGATAACGTCGGTCTCCTCAGTCAGCCGCGGCAACCCAGTCGGTGGCGCCCCCGCCTCGGTAGTGGTATGAATCACCGCCTTGATTCGCGCTAGTACGCAACAGCGACGCTCTGATGAACCCGGCGCGATATCAAAACAGTTTGTATGAACTAGGCTGTTACATACTGCGCAAACCTCGGAGTAATCCTTCCTCGTGACACGACCACCGCAGACGAAGCAGCCTCGCAACGTTGCCATTTTCGCGATATTTTTCGCAACTCATCAACCTTGCCAGGTGTCACGTACTTCTAAATGTTGGCTGACCTGCTGTATTTTAACCGCACATGCGAAGTCCTCTGAACTGCTCAGCTAACCTCCAAAGAATATCTCAATTTTCAAAATAAAATCACAAGAACCACTGTCCACAGAAAGTTGCAACTATTATTTGAATAGCTCCTGCAGACAGCCTCCGGTCCTATCAACTGCTGTAAAAAACTCCAGGCGGCGATGTGAGCAAATTGTGATAGCGAGAACACAGAGTACAAAAATAAGGAGGCTTTTACTCACCGAGAGAGAGAGAGAGAGAATGAGAGATGGAGATAGATGGAGAGAGAGAGATAGAGAGAATGAGAGATAGAGAGAATCAGAGATAGAGAGAAAACGAAAGTTAGAGTAATAGAGTGCGAGAGTAAGAGCTAGGTCCCGGTTCAAATCCGGGCTGAAGCTGTTTTCATTGAAATTTCGAAAATGTCTGAAGAGTTGAATTTTATTTTTCATACAAGAAATTATAAAAATATTGCATTTTTCAAGGTTTTCTCGGTGACATGTTGTTATAGTAACTTGAAGCTTTGTAAAATGATAGATAATTACATAGCGGAGGGCAACTAACTCCTGTTTTTGCGTAAATTTGTTTTTATTAATTGTTATAAGTAAATTAGTTGTTTTTTCGTCTGCTATTTTCTGTTGCGAAATTTGTATTTGTAATTGAGTATGATACCCACTTAAACAAGTTATCAATCGACATAAGAAGGTTTAAAACGTGTAATGAACGAAAAATTGCTGAAATGAGTTTTTGGTATGACATCTTACCTGGGATATGATCTGAGATCTCCAGTGAGATTTTTTAATGGGGATTTATATATATATATGGGGTATTCCACGTGAAGAGGTCCGATCAAAATTTTAAAATGCACCAAATTTTCGGTACACTTTGCAAATGTTTTTCAGAATACAGAAAAAAATTTTTAGGTACTGGAATCTATTTGCTCAAAAGTTATTCTAACCTCAAAAAGTGAATTTTTCCATATTTTTTTCAACACCAGCTGGGTTTACCGCTATATAACTCAAAATCTATCAACTTTTACTATAGAACATTATATGTAACATTCGTTGCTAATTATATCTAGAATTTATTCTTCTGGGTTAGAATTTCTAATCTCAAGGTCAATGTTACATAAACTACATGTCAATATTCAACTTGAAAAAAGTGCAAGTGCGCCACCTTTGATTTTTTCATCCAAAAGTCTAAAAGAAAGCTTGGAGCAATACCTTTCAAATGGTCTGTAGCATTTTTATGGCCTCCAATTCTGTAAAAAGTTATGACAATTTAAAGAAACACAAAATTTTTTTAAAAATTTATATGGGAATTACCATGTTAATTTTTGTGAATTTTTTGTCTTTCTTTAAATTGTCATAACTTTTTACAGAATTGGAGGCCATAAAAATGCTACAGACCATTTGAAAGGTATTGCTCCAAGCTTTCTTTTAGACTTTTGGATAAAAAAATCAAAGGTGGCGCACTTGCACTTTTTTTAAGTTGAATATTGACATGTAGTTTATGTAACATTGACCTTGAGATTAGAAATTCTAACCCAGAAGAATAAATTCTAGATATAATTAGCAACGAATGTTACATATAATGTTCTATAGTAAAAGTTGATAGATTTTGAGTTATATAGCGGTAAACCCAGCTGGTGTTGAAAAAAATATGGAAAAATTCACTTTTTGAGGTTAGAATAACTTTTGAGCAAATAGATTCCAGTACCTAAAAATTTTTTTCTGTATTCTGAAAAACATTTGCAAAGTGTACCGAAAATTTGGTGCATTTTAAAATATTGATCGGACCACTTCACGTGGAATACCCCATATATATATATATAAGTAAACAATATATCAAAAACTGTAAAAACAAATCGTTATTTCTATTTGATCTTCTAATATTTGTCATCCTAGTACATGTGATATTTTAAATTCTAATTGGAATGTTATAATTAATAATTTATTAATATGAATCGATCTATTATGAATTATATAAAGTTTATCAGGTATTAATGTAAATAATAATATTAGAATTAATTATTGGGAGTAACAAAAATTGTTAATGATATAAATAGTAAAAATGATCATTCTTCTATTAATTATTACGGATTTATCCCAACAAATTATATAATTGTAATATTTATTTAATTACTAGTACTATAAATTATTTTACTAAATAGTTTTTAAAAAGTAATTTTTTGAATATTACATTACATGTAATTTGATTGTAAAGAATTATTATGTTAACAATACTATTTAACTGCGAGCGAAGCGAGCATCTTGGCTAGTTGTTATATTATATCATTCATCTATATCTGGAGACGAGATGCCTGGACTCTACTGATGAGCCCACCAGGCATACTCAGGGCGGAATACAATAATTTTTTTTCTTTTCCTTTCTATATTTAAGTTCTTTTTAAATTTTATACTTCAATCAATTCAGTTTTTTATTTTTTTTGACTTAGCTTGTCTTGGTCTTATTTCAAATTCTCATCCTGTGAGGTTTTTAAAGTGACTGGCATTAATACAGTCCGCCTTATTGAGTAGTGGGGAATAGTCTTTAGCTTGTGGAGATCAATAAATGCAGTTATCTTATAACTAATAATGTAAACAATTTCCCATTATTTGAAAAATTTCACATTTTAAAATAATTTTTTAATCCAAAATTAAGTAGATAGATTTTTTTATTCATTATAAACTATATTTGGTCTAATTTAAAAAATTATTAATATTATCAAAATTTTTGAAAAATTAATTTTTCAATAATTAAAAAATGTTACACACACACGCACGCGCGCTCACACACACACACATACTTGACAGAAAATCCTTTGCGTTCTTACTTTGTTTTCAACACACGCCACAGGTTTAACCTGTAAAATTAGATGCTACGATACAGAAGGTTTGTTCGCATACTCGTCGACCAGGTTAATCGAAGCAATGTTGCCAAACATTTCGTGGATTCACATCATGGATACATGGCGCGATACTAATTCACGTATTACAGTTATGAGGCGTGCAGTTTTCTTACGTTAAATGCTTTACATTTTTCTCCGCATAGATTAGTAATGGACAGTACAGCCAGTCAAATCATAACGGGGTGTCATATTCAATTTAAATTTCAAATTTGACGCCGTAAAATAGCCGACGAAAAAAACAACTAATTTGCTTATAACAATTATTAAAATCAAATTTTGCCAAAACCAGGAGTTAGTTTCCCTCCGTTATGTATCTATCTATCATTTTACAATGTTCCAAGTAATTATAACAATACGTTGCCGAGAAAACCTTGACAAAATATAGGAAAATTGCATTTCTCATGGTTTTCTCGACGACATCTCTTTTCTTATGTTAAAATGATAACTTTTTTCTCCCAAATATATTTACCTATTTTCTAAAAATGGCTTTTTTTATAGGAACGCGGATCGGAATAGAACCGGAATTTGAATGTAAAGAAATTGCTACTGTAGTCTATGAAACGTCTATTAAATTTACAATTTTTTTACGTTCTAATTTTTTATTTTCTTTTGTTATCATATCTTCTTCGCCACTTTTTGTTATTTACGAAAGGAATAATGAATCTAGGATGAAATATTTTCTTAATGGATTCAGTTGCAGAGTGCACTATTTTCCAAATGCATACAAATTCATTTTTTTCCAAAATACATAAAAATGCATTTTTTTCCAAATGCACAATAATTCATTTTATCCCAAAAAATTTTTTTGCCAAATGCACTAAATGCATTTTTTCCCCAAAAAATTTATTTTTTCAAAATGTACACAAATATTTATAAGTAATAAAAGATTAATAATTTTTCGTTTTTAATCGGTAGTTACAATTTTTTTCTGCATTTAACGGACTGGAGGCCGTCGCATCGGAATGTTTATGTGGCTGCATTAAAAGTTTATATGCGACTACTCGTCACTGTTTACAAACTTCCACTATCGGCACTACAGATTATAGAATCCCTTGTAGCTATAGGTTACAATTAAGATTAAGCGCTACAGATTTTAAAATCCGCTACTTCTATATATTTAAGTATATTTGTCTATATTCAAGAAATTATTACGTAAGAACTATTACAGTAAAATATTTATTAAAAAATTTACAAAAAAAATAGCATTTATCTATTTTAAAATTAATTTGAACATAGCTAATAACCTTAACCTTTAGACTGCCGGACTGGCTCATATATGAGCCACCTGTGACCTTGACAACTACTCTAGAGATATGAGGTGTTTTTATGTATAAATTTTGCACATCCAAAATATTAATTTATAAGGCAAAAATGCCGGCAGTCTAAAAGTTAAGAATGTTTTTGCTTTACATATAGATGTTTTTAAAAGTGATTATTTTTTTTTAGATTTATTAACATTATACACCAAATGAAGGTACAAATCGAAAAATTAAGTGTTTAAAAAAGAGTAATAATTTTTTATAAATAAATTCGTATCACAGTTGCGGTGATAGCGCTACCGTATAAAAATTTCATAAAACAGTACTAGAATCTTTTTGGTTTCTTAACCAAATAAAAGGTATTTGTGCTCATTTTCTTCCTTAATAAATTTCATGGGGAGTTGCCAGTACGGCCTGAGTGCTTGGAATGACTGATAAAGCGTAAATTACAATTGTTTACTAAAATAATTTGAACAGCAAATTTTGTTAAAAAATGTTTAAGCAAACAATTGTAATTTACTGTGAAACTACAGCTTCGAAAGCATGTTTCTTTTCGATGCTTATTGCATCCCAGATGAAGTTGTATACATTTTATTTTTTTTACCATACGGGAAGTTAGGTTTTCTTTTACAAAGGGTCTATTCATACTCAATCTCCGTAATTTTTAGTTCGAGAAACTACCACTAGGTGTCGCATGAAAAACGTGTGTGTGTAAAATCTCCATCCCACAATGACTGGTAGGCGGGGGAGGGCGGATTATACATTTCTCAATTTTATAATTGGTTTATACCAATGTCCCTGATTGTATATATTTACGTGGGTTCAATGCGAATAGACACTTTGTTTATATTACACGAACTTTTTTCGTTCATATTTAATGGTAATTTAAACATTGTATGTACAGTTTTTCCTTGTTTAACCCATTAAGGACCGAAACAGTCGATGTTCGTTGAGTAGCTAACTGGGTCTAAAGACTGATTCTCTATGTTTTTGTGTATGCTAAATCAGAATCCGGGCTCAAAATTTGACAATTTTGATTACAAAAAAAGATATAGCGGCTGTATGCAAACAAACCGCAAAAAAATTATCATTTTTAAATTTTATGATTATTTTTCAGAAATAAGGAACATTAATTAATGGGGTTGTAATCAACCAACGGTGCATAAATTAGTTGTAGTTAACCAGGAAATTTTCACATACTCGCTTTTTTGCGAATTGAATTTTTCCTTTATTAATCTCTCTCGAAAACTATAGGCTTAAATAAAAATTATTTAAGAACAAAAATGTCTTAAAATTAATCAAGGAACACTTCAAAATTTTTTCAGATTTTTTGGAGACATTTTTTAAAAATTTAGTTTTTATAATTTTTTCAAAAATAAAAAATCATCTTCAAAAAATCTGAAAATATTTGGGAGTATTCCTTGATCAATTAGATTAATTAAGACATTGTTTATTGAACAATTTTTATTTAACATTTAGTTTTCGAGAAAAAAAATCAATAAAGGAATGATTCGATTTTTGCATGTTTTGAGTGTAGTGTGTAAAATTTCCTGATAGAATTCAACTAATTTATGTACCGTTGGTTGATTAAAACCCCATGAATTCATGTTTCTTACGTCTGGAAAAAAATCATAAACTTTGAAAATGACAATTTTTTTGCGTTCTTTTTGTAAAAAGCCGTCATTTCTTTTTGTTGTAATAAATATTGGCAAATTCTGAGCTCGGATTCTGATTCAGAATAGCCAAAAACATAAAGAATCAGTCTTTAGAGCCAGTTACTACTTCGTCGAGTACCTATAATATAGCTACGAAAAGTTAGTCCAACATCTACCATTTTGGTCGTTAATGGGATAAGTTGGTATCTCGGTGCATAAATAATGATTCGCATCTTTATCTTCTTGATTTAATTTACACTATGCAATCAAAGTAGTTTCATTATTTTTGTTTAAAATTTAATTTTTACTTCTTTCGTGAAAATATACGTTCTGCTCATTTTCATTATGTACAGCTAATCTGTAAATAGTATGTGACAGTTCATTCATTTTATATTCATTTAAACGATACATTTCTTTTTGAGCATTTAGGTACTGCATATTTGTTAAAAGTTCTATTATTGCATAATTATGACCATCATAACAGTATTTAAACAAGTATTTTACACATAATACTGTTGCATATTTCAACTTTAATACGACTAAATTTTATTAATGAATACGAATTTTATAGAATAACAAATGTATTATCTGCCCATTTTTACCTAGTTACATAATCATTTTATTATCCTTTCTTCGTTGATATTTTGTATTTTTGTTAAATAGTTTTCGAAAATTTTTTGTGCATTTTTTTATCTATATCCATACATGGTGAATTTATATTTTGTAATCCACAAAGGCTGTGAATCATAAATTTTTAACTAGTTCATATAATTAACGATACTGTAATTTGTCAAGAATTTTATCGATATTTGATGAAATCTTTCACCTTGTTCTTTGCTGTAAGCTCCTAAAGTTTGATGAAAGTAGTCAAGGTGAGACTGTAGAAAATGAACTTTCAGGTTCACATTGCAATTTAAATTTTTGTAATTTCTTAGCGTCGTCGAGAGAAGATTGCTATTTCTGCATGACGGAGACTAGTGGTTTTACTGCTGCCACGAAATATAAAATTATATATGCCAATATTTCTTCAGTAGTGAAACCAGGCAACTTAGAATATCTAGACGTGACAGTAGCTCCTAGACCTATGGATGTAGACCTTGTTATTGAGAAAGAGGTAATGGAAGTTGATGAATACTCTGATGAATAATGTTTTGATGGTGGTGAATAACTACCATATAATAAGAAGAAGGCTCCTGAAACATTTACTCAAACAAAATTAAATCATCTTGTAAGAGATTTAGGTTTACCTAAAGACGGAGCGGAATATTTAGCAGTAGTGCTCAAGAAGAAAAACTTATTATCAAAAGAAACGACAGCTTACTTTAATCGTTGCAAAGAGAAACATTTTATGAAATATTTTACAAATGAAACAGAAAATTCATTGGTGTGCTGTTCAGATGTTAAAGGGTTGGTAGATGAATTAAAACCAAGTGTATACAAAGATGAAGAACGAAGACTCTATTGATTCATCAAACAGAAGCCTGAAAGTCGTTCTTCTTCATAACGGCAATACATTAGCACCAATTCCAATAGCTTAATTCAATAATATTAAAAGGGACTTATCAAAAGTTAAAGATAGTGTTGGATAAGATAAAATACTCAGTACACCAATGACAAGTTTGTGATGATCTGAAAATTGCTACTCTGCTCTTAGGCCAATAATCTGGTTACACAAAAACTCCTTGCTTTTTGTGTTTATGGAACAGTACAGACAAGATTAATCATTACAGAAAGAATGGAAAAAGAGAATTAACTTTATTCCAGGATCAAAGAACATCAAGGAAAGACGATATCAGGGAAGATGGGATGTCAGCACAATGACGGATTTTTGCTGGATGTTAAAGAGAGACATAAAAACGAATAGCAAAAAGAGAGCGAAATTCATTGCATAGAACGTTTAAAAGCAGTATTTTTAAGCGATTTTTTAACGTTTTTCCCAGTTTTCTCAGAATTTTCAGGACATAGAGGCAGGATACTCAGCGGATTTCGATTCAGCGTATATTCAGAGGTGTTGATTTATTTGTGTTAACCTTTTGAATGGGTCCGGCCTTCCGCCGTTTACTGGAGCCCAAGGTGGTTTTTCTCTGGGTGGTCTGGCATTTAGAGTGAGGTATTTGTCTAGTAGTTTGTTGTAAGGTTGATTCTGCTGACTTGAATTATCGTTGTTGTTGCATGAGTTTTCTTCTATGGTTGGCTGTTGTGTTTCTAAGTAGTTCAGATTTGAAGTTTCCGTTGAATTGTCTGTATTATTATTTTTTGAATCGGTCGATTCAGAGTCTGAGTCATCACTTGCGTCATCATCTGAGTAGACTAAGGGTTTTGTGAGGGTTTCCTCTGCTAATTGCGTTTCGTATGGCGTGAAGTGGTTGTTCCGTAAGTTCAGATGGATTATTGATGGAAACTGATTGGTAGGAATGCAGTAATAGTTTGTTTTTTGTGGCAGTTCGAAGTATACGCAAACGCTATATTTGAATGTATACGCAAATATAGAGATGCAGTTGAGGTCACCGTATTCGGTTAATGAGTTTAGAATTCGCGTTGTTTCTGTTGTGTTCCCACAGAGATTAAGTATTGGTGAATTGAGTAGTTTCTATCTCAACTCTAATGGATCTATTTCTAATTGCGCTGCTCTGATTAGTGAGTGGAATAGACAATTTCCTGGCGGCTCGTTTAGCATGTCTTCGCATATTTTTAGTTTCTTGTCCGGTTCGGTACATTGGTCGCTTTCGGTGTACACGCTTAGTCCCAGATGGTTGAATAGTTGCGGTTGTAAGTTAATGTTAGATCTGTCAATGCTTTGCTTATCTGCATGAGTATTTTTATCGCGATTTGTATTGTTCGAGTCACTCTCAAATGAGTCATATTTGAGATTGTCTGTGTTTTCCGCAACGGGCTGAGTTCTTTTACAAGTTATGGGTGGTGTTGTGTGTGGACTTGATAGAGAAATTTGTTTTGGCGATTGTGGCGGTTGGTTGTTTGAACTGTGCGCGTGTGTATTGGGTGTTGTTTGGTAGCATCTATTTTGGTTGATTAAGTCGTTGCCGTTTAGTGTTATCAGATTTTTCAGGTTGACTATTTTTGGTTGCGTCAACTTCCCGTATATGTATCCACGCGTTTGATTTGCCATCAACCTCATTTTCTTCTACGTCTACGATGAAATGCCTTTCGGTAGCTGAGATCCTTTTCGGAGGTGGCTTAGTTTTTTGTTTGAAGTGCATTGACTCAAAATTTCATCGCTCTGCTTGCTGTCGTCTTCCGCTGATCGATTAGTATATTGCCTTTCCTTGGCTATGGCTTGAGCTAGAATTTCTTGAATCCTGGTTCTATCGGCAGATCCTAGTCGGTATGTTGATTTACCTCTTGATTCCAGTTTTAGGTTGATTAGTATGCAGTCGAACAGTGATGTGTCCCTATAGTCGAGTGTATATAAGTTTTTGCTGTTTGGTAACAGTGTAAGCCATTGAATGAGTATTTCCTTATCGTTCGGGAAAATGTCTCGTTTTACGAGGCATAGAAAGAATCCTTCATCGTGGCTCCTGAGTGCTAGGGCATCTCCTTCTGTATATAGGTGATTCGTCAAGAATTCTTCTCGCTGAATTTGGGCGTTGGAAGCAATCTGGATTTAATTTTCCATTTTGTGGTTCCATGGGTTGGTTATTTTGTGTATTTTGCTGGGAGGCCCTGGCGATAAGTATTTTTGTGGGTTTGATATCCTGTTCCGGTATGTAGTATGGTTCCTGTTCATTGGCTAATTTGTATAGTTGAGACCTAGGCAGTTCCGGATTGATCTGGCCCTCTGTTATGACGGGATTTCTAAACAAAGCGTCGGCATTGCAGTTTTTGTCTCCTCCTCGGTATATTACATCGAATTTGTGGCCTTGGAGAGATGCCTTTAGTCTATTGAATCTAAGATCTGGTTTTTTGGTTGAGTGAAAATGCTTAAGAGGCTCGTGGTCTGTGATGAGGGTGAATTTTCTGTCGAATAAGTAGTGTCTGAATTGGTCCTTGGCAAAAACTACTGCGAGTAGTTCTTTGTCGTAGGGTAGTTGAGTTCACTGCCGTGTAGACACCTTGAAGCTTATGCGCATGAACGATCCTTGCCGAGTTCTCCCTGACTTAGAATGACTCTGGTAGCATAGTCCGAGGCATCCGTTGTTACTATAAATGGTTGTGTTAGGCCTGATGCTGCCAGGATGGGGTTGCTGCACAGCATGTCCTTGAGGAGATTAAATGTTTTTGTTTGTTGTTCGCCCCATATAAATGGTTCGCCTTTTCTGTGTAGTTTAGATAATGGTTGAGCGATTTTGGCGAACCATTTTATGAATCTTCTGTAGTATCCTACGAATCCGAGCCATTGTTTAACTTCTTTTGCGTTGGTGGGTTGAGGGTAATTTCTTACTGTAACTAGTTTTTTGGGATCGGTTTTAATGCTGCCACTGCCTACTATATGTCCAAGTACACTTGCTTCACTTTTTAGAAAGTGGCATTTTTTTGGTTCGATTGTTCGGTTTGCGTCGAAGATTCACTTTAGTACTCTTCTAAGACGTTTGCCGTGTTCTTCTAATGTCTGTGCATATACCATTATGTCGTCCAGGTAGATTTGAACTTCTTGACCTTGTAATCCTGCCATAGCGAGCGACATTGTTCTAGAAAAAGTGGCCGTGTCGTCCTTTAAGCCCATAGTCCATTTTATACTCCATTGGAACGGAAAATGCGGTGTAGGGTGCGGAATCGGGATGCATTTTGATCTGATAGAATCTTTGTTTAAGATCCATGACTGTAATTAGGTTTGTCGATGTTAGACTTGCTAGGATGTCACTCATGAAGGGTAGAGGATGGCATGTTCCTATGGTTGCTTCATTCAGCTGTCGGAAGTCAGTGACCAGTCTCCATTTTTTGTTTCCCTGTTCATCAGGTTTTTTTGCACTATCCACATGGGCGACGAATAATTGGAGGTGGATACCTCTAGAATGTTTTGATTCAGAAGTTTCCCAATTTCCTTTTCCATTTCTTCTCTTAACGCTGGTGGGTATCTATACCTCTTGGATTTGACGGGCTCGTGTCTGGATAGTTGAATAGAGTGTTGAAGGAGGTGCGTTGCTGGCAGAGGTTCCTCTTCTAGGCCGAATACGTCTGGATATTCGTTGATAATTTGCCTAACATGCTCGATCTCTTCTAGATTAAGGCCTTGTAGGTCCGCTATTTGCAGGATTTTTTCCACCCTTTCATTTCTCTTGTAGTCGTTGTGTAGTAGCATTTCATTTAAATCAAGTATTTCTGTGTTAGTATTTTGTTTTGGTGTTTCGCTGAGAAGGTGTCTAATGCATGCTCCTTGAGAGTATTCCTTTGTTAAATTGCCGTCCTCTTCGGCTTCTGGTGTAAACCAGGGTTTGGATGTTTCGCAAGGAATAAGGCTCACAATTGGTGTTTGTTTGTGTATCTTTTTTTCTGTTGTATTAATGCATTCGGCGAATATGCGACCTTCGTGATTTTCGGCGACAAAATTGCCGAACAGGATACCGTCTTTCACATGGGTTAATGGATCCCAACCGACTTTTGTTTCGTTATTCGTTGTGCGTGTACAACGCACAAGCAGAAATTTCTATTGTTTCTTCGGCCGCGAAGGGAATTGTTTGATTCCGTAATCTTACTTCTTTGGAGACGGCGTCAATTACGTCTGAATGCTTGATTAATAAGTCCCAACCGAGCAGCCCGTTCGTCTCAATGGGAAAGTTATTTGGTACGATATGTAATTGACATGTGACACCTGCTAATTTAATTTTCGCTTTGCTGATAGTATACGAGATTCCTTTGGTGACTCCCTTAATATGAAGAGTTTCTGTTTTATCTATATACACGCTGGGCCTTAGTGCTTGTTGTTTTATTATTAATATGACGGCTCCTGTGTCTGCGAAGAACTTTTGTTTCGCCTTCGATCAGCGCTTCGCTTTTTAACTTGATTATAGGGGGTTGTCGGACTGTATGTAAAAATCTTATAATTGCCGATTTTGTTGATGACAAGGACGTGGGAGCTCTTTCATCTTGGCGCTCGGCGCTAGAGGACGGTAATGAACGGGTTTCTAGTTTAAATGCTTGGTATCATAACGATTGTGGTAATTTTGGGTGGTTGAAGTGCGCTTGTAGGAGTTGCCTTTGTTGTATTGTGATCTTCGACTATCTGTAATGTGTTGAGCTTGTCGATCGTCGCGACCGAAATCTCTTTCATTCGGCCGATCATATCTGTTGTGGTTTCTGTTAAAGTCTGTTCTTGAGTTACCTGTATGTCGTGGTATGCTGTGCATATTGGTATTGCGTTCGAAACGCACAGCACTCGTCTGATTACATTTTGGATAGTTGGATGACTTGGATTTGCTTTGATTTTCGTTTGGATTATATACGATTTTATTGGTGCGTATGTTCCATTTTAATGTGTTGCATTCGCTGAGCATGTGACCTACTCTTTTGCAATAGTCACATAGTAAGGTTTCAATCTTTTTTTGCGGCAGTCCTGTTCTATATGAGTGCTGCCTTGGCAATACGTGCATTTTTTTTTTCTCCTAATGCCTCGGACAGCATTTTCATTATTGTAGCGATGTTTGCTGGATATTGACTAGTGATGATTTTCGATGTATCTGACTGCAATGCGTATTGCTTCAGTTAAGGATTCCGGTCGTTCGCTGCGAACTTGGTGGTCTAATGGGTGGGTTAACCCAAACATAAATAGCTGTAAGGCTTCGCTATTAGCATTTCTCCGACGAGTGTCTCGATCATTGGAGTCCAGTGTAGATGTCGATTCGTGTATAATCAACAATCGGTTGTTTAGTTTCTGTACTCGCAGACCGTAATCTCCTGCTGTTTCCCCGGGTCGCTGATAGACAATTCTGATTTGCGCAATTACATCATCGGCGATACCGACGTTGCTAATTGTAATGTGAGGTCAGCTAGAAGTCCTTCTAAACTCTCGTAGCTGACGAGGCGTGATGTATAACCTTCAGCAGCTATTCCGGTGAGCTTGCTAGCTAATGTTAGCAGGATGTACCTTCCGACTGCACTAAGTGCTTGTCTTGTCGAAGTGCAGAATAGGTTCAAATTATCTGTGTCGCCGTTAAAAGCTGGTATTAAAGCTGTTGCTTGATATATTGTCAGTCGAGCTGTATTTGTTAGGAGTGGATTCGTGGTAGGTATTGGTGGATTGTATTGGAGGGGTTGCGCTTGTGTTGGTTCGAATGAGTGAAATGTGCGTATGTGTGAGTTCCGTGGTGTGATTATGTCGTCGGTGTATGTGTGTTAAATGGTGGTGATTGGTTATGTGTGTAGCCTGTAGTAATTGTTTTTGAGCAGCCTGTATGTCGCGTAGCGTGCGCTCTAGCAGCACGAGATTTGACCACGGCGTTTGTGCAGTTATGGGTGCATGGGAACCTTCGGTGGTCGAATCTGATTGTGGTTCTTTTAGCAGTTGTGTTTTAGTTGTTACGCTGCTCGTGGGGTCGATGACTGGGAAATTTAGATTATAAAACGGTGACTGTAATTGTTAATTTGATTGGTCCGAATTGAATGCATTTGCGGGTTGCATATTCGTAATGCAAACGTGGTTCTATTGCTTAGGTGTTTAGCTAAGAAAAATGTTTTTTGATGAGCACTTAATCGTTTGAAAATTGTATTTATTTTCTTAAGGTCGCCAGAATTTATGGTTGATTCGAGGTCCTCGATGCTACCCATCGACCGGACCGGAGGAAGGGAAATTTCTCGTGTTTTGGGTGTGGCTCCGGTAGATCCTAGGTTTTTTCACTACGACTCCTACCGATAAATCCGGATGACGGCATATTTATTGTTGAATATTTGTTATATTTTTATTGTTTATATTTGTTGTTTTTATATTGCAACTAATAGGCAATGCACTAACTAACAATTTAAATTGTAATGATAATACAAGGATGTTATTATAATCGCAAGTATGTATCTATATTTTATTATTAGTATCTGTTTACTAGTAATTCGTGGATATTTTCGCGATTAATTAATTTTGTATGCTACACTGAGAAAATTTTTGGACCCATGCTGTAAGTGCTAGTGCGCCAGACGTCCAAAACGCGTTACAGTATTCGCACGAGCGTTTTGGGCAGATGCTGTACAAAAATTGTACACCAGACGTCCAAATGTGGCACTAGTGTCGCTCAAATAGCGAAAAATCCTCACGTTTGGGCAGCATAAAGTAGTAGTGCTGATGCCCAAAAGGTTATGTGCAGCAGCTGACTTGAGCAATTACAGCGGGTACCCAAAAATTCTCTCAGTGTAGAGTTTGTTAAATAACACGTTTGCAAGATAAGTTGATTAAGCGCGCGCAATGGCAAGGAGTTCTCAAAATTTATAAGGTTTTCTACTTACAGAATGCTGATTAAGTATAATTGGATCATTGTGTCACTGTGTCACTAATGTATATGGCGTCAGTTCAATGGACTTTGACGACTGATGTTGCGCTGTGCTGGTTACGTTGAAGATGTCCTTCCAGCGGTAGAGCAGGCGCTCGTGTTGGGACAGACGCCATAAGCAATGCTTTTTGGGACAAGCAATGATGTTACTGGTAGATGCCTTTGCGTTGGAGCAGACGTCAGCGACAAGCACAAATTCCTTTGGATGCGTATATGCAATGTGGAACGTGTCCCTTCGTTCTTCAGCACAATAGTTTTTTTCGGCGATTCTTCTGATAGTCCCCACAAGGGATGTCAATTTTGCTGTTACGTATGTAGCGTGGGTGGAGCTATCGTTGGTTCGTCTAGTCGACGAATTCTAATGAAGAATCGGATTATCACTTGCAATTCTTTTATTGATACTGAAGAAACCGTCAATAGTGTGACTTGTCGCTTCGCGCTCTTGTTCTGATCCTTTTTGCCTGCCCGAGTTCGTGCTCCCGTTCCCTGTGGGCAATTTTCTGTCGTTGTCATCCATGATTTCGGGGGGTCAATGCACTCTCCGTGCTTATATACATTAAAGTCATAAATAATACACTTAAAAGGATTCATTTTAGCGTTCACCAACATCTCTATATGCGATATTTCACGATTTTAAGCTATTTTTATGGGTTTTCCCACTTTTCTCAGAATTTTCAGGATATACAAGCAGGATATTCAGTGAATTTCGTACATTAAGGTCATGAATAATCCATACATAAAAGTCATTAATAATACACTTACAAGAATACTTTCTGATATTTTCCAATGTCTAGAAATGCCATTTTTTACAATTTTCAGCGATTTTTTAGGGTTTTTCGCATTTTTCTTTAAATGTTGGGGGGTGTGCGAGCAAAACTGACCACTGTATTCGGATTCAGCAGATCAAAATATATAGGGATTGGTCGGTCCGGTCAAAAGTACTGCCAACATTTTTTTTGTGTGCTGGTGTTATTATTGTTTTCTTCACTTTTCATATTTGGCATACATCCAAATCTTCCTGCAGGATGAAATAATGGGTATCTCATAAGATCAAGGTGTTCACTTATTGTAGATATTTTTATTGGTCCTTCTGTTTTTGAAAAACACAACTGTCTTACAATTGGAGGTTTGTCATCTTCATCAACAAAAGCAATAGCTACTTCATTGGATGTCCAAATGTTATAATAATGATTTTTTGTTAATTCATTTCTTTTGATGATCATTTTTACATTTTTCGGTACAATGCCTTTTTTCTGGCATCGAAGAATTTCTTCAGTTTAAACTTCATGCATTATTTTGTAAGCATGAGCGTAACATACATTATTCTTAAATTATTATCTAATTTTTTTAATACTTGAATAGTACATTTTTTATTACTTTCTATTCTTGTTTGGTTAGTTTCTTCATTATATATGATATATAAATGACCTTATTTTTTGTTGATCGGGATGCAGTGCATAAGCGTTGTGATAAGTGTGACCACAAATTCGTATCACTGATGGACCTTTACCAAGAAGTTTCTGAGCACCAAAGTTAGCAAAAGGAAGTGCATATTATAGGATTTAATATTTTTCATAAAATCTTTACTGACCATTGCCATGTGTTTAATTTCATTATGATAGTCAGCATCTGTAGGTAATTTTACTTTTCATTTATGACAACAATTTTAACATTCTTCATCTGCTGTTAATTCAAATGGAAAGTGTTTTACATTGCAATAATTACAAATTAATTTCAATTCACCGATATAATTCTCTTCTATTTAATTTAATCTTCGTTTTAATATAATAATTTTAACTTATTTCTTTTAATATTTCTATTTGTTCAACATTATTATGTTTCTTTAATATATTTTTTGGTTTTATATGTGTTTGATAAAATAATTTCCTTTTTAATATTTCTTTTTTGTTTTTAATATATTTTAGTTTATTATGTATTTTGTTTTCTGTTATCTTCGCTCGACTATTATTAATGCAATCCATTTTTTTAATTTTTCACTATCTTTTAGAGAAAATATTTCGAAAAGATTCATTAAATATATGTAACTTGTCGTTTAAAGCATTCTCCAATCAATTTTTATTGTTTACTGATTCTTTTTTTGAAATTCTCATTTTTCCATTTTTTCTTTGTGATTTACTTTTTTTTAACAAAATCTTTTCCTTGTTGTTGTTGTAATACATTTTCTGGGCTGAAATATTTTCTCTTTTTTCTTTGTAATTTTCATTTTTGGTATCTTCTTCTCTTTGTTATTCTTTTTTATTGTTAATAATAATTTTTCGTGTTATTCATTTCTTCTTTAACGTGTTGTTTTTTTGTATAACAAATGTTAATTTCTGTTTAGTTATATCTTTATTTGTTTTATCATTTTTTTATTTTTGGTAGTATAATATTGCTGTAATCTTTTATACAGTCTACTAAATTTAGAAATTGTTCACATTGCTTTCCGCAATGTAAATGCAACATTTTATTTCTATTATTAACTATTACATTTTTATGTATAAATTTATTAAATTTATTTTCTATTATAGGAAATATTTCAAACTTGTTTTGAATAAATATATTTAATAAATGTTGTCTCATTTGTTTTTTATCAAATATCAGATTGCAATTGATGTGGCAAATGCAATAGCATATAATCCGCAATTAAAATCTTTGTGCTGTCGCTGTACTGCCTCATAAATTACATTGTCATCATTATCGTCTAAAAAGTCTACTTTGTTAACCTCTATCAGTGAAGTAAAATTACCCGTAGACTCATTTTACTCCTCCTAGACTCTTATTCCCCGTACACACATTTTATTCATCAAAAGTTCATTTTTTTCATCATACACATACTTTTTTTTAACACTTACTTTAAACTTTTTCTACAAATATAACATTAAATTTATTATATTAAATTAAAAAAATATCAAAAAATTTTACAATATTTAAAAAGTTTAGAAATTAAAAAAAAAATTTTATTGCAGAAAGTGACTTTTTAGATGATCAGGTTGAAAAAGGTTATATGCACTTCGGGAATAAAAGGCGATTATTCTCTTGGATGAATTACTGTCCTCGCTTACTCCGTGAGTGCATAAATAAGTATTATTTCTTCAAACTATCATAAACATGCACTACATTATTCCGTACAGAAATTGTAATTTTTTAATACTTGTTTATTCTGTATAGTTTTAGGGAGGAATCACTGGTAGTTGTGATAATAGCTTGAAACTTTGTCAAATGATAGATAAGTACATACCGCAGGGCAACTAACTCCTGGTTTTCCGTAAATTTGTTTTTATTAATTATTATAAAATAGTTGTTTTTGTCTGCTATTTTGGGTCACGATATTTGAATTTTTAATTGAGTATGACACCCTTTAATCGAGAGGCCACATTATTAATAAATAACGTATCCGTGGTTGTGCGTTTGATAATCTTAATAATTTCGTAATAAAACGTTGATTGGGAAATATGTACCTTTACGGTTTCGAAGGTGCGTAGTCAATCCGTTTTCACCGCGACGGATGGTCGATCGGTGTTCGACCCTCTGTGTACAGCGTGGCCTTTCTCCGTGGACACTCTTCAAGACGCTGAATGATCTTCGGCTGTGCCTTACTTAGTGTTGCGTGAACTGAATCACGCAATATTGTGTAAGAAAAATCAGTGGTTCCAACTGCGTTTTTTTGTTAGACATAATTAGGTCGCTAAGTAAGAGAAGCGGGAGCGGAAGTGAATATAGGTGTTCTCAATACTTTGATGCATTTGATGTGATTTATCCGATTCTGGCTCCTAAAATGTTTCACAGGCACGTGTCTCGCCTTACATAATTTATTGATTCCCCTCTACGCACCCCTGGGATCTTAGATTCCTTCTTAAGAGGACGTCGAAGCTAGCATTTTTACCATCAGAGTAACTCTACCTAATGGCACATATTCGCAATTACAATTTCACACTATTCTTCGTTATTTGCCGCTAGATTTCAATGAAATTTACTCAGGATATATAAAATGATGCAGAGAATTGGGCTGTGCATCGAAAAGCGGCGAAAATTGAAAGAAAAACCTTTCTGATTAGTCTAAAACTGCTAACCCCAACATCGATGCACCCATACAGCGCCACCTCTTGGGGAATATCCTTACTACATACGTATAACGTACGCGGTTGGGGTTAGCAGTTTTAGACTAATCAGAAAGGTTTTTCTTTCAATTTTCGCCGCTTTTCGGTGCACAGCCCAATTCTCTGCATCATTTTATATATCCTGTGCAAATTTCATTGAAATCCAACGGCAAATAACGAAGAATAGTGTGAAACTGTAATTGCGAATATGTGCTATTAGGTAAAGTTACTCTGATGGTAAAAATGCTAGCTTCGACGTCCTCTTAAAGTTACCTCGGCTGCACAAGTGTTCATTTACATAAAACTTTTGTCTCTTTTCTAGAAATGCTAAAGTTGGACATTGGTGGCTAATTCCCATATAAAAATATTCTGTCTCTCTCTTCGTTTCTTCCTCGTTCCTAATCACTTTAAATACTAAAATTCTTATTTTCTGTTCGTGAGTTTCACAAGTAATAATTCATTTACATTAAGTTTTTGTGTAAAATTATACATTTATTGAACAAAACAAAAGATAAAAATCAATAATCAATACGCTATGAAAATGATCCGAAGACATGACAATTTCATTGATTAGTAATATTTATCTATCACGTTTCGGTTATAAAAAAATTTACTGAAGTCGAAAAGTTTTTTATTTAGATGACACAATAAATAATTTACTACGAATAGGCGTTATGTATACATAAGGTACTCGAAAAGTCATTATTTGTAGAACTATTTTTTTGTGATGAAATCAAAAGACAAACTTCGACTTATTTTAAATTTTAAGTAATTCAATACCTTTGAGTTAACCAAACATTTTAGAATATAGGCGCCGCCATAAATATATTAGACAAAGACTATTTTAGGTTGCATTGATTTGAAAGATGCCTATTTTGTGGTATTGATTTGTTTAAATGATAAAAAGGATTTCTGTTTCATCTTCAAGATGCCGTCCGGTCGCAGCTAATTTAGAACGGCGCCCATCCCTCTAGCGCTCGCATCCGTCTGGAGGTAGTACGGACAGTCGGGGTGTGGGCGAGACAGAATCAGAGGTTGTTGGAAAGCTTACTTGACTTTCTCAAATGCAGCTTGAGCATCCAAAGACCATCGAAAGGAGGACTTTTTGTTCAGTAGGTCGGTGAGAAGGGCGGTCAGCTTTGCATAATCCAGTACGTACTCGTGTAGCCAGGCACAAGTTTCTAAGAAAGTCCGGAGCTGGCTCCTGGTGATTGGGACCGGAAGCTTTAGAATGTTCTGAATACTGGAGGGATTGGCTTAATTTCCCTCGACGGTCACGATATGCCCTAGATACTTGAGGTTCGTCACGACAAAATGACATTTCTCAAGGGTCATGGTCAGTCCGTGTATGTGGAGCCTCTCGAGAATCATTGACAAGTGCAGCAAATGTTCCTCGAAGTCCCGTGAAAATATGGTGACCTCGTCGATGTAGACGACACAGAATTTCCCTATATAACCGGTAAGCACCTGTTAACTCATCGTTCGCTGGAAAGTTCCGGGAGCCCCCTTCAATCCGACGGCGTGACCCGAAACTGGTAACATCCTCCGGAGGCTGTCGAGAAGGCGGTGTACTTTGATCGAGCGAAGAAAATATCTGAGCTTGACCCAGGTCCTTCAAGGCGTCTGATATCCTTGGGATAGGCTGTGCGGAGTCTTCTGTGATATCGTACAGCCGACGATAGTCCGCACAGAATCGAGGTTTACCGTCCTTCTTTTTCGCCAGTACAATTGGCGAACAGTATGGCGAACAGGTCGGTTCTATTATTCCGTCAGCCAAAATCTCCTGGGTTCCTGGATGATTTCCATATTCTCCTTGGAGCACCGGTCTGGTGGTAGATGAAAAGCCTGTGACGAGGTGAGATATATATCGTGGACAGCACTGTTGGTTTGGCGAGGCGACTACCTGGATGAGAAAACACGCTGCTGTGCACACCGTGAGTGACCTTTGTGTGAGGTCAAGTGAAATCAAGGATACTCTTCTCGGAGATCAGCCAGGGTAATCCGAGGATCTCTCTGTCCATGATAGAGATCGTGAGGTCCGTCTGTCCGATGGCTTGACGGTGGTTTCCCTCTGCGGCTAAGTGAAAATTGACGGGCTGGTTGGTTACTCATTGAGATTCTAACAGGTACGACACGCTGAGGAGGTTGGCAGTAGATCCCGGATCGACGTGTAATTACTTCTCCATATATATTTATTTAAAATTATGAACCGGTGTAACTATTTTAAGACAAACTTGTATCCGAATATCTAGTTATTTAGACAATTTTTTTACCGTAATGCAAACGGAAGAAGAATGTAATAACGTAGAATTTACAAAATATTATTTAAATAAACTAGGGTTAATAATAAATTTTGATAAGCTTGAATTCATTCTGGAACGCAAATATTTGAACAAATTTCTTTAAATATTTGTGATTATTATAAATTCAAAAGTAATTAGCTTAGAACAATAGAAAAAAAATTAAGTATATAATCTAGTCTTTTGAGCAGAGTAATATTGAATTTCGTTCAGGACAAAAAATGACTATGAAAGTCATACACAAATCTACTCTATTGCTTCTTCTATGATTCAAAACAATATATTTTTAAAGTTTCATACCCTCGTGTAATTTTATGTTATATTAAATTTGACGGTCTGTACGAGCCAGAATATATAAATATTCTTAATCATCAGTCAATGGTGTGCTACAATTCGTAGCCTCTACGCAAAGCTGAATGAGTATAAATAATTTAATTCTGGAAACTAAGTAACTTAAATTGAAAATACTGGCAATTGTGGTCGAAACATTTATTACATTTATAATTTTGTCATACATTTTCTTTATCTTTGTATTTAAAGTTACCTTAATAATATTTTTATTTCCACAATAATATTTTCAATTTAAGTTACTTAGTCTCCAGAATTAAATTATTTATACTCATTCAGCTTTGCGTAGAGGCTACGAATTGTAGCACACCATTGACTGATGATTAAGAATATTTATATATTCTGGCTCGTACAGACCGTTAAATTTAATATAATCAAAACAATGTCATTTAAATTCGTTCGATATATTTCGTCGACTATCAAAAAATTATATTGAACTAATATGTATATGTAAACCCTTACTTCTCTATTAGAGTACTAATTAAAACTTTGAGATTTTCAATAATTATCTTTGAATAGTCTTGATAAGTGGACATCTTAAAATCTATCGTTATATTATAATTCGTAGATTTAAATATAAAAGGAAAAACTTGATCTCTTTGAGCTAATACAAATTTTATAGCCAACGTTTCGACCGTTACACACCTTTATACGGTCATCTTGAGAGCTCTGATAAAAAAAATTTTTTACATAAAATAAGAACTTTCCACTTATCATGAAACATTATTAAAAATTAAATAAATCTTTTTTATAAATTAAACGCTCAATCTCACCTTACACGAAGCTACAAACTAATTCTACTCTGTATCACAAAGGCGTCAAAATCTTGCTTGTATTATAGCTAGTGTCAAGATTTGATCGGATTCGTTAACGTCGCGATTTGTAAATAAACATATCCATAGTACATATGTTGGTTCTTCCTTCCAATATATCCTTTATTCAAAATACGCAATAATATAATTCACACTAAAAGTAAACGCTACATCGATTAAAAATAAATTTTAAACGAATAAATTACTCAGCTGTTTGTAAATATTTTTGCAGTAAAAAATGTCTTGTTTTCTATTTATACTATTTTTATGAAGATAGATATATAATGTTTTTAAAAACTCTCTCTTTTTATTGTTAGTTCTCTATCAAAAATTTGTACGTTATCAAAATTAAAATTATGAGCCGTGTCAACTACGTGTTGCAATAAAACAGATCTATAATTTGAAGTTCTAATGCAATACTGGTGTTCGTTTAAGCGCTTTTTTAAGCATCTGTTTGTTTGCCTGATATAATTTGCATCGCACTTGTTACAGTTGATTTTATATATAACACCAAATTGCTCTAATTTTTCTGTCTTATCTTTGCCTAAAATAATCAGATATGAGAATTTATGTGTCAAACTATTAATTGGAGCCCCAGAAAACTTCTTCAACACAAAATTTAAATTAGTTGTTAAATTTTGAATATATGGTAAACGTATCTGAGGTAGAAAGTTTTTGCTGACTAAGTTGCAATTATTGATACTATTGTCATTAAAAATTTTAGACAATCTTTTTTTAATACGTACATTAATGAATTTGTTCGGATAATTATTATTTTTTAAAAACTCTTTTATAAGATTAGTATTTTTATTATGAAACTGGGAGAGGTAAAGCTTTCCTCTAACAACCAAATTATCCACTATAGCCTTTTTAATATTTATCGGATAATGCGAATCGAAATTAATAGTCTGCCAGAAAAAAATAACTTTTCTGTACCAATCAATTATAATAATACAATTCGTAGATTTATTTTAAGTATGCTTACTCTCTGGTCTCCTAAAGCAGTGATAAATCTATCCATGTCCCAAATATTTAACCGTTCGAGGACGGGGTTAATCCATACGTAGACCACTTTTCACTTGGGTTGTCTAAAGTGAACCGATATTTTTAGACATACATTTTGATGAAAGAATGAAATTACGGATGAATATTTTCCGTCCTCTAAAGGGTAATATACGCACTCATTTTAATACATATTTATAAGAATGTGAAACTAATTACAATTTATGAAAACATGAGTCTTACATGCAACACGTTTCAAATGATAAAATATTGTATCTGTTATCATGGATTATTTTCTTATGAGCAAATAAAATTAAAGCAGTACCGTAAAATGAATAATATAAAACTATTATTAATGTGAAATTAATATATACATTTTTAAAAACTATTAAAACTTCTTTTAAATAATAATTATATTGTATATTACTATTAATGGAAGATAATAATTATATACTTTTTATCTGAATTTTGCAGCCTTCTGTGGACGATATGTTGCTCGGCAGCAGATCTCATTATCAGTGGTCAAAACCAAATCCAAAAATGACAACACCTAATAAGTTTTGTTGCCTGGAAAATGTTACTTCTGAGTCAGATAAACGAGTGCCTACTACTTATCTTTCTGGGTATGTTCAGGTTAAACTTAAAATTTAATTCCATTGATATACTCAACTTTATTATATATACTTTCAATTCTAACATTTTTCTGATACTTCATGCATTTCCATGTTTCTTTCATTTCCTCTAATAATATTTATAAAATAAAGTTTAATGACTTAATAGTAGAAAAAATACATGATTTGAACAGCGAACTTAATTGAGTGTGTCGACTCTCTTCAAATTGCTTCTCCAGACGCGATCAACTCAGTTAAATAATACAGGCAGATTTAGTCCTAAAGAGTAGTGTTGTACCAAAATTGGAATGGAGGACTTAATGATGAAAGTGTATAGTTACGCAAGATGAATAGGTCTAACCAAATATGAGAAAGAAGACTTATTCAACAAGGATTGTGTGTCGGTTTTGAGGATACAGAACTAAGACCCGACTCTGTTTAATGGAAGTTCATGTAATTGGTAGCATCAAAAAAACTAGCACATATTGATATTAAAGTCCCTTGTTATAATGATGTGACTGTAAACCAAGAGAAGTTTGTAAAATCATCAAAGAACTACAACGGCAAAGCCACTCCCGGGTATCTGCATGCAACTTATTCAAGTTCAACATATTTAATAATTAATTTTCAGACGTACTATCAAAAACTGCACAGGACTGAACTACTTCAACCTAATATGCGTTACGCACATTCCGATATACAAATTTATTTATTTATTTATTTTTTCAACTTGGTGCTAATCAGCGGCGTAGATTATACGATTTCTTGGGTAAGAAAGCACTTATGCAAATACATTTCCCAGTGGTGTTTGTATCAATCGGCTGGGGCTAGAAATCGTACTTGGGACCTCCAAATTACGAGCCCGACGCCCTAACCGGCCGAGCAATTGCAGGCCTCATGTACATATTTAGGTCATTTATATTTGTGACAAATATTAAAATAAAGTGTGGAAATAATTGTATAATAATTATGACCATAAAATTAACTTAGAATATAAACTATTATTTAAACATAAAATTATTGATAAAGCAAAATAAGAAAAATGTAAACAACTTGAATAAAATATGTGAGCAGAATAATATAGCGGAGAGATAAAATTAATATAAATTTAGATAAAGATACGGCTAGTACATGCATCGGAGAAGTAGCGCTAAGTAACAATATGAAAAGAATTTGTCGCACGCAAGCTAACTCGCAAAAAATTACGACATATTCAAGTGGAAGGAAGGAACGGAAAGAACGATAATATCCTGCTGCTCCGCTTTTGCATCCTAAATCACCCTGTCGATATTCATGATTTCTGAAGAGCTTCAGTGTGTGGCGGTAGGAAGATAAGGGATTTTGGTGGAAAATAAGCGGATGAGTGAATCGGTAAGAATGGAAAAGTGTGGATGAATTTCCATTCTAGATCAGCGGAAGATTATATGAAATGGTCTTAAAAGCGAGGTTTTCTATATATCAGGCACGTTTGGACTCGACGGAATGCTACCCCAAGCCTAGCCGGTACTGTGTCACATGTGCACGCTAAGGTCTGGCGCCTCAAACGAATCGCATGCATGAATTCAACAGCCGCAGAAATTTGATGTATTTTGCTGAGTCGACGTTGTTATGAACGACACAGACGTAGTCAAAATGTAGACAAATAAGAAAAATCACGGTTCTAGAGTTGATTTTAAGGGGGTGCCATACTAGATTATTACCGACCGAGTAAGATGGATACATTATTACACTTAATGAACATATTATGGTTTTATTTGCAAAACGCAAATACAGAAGCACTCGATAATCACATAATACGCATTTATACGAAGTTTGAAGTCAATATGTGGAGGACACCATAAAAAAAATTTGCACGGAAAAAATAGTCATTTTTCCGTGCAGAAATTTTTTAGGGTGTCCTTGTTGTATTGATCTGAAACTTTGTAGAAAGACATATTACACCATTATCTAGTGCTTCTGTATTTGGGTTTTATATTATTGACAAAGTTATCTTAGTACCAATTTGGCCGCTTGACAAATGGTTGTAGCAATATGGCGTTAAATACCATAATTCATACACCGGACTTATATCAATAAAGGACATATAATAAAAGTCGTGCTTATGCATTGCAGAATGACGACATTCTTAGCTTATTTAATCGGGAAAACAATGGAAAACAAATACGATAAAAAAGCAAAATTTTTTTATTTAGAGGCCACGGCTGTCTTGCATGCTCCCATCTCTCTAAATCTCTCCCTCTATCAACCACTCGCTCTACCCATCTCTCTCCCTCACTCTCTATATATATCTCTCGCTATACCAGAGTACGTACGTGCATGCGCACGCGCAATTTTCGGATAACTAGTGACGAACTTCTCGCGGTTCGTGTGCCGTTGCACGATTACCAAGTTAGCTCGGTACTGAAAACACGAAATAGTCAGCTGGAGGCCTACGCGGCCGGCTCGCGCGTCGAGTCCTCGGATTAGCCGGCCGCGTAGGCTATATTCGTTGGTGTCGTTATATTTAATTGTTTATGGTTCCCGGTGGTTAATTGCTATTATCTGCTTGGTTTTCTTATAGATTCAAGTTATGTTTAAAAAATAACTGATATATGATATTTAAAAAATTTTTGAGAAATTGTAGTTATTTACCTAGTTTGTAATTTTGATTATTTATTTATATCAATTCGTCAATGAAAGAAATATAAACTCTTGATTAAAATGTATCTTAAGTTGCTGTGCAGACAGACAGGGTGAGGTATCGCAAGAATGAGCCAATATCAAAAGTAAACAAATTGACTATAACTCGATAACGCTTGCTTGGATCGATCCGGCACAAAGCGCATTCGATTCCTTGATCAAAATTAGAGTTTAGAAGTCCTCCATCGATTTTTCGAAAAAACGCTCCCTTTTTGAGTTTTGTGGTGCTCAAGTGTATATTTAACTAACATAGCTATACAGAAAAATCGATAAATCTCGAAAATAACGTCGAAATTTGGAACGAAATAACATTGTCTCGGTTAGTAAATTAAATAGGTGTGAAAATATTTGTGTAATATAAATATCCTAATTTTCGGCGCAGGCGGAAAGGGTGAGATGTCCTAAGAATGAGCCAGTATCAAAAGTGAACAAATCGATTATAACTCGATAACGCTTGCTTGGATCGATCCGGCACAAGGTGCATTCGATTCCTTGATCAAAATTAGAGTTTAAAAGTCCTCCACTGAATTTTCGAAAAAACGCTTCCTTTTCGAGTTTGTGGCGGTAAAGTGCATCCAGTAGCTCGCGCCTCGGAGTGCATGCATATGCACTGTACTAGTGTGCGCGTTGGCGCGACTTCTTTTTAGTTGTGTGAGTGCAGTTGCTCCTCGAGATTAGTGTGTGTTATTTTATGTATATATGTATGCCGTTTTATTTGATTCGTGTGAGTGATCTCGGAGCGGAGCAGCTCTTGGGTATTGTGTATCGCGTATATGTGTATGCATGAGCTAATGTGTTAGTATTGGCACGGTGTGTGTCTCTTTCTTTTTGTCTTCTCTTTTGGGGATATTCGTTGTAATTTCGTATATTGGAGTATGTGGCCTTCTTTATTTATTTATGGTTATTGTTATATTAAAAGTCGAAAATGTTAAATTACTACGACGATAAATTAGATTACCATCGTAATCCGTTTCTGTTTCTTTCACAAAATTACGAGGACCCTTTGAACACCAGCAATTATTCGTGCAAGATGATATTGTGTTGAACTCTCCGCAAGACCCGTGATATATACAAAACTCAATCTCTCCGAAATCATTTGTGCATCATGACAACATCATATTGATTAAATAAATTTATGTAAAGATAAAGATAGTTAATACTATCTTGTCTAACCATGAAGCGGTAAGCATATAATTGTATGCAAGAAACAGTTTTTGTTCCATTATTACAATGTTTGATATTGATCGAATATCCATCGTTTTCCCTCGAAAACATTAAAGGATGTTGTAAATTATCGTAAGAATGATGAAGCTCTGACACTCGTCGAAATTAACTATTCTTCATCCACCAATAATATAACTTCATTAACTGCCCTAGTAGAAATTTGAATCTAAGAACTAGAAATTAAACATTAAACATTGGTATTAAATACCTTATGATGAAACGCTTTTTCACCCATTTTTTTAACACTTAATAGAATGACCATAACCTCAAGACATTGGAATAATGTTTCCAGCTTTCCGGTAACAGTAAACTTCAAAATTCCTATAGTTTCGGATGGATTTTTAATGTTTTCGTCTGATTTACAACTAATTTCTGTTATATTTCCAGTATTTACGAAAATAAATGTGATTTTATTATATTTTTCACTTGTCCATGTTTAATAGACATTTAATAGCATATAACTAGACTCCAATTTGATCTATGTTTATAAGCTAAAAATTAGCTTAAAACAGAATATAAGTTATGTTTTAGTCTATTTAATGGTTAAAAATTGAGAGAAAAAGCGTTTCACCGGGAGGATAAAAATGGGCACATTTTTCGCCTACTTTTCACCCATTTTTCGACCATTCTATTTAGAATATCTATTTATTACCTATTTAATGGAATACGATTTCTACTAGGGTGTGGGTGCATTTTATTTACCTATTTGTACATCTTCAGTTACTCGATGTGCATAAGTTACGAATTTAAAGTTGTCTAATTCATTACCATTTCTAGACTCAAGACTATATTTGAAACTCCTAATGAGTTCAAAATTATTTTGTAATTCGCTTTGCAAATTCTTTATTGCTTCATATTTTATAGCTGGATTTATATTTCACCGTGTTGTTAATTTTTCCGGTTTATGAAATAAACGACTAATAAAATGGTAAACTTTTCGCTGTATTTTAAATGTTCGCATGAAATTACATTCTATTATCTCTTTTACTCCATCTAATATAATTTGAAACTGAGTATTATACTGTCTAAAATTATCTAGAAAATGTTTGGAAAGGAGATATGCAGCTGAAATTAAATTTTTTATGGATTCGGGAGGTGGTTGAAATTATTGTAGAAGTACTTTACCTCCAGTGCAATAAAGGTCGATAGATTTATCTTTCTATGACATGGCAATAACCACATATTTTGATCATGTCTTCTATAGAAACATCTTTTATATTCAAATAGTTATCTTCATTATGGTAATTGTTAGCTGATCTCGGATCCAAGACAAATCGTT
Source organism: Theocolax elegans (assembly GCA_026168455.1). NCBI lineage: Eukaryota > Metazoa > Arthropoda > Insecta > Hymenoptera > Cerocephalidae > Theocolax > Theocolax elegans. The sequence continues at coordinate 53,690,801 of CM047425.1, forward strand.
GTGCAACAAGTCGATCCTGAGTTGAACGGATTCGCTGCTCATCAGGTCTTTTATTATTATATTTGCTTTGGCAGGGTGAGAGAGAGATTTTAGGTTGTATATTAATCCACAAAGGATTGCAAGCTAATCTGATATTAAGTAATATGTATCAGCTAAACAGAGTAACTGCGTGAGGATTTTAAAAAATCCCGCTGTCATACTCGCAGTCCCTTTATACCTGCAGAGTGCCACTTTCCGTGCGTAAAAAACGACGGAGTCGCTCTGCCTTGCAGCAGTTGATTTTTTAATGACGCTTTTATGCGCACTTTGCGCAACGTAGATTCTACTTGCAGTCGTGATAATTTATTGCTCATTTTATGTTGGTTTTTAATGAGTATGTTCAGTATTATAATCGCTAAATTTTCCTTATAACATAATGATACTACAGTTAAAATTTTGTAGCAATCGGTCCAGTAGTTTTCGAAGTTAATGATAACAAACGAAAAACACCTTGTCTCTTTCGATAATAGTACGATATACGAATATTGTTTATTTAATGTATTTGATTTTTCTAGTTTGTTGATTAAATTTTTTGTCACATTTATATCCACTATTTTGGATGCCATTCTTTTACCATGGCTTGGTTCTTTATCTGCATTTTTTAAATTCTGCCGATTAAATTCATGTTTATTTACTGTTTTGTACATATTAAAGAACAATCGAAATCTTACTTTTATTATGTTCATTAACTCGTGTAATAATTTGTCTCTTTGTTAATAAACATAATAAAAGTAAGAATTCCGTTGTTTTTCAACATGTACAATAGAATGAACATGAATTTGGTAGGCGAAAATTCAAAAGTTTAGATAAAGAAGCAAACTATGGTAAAATAATGGTATTCGAAATAGTAAATATTAATTTGCACAAAAATTCAATAAACAGACAAGACTTAATTAAATTAATAGACAGTATTTGCGTATTATATTTAATTGAAAACTCGTGAAATTAGCCAATTCTGTTATAAAAAAAGCTTGTGCGTCATTAAACGAAAAAAATGTAAACATGGGTTCTCTCACGATTCATTACTATATAAGCTTCGATTCGTATAAGCCACATATTATAACAAAAAATTTAGCGTCGTGTATACATCTATTTGACGTTTCTTTGTTTATAATAAGCCAGACGAAGCGAAAAGTGAAATCGACTTGCGACGAAATTTTTGTTTAAAAATTAGTGTTTATATTAAATAGTATTTCATAGTTCATTTTTTTTAATTGTTCCAATTACTTTTCGTTATTAGAGATGTATCGATTTATTAATAAGTAAAAAATTTTTATACAGTCTGAAGAGGGTGACATTGACCACCGAAATGCTATAAAAGGAAACAATCTTTTAAAGTTTTTACTTTTCCTCTTTCTTTTCTTCGTTGATTCGAAATGATCGATAAATGTCCATCAATCAATATTGAATAAACTACTGAGTGATAAAATCAAGCCAACGACATAATTACTCAACTTGTATTATAACTAGGGAGGAAGATATCATTTAATAGCCGTCAATAGCTGTAATTTTTATAATTTATATTTGAAGTAGATTTATCGTGGAATTCGCCACCTAACCAGTAGTGAGCGGCTGACGACGGAGGCTATAGCTGCGACACCCGCTTAATTGTACATTTTCACATGCAGTCAAACATTTGTACCATACCATTCGGCCAATATTAACAATATCACTGATATTCATTAGCATCTGCAAATAAAAAATTATTTTATTCATAGTTTATTAATTAAGTCATAATAATAAAATAATACGTTAAAATGACTATGGTTCTTTAAATATTATATTGTATTAAGCCCTAAAATGTAATAGGATATATAATTAAGTTTAATGTAAATACTATGTTTCAGATCGAGGTCAACTGGACCCAGAGAATATGGTCGTTTGGAATTCAAGTCAAATTACGGTTAGTATCAAATATTTTGTTCACAAATATTTTTTTGTCTTACCAAATGATACAAAAAAATTTTTTCAAAAACAAATGTTAGGTAATATAGTGAGTTATTTTTATTTAAAAAAAACTGAACACTAAACACAACACCTTAAAGTGTAAGTCTTACTCTTTTAAGTGCCACTGGCTTTATTCAAATATCTTTCTTTCTTCAAGATAGTAAATTTTTAAAATGAGAGTGCCCATGAAACGTATTAAACTATATCTATATATACCAAAAACTTGTTATAACTAGATTTTCAACACTAAAAGTGAAACTTAGATGATTATTTGTTGGTTTTTCCTTCATTTCATATCTTTTTATTTGAAAATCAAATGGCATGATTAAAGGTTGAGTATGAACCAAAATTTTTTACTTTTTTAAATTTTGACTTCAAATCGCCCGTGCATGTATTTATTACAAAGTATTATTTGAATTTTAATCGGTATTTCCGAGCTAATTTGTGTTGCTGAATATTTTTTCAAAATATTGCACAAAACCCTCTTTATTAGCAACTTACTTGCATATCACTAAGTCTTAAATGTTGCCAGAGGTATCAGAAAATTAATTAAGGAAAGATCGAGAAAGAAAAAAACCAACGTCCCCAGGTCGGGATCGAACCGACCGTCTCCTGCTTACCGGGCAGTTGCCTTACCACTTGAAGGAATTATCGAGAAATAAAGACTTCAAGGTACAAGGTGCGTGGACTCGTCGGGTTCCGGGTAGCCAAGTGGTAAGGCAACTGCCCGGTAAGCAGGAGACGGTCGGTTCGATCCCGACCTGGGGACGTTGGTTTTTTTCTTTCTCGATCTTTCCTTAATTAATTTTCTGATACCTCTGGCAACATTTAAGACTTAGAGATATGCAAATAAGTTGCTAAGAGGGTTTTGTGCAATATTTTGAAAAAATATTGAGCAATACAAATTAGCTCGGAAATACCGATTAAAATTCATATAATACTTTGTAACAAAATATTTTACGTTGCATAATATCCACACAGATGATTATTCTCTTTTTAAATTTCATAGATTTGGATTCATTAATTTTCATAACCTTAAGATTACAAGTTAAAATTTTGATAAATTGTAGTAGTTTAAAAGGGATTTAGATATCAGTCTGTTTAGTATATAAAATAAATGATTTAGAAAAAACAGTTGTTTTAAAAAATAACTACACAACATTTATTGTTTCCAAACAAGTAATAACACTCAACTGAAAATGTTCTACAGAATAATGTATGCGTAAAACAATTTATCGTTAAACCCCAAACCCATAAGTCTACAAACTGTTGAGCCCATAAATTTTTATATTTTTAGATCCTCCAGCCAGCAAATGTCACCGTTGGTATGATATGTTGGCAAATTTACAAACTCTTTTATTTTTTATATAACAACCCGTAAATTAACAGTTTTGATACCACACTTCTGAAAATTTTTTCACAAGTTAAAGAATATAATACGAATTGATAATAATATTGTTCTTTGTTTTTTAAACATTGCTCCAAATGTTATAATCATTTTTTAAGGGGCCAGACCCTGTTAACTCGAAATAAATAAAAAAAATTTTTGGCAAGAAGTTCAAAATTTTCTTAAAAATAAAAAAAATTCTGCGATAAAGTACTTATTAAGAAGTTCGCTTTAAGGTGGTTCTAAACCTTTATGTATTAATTATAGGCTCAAGAAAAAATGTCTATGCTTGACAGTTTATTTTTGTTACTTTATTTTTAATACTTTTTTGTTCTTCAAATTAAACCTAATCACTCCCATTTTTTTCGTTTTCACAAGTTCTAAAACTCAAGTGAAATACTTTTTTAAAAAATGTCTTTAACTTGATTTTGTATAACAAAACATCTCATTTTTTATAAACGTTTGTTAAAAAAGTATTCCGCTTATTTTTGATACTTGTGAAAACGAAAAAAACTTAAGCGATTACGTTCGATTTGATGAATATTAACGTAAGTAACCGTGCACCGCGCTAAGCCTTTTCTGAAAATAAGTTGTCAATCATGAACTTATCAGGAGCCTAGAATTATTTTTTTAGTACATAAATTTTTTAAAAAAATTTTATTTTTTTGAGATTACCCAATTTTTGAGTGTCTGACCCTCATAATTGTAATATTGAATTCTAAAATAGTTGTTGGAATTAATTACATTTTCTAATGCGGAAATAAATTACAAATGCAAAAATATTATTGTTCGTATATTGTTATATATTTGCAAACAAAAACATTTTATTGTTTTCTATTTCATCAGAATTCGAACATAAAAAATAAATCTTTTAAAATTTCGCAGTCCAACAATTAAAAATATATCAAAAATAAGTATTATTACATTCGATTTCCTATAGATAAAGGTATAACAACAAAAATAACTAAACAAGTATAAAACTGTAATATTTACAAACAGTATCAACACAATTTCAGATACTTATTTTTTACCTTTCTTAACATATTTATTACATTTTCGATTTGAATCTCTTGGTTTTCTTGATTCTGATAATTTTTTAACGCTACGTTTTTTATTGCTTTCAAAACCAAATATTTGGACATAAAGCAAAATGTTGACAAGGGGGATCGTACAATCCATTTATTAAACAAGAAGAACATGAAAGTGAATTTACATAAATTGCTTTTTTATTCACTTTAGTACAAATTATTTAAAAAATTTTGGTCGTGTTTGGTACAGGTTCTAAATCACTTTTAAGTATCGAATCATGTATGTATATATCGACTTCTGAAATTAAAAACATTCGAATTTTACTCTTATTAGATTCAGCGACATTTTTCACGTTAATAGTAGAAATTACATCTTGTCCACTAACAACAGCACGATAGCACATATTTTTAACTGTACCACCACCATCCACTAAACTTTTCCCATGCCCAGGGGTAGTGAAATTCCATGAGGCATAATCTAAGCCAAACTGTTCACAAAAATTTGTAAACAAGAAGTCTGTTTGAAAATGAATAATACTAATATGGGTCACAATACTCTTAACCAGTTCACGCACAGACTGCAGGTGACCCCAAATTGCAGCAGAATCATGTCGCAAGCAATCAGATACTGTACAAATGTTATACAAGATAGTTTTTTTATCTGTTCGTGTCTGTAATACAAAACTCCTGTGTGCAACGTGATTTGTTTTTTGCGAAGCTCCAAAATGAGCACTGTGAATTGCTTCTGAATATTTTCCATTATAATTTTGGGAAAAGTCGATTTGAATTATTGACTCAATTTCTTTTACATTTTCTTTTAATTGCAAAAGCATTTTAAATTGATGATCAGTATCATACACATGTTTTAAATAATCAGGGAAATTGTTGTTAAATTCATTGACCAAATCGCTAAGACATCTACTTTTTCTTTAGCCGTTATTTTTACTTTGTACATCATATCTTTGGCTCCGGATCTTTCAATCTCACGAGTAGCCCATTTCTAGAATCATGTTGCATCAGTACTACAACTTGAAAGAAGAAACTTATTTTTACACGTGGGGCACTCATTGTAAAACAATTTTTATTATCTCAACTACAAACTATGGAAGCTTACTTGGCGTTAAAAAATGTACAAGTTTCAAATAGGCTAATTTTGAAATTACATATTTCATATTAGTATGAGGTTTGCACATACATGTATTACGAGCTGCAATAATTTTAGGTACTATCCAAAATGGTTTAAGTTTATAAAAAGTAGCGCAAGACATTTGCAATAAAGCTTTTCTAATATATTTATTATACAAGCTATCAACGGTATCTGACAAATACCTTTTCCTTTTCTTTAACGTATTTTTAAAAATAAAATTTTTTTTCCTGGAGCAACAGAAGAATTATCGTATCTTTCTAAAAAAAGTTTCATACTGTTTTCCATAAGTTTCAGTGTACAGTGTCTTTTTTTTCGCTGGAATTTTTTTAGTTTAAGAAGAATATTTATTTTAATGGTGTTTAGTTATTATAGCACTGCATGAAGTTTTTTGAATCCGACGATATTTTTTTGCTATTTTACTTGATAGTATTTGAGCAAATAAAGATTTTTCTTTTTCCGTTCTCATATGCTCCATTTTATCAATTAATTGTGTTCTTAATATAATATAAGAATGCAGCTATTGTCTCACATATTTCTTACCTTTACGTTCGATCCTTATTAGATATTGAATTAAGCAGTCTATAATATTTTGCTTTCCATCGCTTTATTGTTGCATTCTTCTTCTTCAATTTCTTCTTATAAGTCTTTTTTTTCTTTACTTATAATTCTACGTAATTTTATTTCTCTATTTTTGGTAGCTCGTAGTGCATTTTCTAATTGACATAACCTTTTAAATGAAGTTTGAACTTGCTTAACATTTAAATCAAATTTGCATGACAAGCATCTCACTCATCTCACAATGCATTTCACAAGCATCTGGTAACTTAGAATTTAAATTTTCAGATTGATTGCGATTTAGATCAAATAAGCATGACAAATTTGAAAAATCACTCGTGCGTAAGTCACTTTTACTTGTCACAGGATCGTCCTTACATTCAGTTATTTTACAAGCATCTAGTAACTTAAAATTCAATTATGAGATACGGTTGTTAATGACTTCATTCTGTGTGCTATTTAGTGAAACAACATTCACGGCAGTTCGTAAGCTACTTAAATTTTTGCATGTCCTGTATGTAATGCTTGGTGAACTAAAATGTACATAAGAATTTCATTCATAATACGTTTTGAATATAAAAATTATAAATTCAATATCATTAAGCAATAAAATCATTTACTCAATCTTATTTGTTGCGGCTATTAGACTAGACTTGCGTGTACTACGTGCAATGCTGCTTAATGAACTAAAATATATTTCAAACTGTAATTAAACTTCTGCATCGAATGTTATGAACACTAGAATTTGAATCCCAATAAACAAGAAAATTACTCACTAATGAATCCTCTCTTTTGCATCCATTCGCCCGCTTTTTTTTCATTATAAACACTTTTTCTTATCTTTTCTTGCTCACATTTTAATCTTTTTTCAGCACGCTTAATACGCATTTCTGCTGTCTTATTCTGTGACATCGCAAGAAAACTACAAATGAGGAAAATTGATTTTCACGCGTAGAATTATCCGAATTCCCTTCTTCCTTACCAGTGAAACAACTCGGAGCGTCTTGCAATTGAACTTAATATGTTACACTACGAAGGCAACAATCCTTTTAGTAGTATTAATACAATATTATCGATGTGTTGATAAAATTTCATAATTTAGAATAAAGTTTTCGCACGACATTAATAAATTTGACTTTAATATGTAAGCTTGCGCGCGAGAGTACACTGTGTCGCAACTGCTTAAATTATTCGTTTTCACATCCATTTAATATAAAAAGATTTATTTTGATCAGTTTAAAAATGCTCTTTTTAAAATTCTTTCAATATATAATATATAACATCGATAAAGAGGCTACTAAACTCATGAAATCACTAATGCAACATTAAACAAAACAATCATAATTAAGATTCTATTTATAAAATAAAATTTGTATAGATTTTTTAAATATTATTAACTATCCAGTCTTTCAATTTTATCTTTTTGTTTTTCTTATTTAATTCTTTTAGACTAATTGGTAGCTTATTAAACAAACTTATAGCTTTGATATAACTATTTTTTTTTGCTAACAGTTTTTTTGAAACTTGGAATAGGTAGATTCTTATTTCTAGTTATACTGTTCGAAGACTGTGACATTGCATGTCTGAAAATAAATATTAATTAATAAGTACGCGGGAGAAGGCCTCGACGGTGTCGGTACACCGGAGGCTTTTCGCGAAACAGACTACACGTGTAGTCACGGAGACGAGGTCGGCCATGTTGTCGTATGCGATGCGCGACTTCCCCCCCACGCGCAGACGACGCTTCCCTTCCTGTATACATGGTGGTAGGTGCGACCTCTCCAGGAACATGACCCAGGTGAGGCGAATTATCACCTGGGGGGGAGAATGATTTTCTGTCTTTGTCGTCAAGCCTTGAACGAGCGACAAAGACAGATATACGATATAACGTAGTATTTATAGAAGATTATATACATTAGATATAAGCGAATTATGATAAACTAAATATTAATATTAGAATGTAATTTACATATATTAATTATTGGAATTGTTAAAGGTTATTTAAATAGAACTGATGTAATTATAAGGAATATTAACATTATGTATAATATATTAAATTAAAAATTCGTATTTTCGCGCATTTAATGCGAAGTGCAAATCTCAGCAAATAGTAGCATGCTCGGACGGTTCGTGCATGCGAACCGTGAGTAGCATTGCAACCCGTGCTGCGCTTGGAATATGATTCGTGCCTCCACGAGTAGAAAGCACTTGTGGAGGGGATTCTTGAGTGCGTATCGAGATCATGGAGGTGGAGGCTACATGTTGGGTGTTAGGAGGTGTCTGCAATGAACACCTGCCTTCACTCAATATATGTTTTTGATTTTCGCGCGGGCTGACATGTTGTCGTGACATCGCGGTTTTTCGGCGCATGCTGAGGATGTCCAATCAGCATGCTCCAGCCATCAAGGGATCGTGAGTGGGAAAAGCGTCGGTGTTGGAATAAAACCGACGAGATCCTGCGATCTCCTCCTTGCTCCCTTCCGGATTTCATGGTAATCAGTCGTGATTAATCAGTCGAATTGTATCTATTGACACTATGAGGAAGCCAAGTATCATGGTAAAAATTCCGGTAAAATTTATTTTATTATTATTTTAATTTGCTATTATTATATTTTTACTCATTGGTTTATCCTGCATTGCCCTGATCCCGCACGCCGAAAGGCAGTGCGACCGGGTGCGTGTGGTGACGACCTGAGTAGTTATTTTATCTTAAATAATATCGGCGCCACGGTGATGCTGACGCGTATCTATCAAGGTACGCGAGGCTAAACCGACGCCATATTAACGGTCGAACGGATTTGTGTACCACGCGATTGATAACGTTAGTAAATGTTCGCGTAATGATAAAATAATGTTTATAATTAAGATGTATATAATTTGCATTAGATATTAATAAATAAAGTTCGCTCGTTTAGTTATTCATATTCGGTCGTATATTGTTAATTATTAATAATGCCAACTATTTCCTATTTCCAACCTCCTCACGAGATATAGTCTTTAACATGCTTATTGACTAATATCCTTATTAATTTAATGAATAACGATACATTAATATTTATTAAAATACCGTTACAAGACATAAACAAATTACTTAAACTATTATAATGATAAGATAAACAATTTAATTATATAATTTAATTATCTTTAATCATAAATTTATTTTTATTTATTATTTTTAATATTTTCTTTTGTAAATTATGCAGCAAACTTATACTATTCATATACGCGCCACCCCATGCAATAATTCCATAACTAATAACACTATTGAACAGTGCATAATATAACATTTTAAGTGTTGTTATATTCATATAATTTGCAAGTTTATGAAAAATGAAAATTAGGTACTTAGTTTTATTAACTAAATATTCTATATGTAAAGACCAATTCATTCTATAATCAAATATTAAGCCTAGATATTTGGTATTTTTCACTCTTTTTAGCTTATTATTATTAATTTGGATATCATAATTATCCTTTTCATAATCTGGAACGCTATCTATATAATTTCCAAATGTAATATATGTTGACTTTTCTATATTTAAAGATAACTTGTTTAAGGCAAACCAATTTGCAATCCAGTTCAATTCTATATTCATCTTATTTTTAACTTTTTCCCAAGTATCTTCGGTAACAATTAATGATGTATCATCTGCATATGAAATTATATTTTCTTTTAACATGCCATTTACATATATTATAAAAAGCAAAGGTCCAAGTGTAGTTCCTTGAGGAGCGCCTGTTTTAACAATATTATTATGGCTTACAGTATCATTAATTCTTACTATCTGCTGTCTATTATTGTGATAAGCAAACATTAATTTATGTGCATTACCTCTAATTCTGTAATTGTAAAGTTTATTGAGTAAACAAGTCTAGAAATGCTATAGCCAAAGGTTTACTGTTGTCCAAGTTATTATAAATTTTATTGGTTATTTTCTGAAGAGCATCATTAGTGCCTCTATTTTGTATAAATCCAAATTGATTCTCTGAGAATATGTTACACTGTTTGAAAAATTTACAGATCCTTATATATATATTATTTTTTCTAAAATTTTCGCTAAATTAGAAATTAGTGAAATTGGTCTATAATTTTCAATTTTCTTCTTACTACCATTTTTTTGAATTGGTATAATCATTGCATTTTTAAGTGATTCAGGCCAAACAGATTTTTCTATGCATAAATTAAAAATGTGAACTAATGGATCCAAAATATATTTAATTAGTGACTTCAATGTTCTAGTGTTGATTTTATCCGAACCACCATTTTTTATTTCAAAATCATTTATTATTTTATAAACTTCTATCGGATCTGCCGGAATCATAAATATAGTTTTTTCATTGAAATCAGGCAACCGGATATCGACACAATCAATATCTTGAATTTTATTTCTTAATTTAGTACCAATGTCAGTAAAGTAATTATTCATAACATTAGCAATATCCTCTGTATTCGTTATTCTATTTTTATATTTATCAAAGATAGCAGTAATTTTCTCTTGTTTTTTAGTATTTTTACCTAGTTCTTTATTTACTATATTCCATAAAGGAGTCCGCCAATAAGTATAAAGACGTTCCAAGACGTATAAATCATGCCTTATCTTTTACTTTGACTAGCGATATTTCATTTGCAAAAAAAATGATTTTCGGGAAATGAAAGGAAAAGCCAAAATTAACCGACAAAGTTTCATTTTTAACATTGCAAGTATATCTATATATACAAATTTTGAATGTATATAGATATACTTCAAATGCTTTCCGTTGGCGTTCTCCTTTTTTGGTTAACCCATTAACGCCCAAACGACCAACATTTTTTTTCTTTTTTCATAGTCATTATTTAATATTTAAATCATGCGCTACCATAGTACTGATTTTTTTCGTAATAGTTTTGGATGTGTTCTTTCGAATGCCGTCGGCAAAATTGACTTAACCCTTTTTTGAAAAAAGTTATGATTTTTTAATTAAAAAAAATACAGAAAATTTGTTGCTACTATTTGATAATTAATTTTTTTTCATATTATAAAATGTATTTAGATTGTTCGATTCATGAACAAAAGTGCATAAAATAGTTATACTTTGACCCTATATTTTTTGTATTTTATTCTCAGATAGTCAAAAATTTTGTTTTTAATGAAAATACACGAAAAAGAACCAAATTTATTCATTTTTCTCTATTTTTGAGTTAAATTGAGATATCTTATTAGAAATTCGGTGAAAAGTTAATTGGTGATACGAGTTTTATCTTTTACTTTTTAGTGAATTGATAATAGCTTAGCATAATGTTTTTTCATTTGTAATTTTCACCCGTTTCCGGACATTTGATCGAAACCATTTGATCGAAAGACATTTGATCGAGGGACATTTGATCGAAAACAGTTTTGTCGAACGGATGTTTGGTCGAAAACCATTTGATCGAAAGGACGTTTTGTCGAAAACCATTTGTTCGAAAGGACGTTTCGTCGAAAATCATTTGATCGAAAGGACGTTTCGTCGAAAGGACATTTTGTCGTAAACCATTTTGTCGAAAACCGTTTGGTCGAAGAGACATTTGATCGAAAGGACATTTCGTCGAAAAAAAAATATTTTTGTTCCTATAAATGATTATTTATATATGATTACGAACTGAGTGTTGAAAATATAGTGTCAGCCAGAGTTAACCTATTTGGGTTAACCAACACAGCCAAAGTATGCGATCTGGGTATACAATATTGGGTTATTGGATTAAAAACCGAGATAAGCAAATTTAAACAAATTTTGTACATACAAAAAAATTAATATATTTTGACAAAATGTCATTTCGATGAAAAGGTATTTCGACAAAAAGGTTTTTGACGAAATGGTTTTCGACGAAATGTCCATCGACAAAATGGTTTTCGACGTAACGTCCGTTCGACAAAACGGTTTTCGATTAAACGTCCTTTCGACAAAACGGTTTTCGATCAAATGTCCATTCGACAAAATAGTTTTCGACGAAACGTCCTTTTGACGAAATGTCCTCGATAAAATGTCCGTCGATAAAATGGTTTTCGACAAAACGTCGCAAACCATTTTCACCCTCCATTGTTGAATTTGTAAATAGTCCATTGTTAAAACCTTTCCCAATCGACTATTTAGAAATAATGTTTTTTCTTTACTTTCTTGTGTGATTTATTAATATTTTTGCATGATTTTTTTTATGTTTTGCTTCATTGATCGATATGCTATTAGAAATTGAATGATTTTCTTTTGCTTTACTTTCTTATGGGATATTGTAGATTGATGTGCTGCATGTGCATAAAGACATGTTGAACCCAAATTACAGGGATCTACACCACAAAGTGTATCTAAAATATTAATTTAAAAAGCGATACAGAGAAAAGGTCTGATGTTTTGACTTTTAAAGAAAATTTTTTTTTAATAATTGAGCAACCTAGTTTAATTTGTAGTTTTTAATCAATGTGGATACATTGTTCAAAACATGCCTGAGGGCGTGAAAGCATTATTATTTCGAAACTTCATTGTTTTGTTTAAAATAACAATGTAAAAAGACTTTTATGTGATTTGTTAATATCGTTGCATGATTTTCTTTTGTTTTATTTTCTTACGAGATATTTTAGATTTGTGTACTGCATGAGCATAAAGAGATGTTGAACCCAAATTATAGGGATCTACACCAAAAATGTGATACAAATGACTTAAAACATGAGGCAGAGTATAACAGTTCTATTTCTCAACAAATAATTATTCTTACAATAATTGAGCAAACCATTATTGGTTTGTAATTATTAATCGAAAAAGACAAAAACATCACACCTTAACGTCATAGTAAAAGATCGATTTTAATATCTGGCAAAATCTGGGTACATTGTTGGTAACACGCCTGAGGACCTGAAGGACAACAGTATTATTTCAAAATTTCATTGTTTTGTTTATAAAAACAATGTAAAATATAACAATTTTTTGAATATTATATCCCTGAATAATTTTATTGACATTGCCACGTTTGTTGCTTTTTACATATTACAAAAATATCATGCATCTATTGCCATCTACTGACAAATCTATCTATCGGATAAACTCATTAATAGTACTAGTGAAACTAAATTATCGACTGGCCAAAAGATTTTTTTTCCTTATCACGGCGCCTTGAAAATTTGTAACGAAATAATACAGCGAGCGCCATCTATGGGAGAATACATCACTGCACGACCGCGTGACGTAATTCGTAAAGTAATGGTGGAGTGCAAAACAAGTAGTTTCTCGTCAGTCAAATCGTACTTATTACTTTCCGATTTGAATATTAATCTTTTCAAGTGTCTCGACTGCCTTCAGCGCCATTACTCGTGGTGTCGATTTTAGGAGAGAGCGCTTATGCCATCTTCGTCGTAAACACTCAGTAAGTTCGCATCCTATCAAAAAATGACCTTTATAAAAGTTGTAGGATATAAAGGGGGTCAAACTATAGTGACCTTGAATTTGACCTTCAAGCTGACCTTCAATGTCAAATCAAGGTCAACTTGAGTTTTTTAAATGGAAACCCCTATTTTTTACACCCGAATCGGAAAGGGCGGGAAATTTTACGTCCGAATATGCTCTCAGGTCATCTGACCTCGATGACCTCAAAGGTCAGATGAAGGTCACAAATACGAAATAATCGGATGGCTATGAAAAATCTTAGGTAGGGTATTGCCGAAAAAGTAAAGGTCATTATTTAAGTAATTTTTAACGACAAATTCAAAGGTGTCCTTAAATTTGACCTTGGCAGTGACCTTTTAAATTAGACCTTGAACTTACGTGTTGTTGTTTCTTGGATTTACTTTTAGCGTTACCCAGAAACAACGACGTGGACGTAGTAAATTCTGTTTCCTTTGGGGTGCTTGATTAGCGTGAGTCTCCTTGCCTCTCACAAATTTAACCACGAAGCAAATGCTCGAAGTTACCTCCATTTGCCTGAAGATACAGCCCTAAACGTCTACGGAACTCTTGGATGGTGTTTAACAAAATTTGTCTTGGAATCGCAGCGCATGATTCACGAATCCGATCTTGCATGTTGTCTCGCGTTGTAGGCTGTCGTTAAAAGACAATATTCTTCAAATAGCCCCACAAATAAAAATCTGGTGAAGTCATATCTGGGGAGTTTGCCGGCCAGTTAACCGGACCTCCACGTCCAATCCACCCAGCGTAAGTTTCATACAAAAATTGTCGAACAATTACTGCAAAGTGTGGCGCTGCGCCATCTTGCTGGAATACCATTCTTTGTCTGGTTTCTAAATCAACGTCTGCCAATAATTCTTGCAGCCTATCTCTTAGTAACTCTAAGTAGGTGTGTTGATCAACATTAGCCTCAAAGAAGTAAGGACCAACCAAATAACCATTTACAATCCCACACCATACCATAAGACTCCAGCGATGTTGGTGATCTACTTCTCTGTGCCAATGAGGATTCTCACGTGATCAATAATGGCAATTGTGTCTATTAAGTTGCCCGTCACTTTGAAATATTGCTTCATCGGAAAATAAGACAAAGTTAAAGAAGTCAGGATTATAGTCAATTTCTTGAAAGGCCCATTAGCAAAATTCAACTCGCTGTTGCATATTATTGGTTTTTATACATATGGGGATTGGAATAAATAAAAGACGACAATATTTAATAAACAAACTTAGACACTTGATTATAATGTCACGAGAAAGGATAGGTCTTCACTGTACGAGAAGCGGTTCGAGACTAAACTAAGAACAATGCCTAAAACTAAGAAAGCATCTAAAATACTACGCATTATGCTCATACTGCACAGATATGGACTATAAGCTAGTTATAAAAATGGTCAGTTAGACCTCCGCCGAGTAAGTAAACCCTTCTTTTTGTCACCTTTGCCGAAACAAACATTCAAGCTATAGTCGAGTGATTTTTTGTAAAGTACATTTTATTTACATTATTTTACTTGTATATTCCAACACATATGATGTACCTTTAATGCTTGAACCAAAGTATTTAACAAGCTCGACTAATAAATTTACAGAAAAATCATAATTATCTGAAAAGTAATACAAATTCTGTGTAGTGCAATATGATTAAATTTAAAAAATTTGAAACTACAAAAATGTATAAGTGAAAAATTAATGTAACTACATTCGATATTTGTAAAACTTTAAAATAATTTTAATTTTATTTAAAATGAAACAACCAGAAGAAGTATACTTACATCATTTTAAATAAAGCACTTTTAAAATCTGCGTCTGGGAAATCTGTGCGTGTCTCACAAATATTGAAGTTAGTTATTGCATCAAATGGAGTAAGAGCATATTGCAGAGAATTTTTATTAATATTTAAAAATTCATGACACGTCTGTCATACTAAAAAAATCTAATAATAAGGCTTGTGTTGCAGCGAGACTCTAAGTTGCACTTTTTCTGATAGACGACACCCTACGGATATAACGATATGCAACTTAACTGAAAGAGCTTGTGTTTAACATCTTGTTCATTAACGCGAATTTAGATTTAACGATTCATTTTCAGGCAAATGAAGGTGCCTTCGAACATTTATTTCCTGGCTAAATTCGAGAGAGGCAAAGAAACTTTGGCTGATCAAGCACCCCATCCTGAGAGGCAAGGGGACTCACGTTAATCAAGCATCCCAAAGGACACAAAACTTACTACGTCCATGTCAATAATTCTGGGTAACGCTACAAGTAAGTGCACGAAACAACAAAACTTTAATTCAAGGTGTAATTCAAGGTAACCAGTATTTGACCTCATAAGCACCTTATATTTATTATTTGACTTTAAGGGCATCGCCAAGGTCAAAATAAAGGTCACCACTGAATTTCACGTTAAAAATTACTTAAATAATGACCTTTACTTTTTCGGCAATACCCAACTTAAGATTTTTCATAGCCATCCGATTATTTCATATTTATGACCTTGATCTGACCTTTGAGGTCATCGAGGTCAGATGACCTGAGAGCATATTCGGACGTCAAATTTCCCGCCCTTTCCGATTCCGGTGTAAAATATAGGGGTTTCCATTTAAAAAACTCAAGTTGACCTCGATATGACCTTGAAGGTCAGCTTGAAGGTCAAATTCAAGGTCACTATTGTTTGACCCCCTTTGTATCCTACAACTTTTATAAAGGTCATTTTTTGATAGGATGCGAACTTAATGAGTTTTCAGGTGCATAGATTAAAATGGCCCACCGTGTATATTACCGACCCGCGGAACGTTGTTTTAGACCATCCGACATCCCCTTAACAAAGTAAATTTTTCCTCTCGATTTGTTTGTAAAATTTATTGTCAAAAATATAATTCTTTAACTAAAATTTGCATATTAGGCAGGAAAGCAAATTTCAAATAGGTGTGCTTAATTTTTTTTTCTTGTAATTATAAAGGGAAAAGAATTCATTCTTTAACTTAGTGGCACACTAATTTTATTATTTAAAACCACCTAATAATTTGAAGAAAAGCATACCTTGCACAGGAATAGCGAAAAGCGACTCAATTTGTTTTGTAAATAAGCGTAGCGGTAATTTTGTTGAGATCAAAGTGGCGGAATCGATTACCATGCAAGTTAATCACTGGATTGGTACGCAATCCAGCGAGCAAATCCAGGCACACTTGGAGTCGTTGGAGATGCGTACAGTCGGCTGTACATATAAAGAGGCCGAACGACTCCAACAGTGGCTGTTGTGCAATTATACGGCTCAAGAGTTCACAGCCGAGACAAACTTAAATGAGGATCGATTCAGTCTGAACAGGCAGAGTACAGTTTGGTTTGAGTCCATGGATATCCAAAATCTGGAAATTCCGGACCCGAATTCTGACCCAGATGTAGCAGAGGTGCTACAGAGGACTTTCGCTCTGGAAGTAGAAGATACGCACGAGCGAGAGGATGATGGATAGTCGGACACCTCCAGCTAAGAAACTGTCAAGGAAGAATGCGTAACTTTGGTATCCGAAACTGGCGCTCAGTTCGAAGTATCAAAGAATTTTACTTCGCTGTTAGCGGAGCAAATAAATAAATTATCGACCTTAATGGAACGGGTCAAGGAATTGGAAGTGCAGATGCACACCTTCAATGGCAAATTAAATCTGCCAAACGATGCACAAACTTTCAACACTCATGAAACCCAGAGCCAGCCTAACATTTCCATTTCCAGGACACATATACGTGTTACAGCCTGGACGAGACGGAAATTAGACCATAACAAATGCAGGTAGAGCCTGAGGGGTCTCAAGCATCTCATGCAGATGCTGGATGATCTTGGGGGAGGGTTGACAGACGGAGACCGAGACACCCTCTATGTTCAAGCTCTCCCTACCCTAATCTGAAGGACTTTTACGAGTCCGGTCAATCAACGTCGAGATCGTCCGGGACACCGCACAATGTTGGCGCAGTGGTTCGTAATTGGAGAGTCCGATTCTCTGATGGCAAAAGCCAGAGTATCGATGCCTTCCTTGCGAGAGTAGAGGATTGTAGCATTCTCGCCAATCTCAGCGAGGATGAGGTGCTGCCGTCCTTGTCCGACCTTCTCACCGGAACCGCAGCTACGTGATACTGGGACGAAAAGGACAAATAGCTTTCGTGGTAGGATTTTGTAAAATCTGATGACATGAGAGATTACATCATCTTCTTAATCAGATTTATGCGAAAACTCAACCCGTTCCCAAGCAAACGAGAGCTGAAGCCAAATCTATGGAAGATTTATAGGAATTGGTGATGGACGTCGGGCAAACGCTCGAGCGTGAAAAGTTGTATCGGTCGCCTCCGGCAGAAGAGGATTTAATTCTTCCGGAACTTGCTTACAAGGCAAAGTCTAAGAAGCAGCCAACCGCCAAGCCCATGGTAGCAAGGTAGCAGGCTAAGGAGGTGAGTGAGCAGAGTCGGGAAAACTCGAATGAACGGCTCACAAAAGTCGTAGAGGAAACCCTTAGGTTCCTGCGAACGAGTAGTCAGACAGCTGAGGTTAAAGTGGATAGAGATACGCCACCTAAGAAGAAAACCCACAACTCTCCTCCTCGGTTTAGGAGAAGGAGGAAGAAGACACATAAAAGTCCCGACTGACGGTCATCGAGTGGTCCATCCTTGAAGTTTGAGCAATTATCAAACTCAAGGAAGGAGATCGAGAAGAATTCCCTAAGCCGATCAAGTGCCACACTTGTGGCAAATTGGGGTACACCGTCAGGACGTGCCTTGACTGCGCCAAAACGCGCGAGGAAGCAGTTATAGGGGACAGCCGCATACCCTAAAGTACAGGGAGTCCCTAAGGAGGATAAAGTTTTGACTTCCGACGACTGAGATAGTCCAGTTGCAGTTGAGCAGAAAAGGAAAGGACTGATTCCTGACAGATCCCAGGAAGTCGGAATGGATCCGGAGACTGACATGTCTTAAAGTTAGTGAAATCGAGCACTAGCCGACGAAGTTACCGTCCTGAGGACGAGGTGCAACGACAACCGGTCTAGGCAAACCGCTTTTCGCGTCGCGAACTGGCAATGCCTAGCTCGCTGATGGTAATACTCATCCATTGTGTGGTTGCGTGATGATACCATTTACCATCGGTAAAGAGACTCGTGAAGTACGGGTTGCAATCACGCCGGGACGAAAAGTTACCAGACCTAGTGTTTGCTTTAAATACGGCGGTACAGAGTTTGACAGGATGGAGCCTGGCCATTTTAATTACGGCTAGCTGCCTGAGCTACCCGGCACTGCTCGTCGAGTTCAAGACCAGCTGACTCAGTCGGGGATGACTGAAGTCGGGGACTTGGTATGGAAGAAGAACGATGCCGTGCGCCCCATCAGACGAAGTAGAAGTAGTCCGCGTAGAAACGCGAAAGTCGTCGCCAGGCCGCGGGATCGGGCGATGGTAATTCCGACCGATAGTCACCGCGAGCTAGCTAAACGTGGTAGTTTGGCACATTAGTTGAATTATAGCGCTATACCAGTCCTGTTGACAGTGTATATTTAGTTCGCGATATTTACCCCCTCTCTCTCTCTCTCTCTACAAGTCTGCCGCTTACCGATTTGTATCTTAAAGCGTAGACCTCGGCGACAGACATAGACTCGACTGGACCTTGGTTTCAGACTAACACTTAACAGATTTGGTAGAGTAGACAGGATACCGCCGCCCAACGTGGGAAAAATACGTTTATTCAAATACGGTAAGTTAGACCTTACCGCTTAGCAGTCGCGATAATAAAATAAACATCCGTAAATAAACAATGTAAATGCAATATTTTATTTCTATTATTAACTATTAGATTTGTATGTATAAATTTATTAGATTGATTTTTTATTATATGAAACATTTCCAACTTGTTTTAACTAAATATATTTAATAAATGTTGTCTCATAAGTTTTTCATCAAATATCAGAATGCACATACAAACTCCAATGCAATCGATGTGGCAAATGTTATAGCATATAATGCGCAATTAAACTTTATTTACTGCCGCTATACTGTTTCATAAATTACATTTATTTCATTAATATCTGGAAAAGGTCTACTTATGAATTTTTTATGGTCTGCATTTAATCCTTCATTCAAATTATCATAAACATGCACTACATTGTTCCGTACAAAAATATTACTTTTTCAAAACTTTTTCATTCTGTATAGATTTATTGAAATGATGTTTTACTCATACCATAAGGAATCTAAAAATCTATAAAATAAAAAAATAATAAATTCCGCAGTGGAGCTTGTATCAATTGGCTGGGGCCGGGAATCGATCCTGGAACCTCCAGATTACGAACCCGATGCCCTGACCGATCGAGCCATCACAGGCCTATATATTTTAAAATGATATCATTGTTAGAATTTATGTAAAAGATCACTATCGGTTTTACCAAGTGTGATTGACACATGTAAAATTACAATTATAAGTCACGGTTTTTACTGTCTCGACCAAACAGTAAGTAGATATCTAAGAGATTGTAAAGATATCTTGTCATTAAAAAAATTGTCCTTACTTTATCTTGTTATTTAATATGCCGTATTTGAGTTAATCAAATCTTGCAGTGGGCCTATGAAACAGTAGTGGGATGAGTTTTCCACAAGTTCGACGGAAATTAGCAACTATTTTACAAAATAATATGATAAATTCAGGTATCAAAAATTGTATGGCACGGATTGGAGGGTACGACTCACGACGCGACATATGCAGAAAGCGTAGAAATAGATGATGATCGACACCCTTAAATATCTCTTGCATTCACTTTAAAAGTGTTATGAGTGTTGTTTTTTAAAAGTAAGTTTTGATAGATTGGTGGAAATTATGAAATATATCAACAGACATTTACGCTATCTCAAACATATAAATAGTAATAAAACAATTAAATGTATGCAACTAAAAACTATGTACGTAAAGAATGTTTGGAAGGCGGTCGATGAAGTTATTAAGGGGTAGACGCGCAATAAAATGACTTTTCACGATTTTTTTCATTGTTTTATATTAGAAATATTAATATGTAAAGTATGAGGCTTGATAAATACAGTCCTGAAATACATTTTTTTTTGAAAATTGCAATTAAGGACCCGTTAATGAAATTGCTAATCTTAAAAATGAAAATAAAAATCTTGCTCCGCTTAAACAGCAAATCTGACTAGTGCGGCAATCACTTATATTGAATATTTGTAATGTACTATTACTACAAATCAACAGTAATTGTATTGAAGTATAAGACTTTTATCCATATATTCGCAGCACTCAATTTTTTATTGTATATGCCAATACGGTATCTCTAATAATTACCACGTTTAACATTTTGTCAAACATTAAATTTAAAGAGCACAGAATAACTATTATATGAAAACATAATACAAAATTATTTTTATAGTTTGGACATTTAATCACCTTTGCATTATGAAGAAAGCTTAGACTTTGGGGTCATCATGTATCTAGTTGATTTATTTCAATAATTGTTTATGACGCTATTTTCCGTTAACCAATTATATTAACATGTAACTAGCAGTTAATCTTCTAGTAATTTCCGATTTACAATCTATTTTCTCTGATAAATTTAACAAATAATTTGTTCAAAGATTTATTGTTAAACAAATTTGCAAAATTCGAAATTTGAACAGATGTGTATATGATTAGGGCTAATGTTCCCTATATATATAAAAATAAAACTATGTATATTTTATAAACTTATATGTATAGCTTGTTTTATAAAAAAAATAAATTATTAAAAACAAAATTTTAATTATCTTTTGATTTCACACAACCGTATCTTAAAGTCTAACTTATTATAAATTATAATAAAACTAAAAATTAAGATGGATTGGCAATACTTTTTTTGTATTCAATTCTAACATAATTTCTAGTAGTGTTGAATAAAAATATAATATATTAATATTTAATAAATAAACACTCTTAAATATTACAACGGTAAGCGAGTTACCGATCAGGTGAGTAATAGAAAAGAGTGTAGAGAGGGATGCGCGCGCGACCAGAGAAAAGGTAGGAAGATCGCGCGCGCACGGTGAGACAGCGTGTTGTAGAAGCTGGGAATACCTTTTTTACGAGATAAAGAGAGTATCGCTGTGCTTCGTGTCTGCGGGTGTACAGTGTGTTCTCCCCACCAACCACAACGTCAGCGTGCAGAGTCGCACGCCCCGCTGTTCGATAAAGAAGGAGAGAAGGAAATCGGCTGCCATTTCGGCCATTGGTGCGAAAGACAGAGGTAGATTCGAGGTAAATCTCTCTCGGTTTTCCAGCCGTTTTCCCGCTTTACGAATTACGGAGATAATCGTGGTAAGTGGTGCACCACGTATAGACCCGCGTTTCTCGTATTATTGTACCCCAGTCTACCTGGTATGGTCCAGGTGACGAAGCCTTCCTCTCTTTATTTCCCTCTCTCGTGACAACTCCCGCCCGGGTAGATAGGTCGATGATTCGCAGGAGTCACTTTACGAAAAAAGACACGCGTGACGTAGGCAGCTACTACGTCAGAGGCACATACGTTACGCGGCGTGACCTAGAAGTCATCAGGTTAAGCAACCGATCATTCCCGGATCGGTTACTTATAACTTGACCGCTAATAGGTTTTAACGGATTGTTTTCGCACTTACCTCGGGGGTAGTCATCGGTACGACTCCCCCTTAATTGTTAATGTTAATTTATTATTATTTGGTTGTTTATTTAATAAATTGACTCGGCGAGATTATCTTTCGATTGTTGATTACGTTTTCCCGGTGATAGTCCTATCCCACGAATACCGCCCTCTCCGACGTATACTCTAGTTGGCAATTTTGTGCATAGGGCCCAACACACGGTATTAAAGCCAAACGAAGCGGTTGGCGTTGTTAACGGCATTGCACGGGAATCAAAGTGATTCTCGGTCGCATCGTGGGACTGTATATTTAGGTTGGTAAGTTAAGACAGATTGGGCCTAATCGGAGCCTTACATTCCCCAGTACCCACCCCGTTACAATATATAGTTAAATTACAATTTCTTCTTTCTAAATGGTACTTACAATTTTCAGAAATAGTTTTACCATAAAATATTGCAGTATAGTTATTGCACTATATTTTCTGGTAATTTATAGTAAAATTAACCTTTTTTTGTCTCAGTGCGATACTGCATTTATTAATTTTCTTTATTAATTAAACATTACCCCGTAAAGATAATGTAAAAAAGAAATATGTATAGTGATGGTTTCTTTGCCCTATGTACCAATTTTATTATTGACATGACAAATTTTATTATTTTTAATAAGAAATTTTACTACATTACATAGTTAAAATATATTAAGATATTGTTTATTATGTAAGAATTATAATTTACTCAAAAATATATCAAGTATTACTATGAAAGTCACAAACTTTGCTATTGTGCGTAATAAAATTTACTACGTTGCCTAGTAAATTTCGTTCACTTAATTATAATTAATGTGTTTCATGATTTTTGCTATGTAAAATAGTAATTTTTATAAAACTCAATAAACTTTGCTCATTCTTTTGGTACTTTACATAGTTATTTTTATTAAAAAACATTGCAAATTTTATTATAGCATTTTTGTGTGTATAAGAACTTTATGTTTCAAGTAGCCTACTAATAAAATAGTATATTAAATATTAGCAATTTTTATGCATAGAAATGGGAAATATTTGTAGGATGTACAAAGTGAACAAGTAACTACATAGCTGTGGTGAAAAGGTGTAATCTACTCATATGAAACATAAAACCAGTGTATTAGTTCATTGTATCAACTCATATGGAAGGAAAAATACGAAGAGTGTGTTAGCTATTACGCCACTTGAAATACGATTAAAGTAAATGTCTAGATGTATTTGTTATATGTATCGTCAAATCGACAGTAACAATCATGACATTGTCCACTGACAATCGTAAATCGGTATACTAAATTGTTTTCGTCGGAACTAGCGTATCATTGATTTCATTTGATCCATTTCTTCCCATTGATATTAATAATTCAGAGTTAAGCTTTGTGACTGCTCATGTAAATTTGTTTTTAAAGATTACTGATTTTTCAGATGTACGAGGTTCTCGAAACGGCAATTATAATTTAATTACTGGTTCCTACAACAGGGATAATCCTACAATAGAATCTTCTCGAAGCCAAAGTTTGTCACTAATGCCATCTAAGTCTTCATCGCAAACTGCCCCTATTGTT
The DNA here is from genome assembly GCA_026168455.1 of Theocolax elegans. NCBI lineage: Eukaryota > Metazoa > Arthropoda > Insecta > Hymenoptera > Cerocephalidae > Theocolax > Theocolax elegans. The sequence goes on from CM047425.1 coordinate 53,714,517, forward strand.
AATTTACCTGAACTTTCCGAAGATCAACTACAAACAGCTATAAATACCTTTCTTAAAGATTTCATTACTGAAGAAGGCGATGTTCAGGTATGTACTTTTGTATTAACATTATCGAGTTATCGACAGAGAAGTACTATTTAGTTAAAAATTAACAGACTAACTATTAACCTTTTGGCTGCGGGAAAATTTTAGTACTAAATGACTTTTTATAAAATGCAAAATGTATACACGAGATCATTGGATATTTCAGGTAGAGTCCCCACCCTGTCTGCTGGTCGATGTATCGACCACCCCCGCAGTCAAAAGGTTAAGGAAAAAATGTGGGAACACTACCCTCCGACATTACACAATTTATATTCACATAAAATTTCACAATGTTTTTGAGAAAATTTGTTTGAAAAGTTGTAGTCATCGAATACAACAATATTAAACACGCGTGCACGGATCATTGTGAATTTCGTATGATCATGGATTGAGCGAAGGCGGAGAGCAGTCTAAATATTAATTTTGAACTAAATAGTACTTCTCTGCCGGTAACTCCAAATCTCATGGTAACAACTGGCTTTGACATTCCCTTATCCCCTTGACTGGTAGTGTATCATAACATTAACCCCTTAACTGGCAATGGATCATATATGTACAAAAGAAAGTCGTGCCTAAACTGGCAATGGACCATATATGTACATATTTGAATAACTTAAAATAACTGGCCGTAAAAAGCTTAAAATTCAAGGAAAAAAAACAATCAAAATTTACCCCCTTCAACCCCTATTTTGAACCTTTTGGGTGGGTTGTTGGTTAAAAATAACTATGGGAATGGATTCAGCGGGTTTGAAAACCCCTAGAAAACATATTCACGTACATCTAGAAATATGAGTTGCGGCTGCCAGTTTTGGCAGGAAAAGTCAGAAAAGTTTTGCCAGTTAAGGGGTTAACAATAAACTTGGTACACTATAGTCTATGTGGCTGCTGAATCCATTTTGAAGGCTATTCTTTTCATATGGAACCTCTAAAGAGTTGAAAATAAGGTTGTGGAGTAAACATTTTGGATTTTGGTAATAAAAGTGTTTATCTCTACGACCTTATAAATACTTTAATTTAAAATTTTAAGTTATCTTTAATATAGAAATTATTTTAATAGTTCTGAAAGATAAATAATCATTACAAATTATTTTCATGAATAGCAGTAATATCTAGTTAATTTGTGTTATAGAATCTTTGCACATTCATAGCACACAGTACTAACGAATTTCGTTTTGCCTTGATTACAACAAAGTATTCATCTTCTTCTCTTTGTATTTTCTTTTATATCTGTTTTATAGCCATGTTCTAAAAATTTTCTACCTAATTCTATGCGGATAACCAAGAACTTCATTTTCTATTTGTGTAAAATATTATACCTAAGGATTGCTAAATCGTCTAAATGTACGTGTCTATCCACCTACTATTTTAAATTTTGTCTTATCGTGCCATATGATGTAATACACTGATCAAAAAAATATTAACACCATTTATATTGTTATTGTTATCTAAGATTTGATCTTTCCAAATTATATTAGCATTATCGAAATCTTCATATTGACGCCTCGTAAGAAGATTTTCCCATTAAAAAAACATTACATGTTACATTACATTATATTAAATTTCTTTATGAAGGTGTGCATGCGTGCGTACCTGCGTGTATGTATACTGCCGTCTTTTCGAAACTACTCGGTTAATATCCCTCAGCATGGCAGACTTTGGTTATTTGTCCCCCAAATAGTTTTTATTTTAAAAACCATTTTCTATTTTAAAAAAAATATTTTTTCAATAATTTTTTCAATTTTTTGATAGTATTAATTTTTTTAATTGGATCATTTGTACTTTATAGAAAATAAAAAAATCTGTCTGCTTGATATTAGGTGGACAAATTATCTCTATTAGTTTTTTGTTATTTAAAAAAATGATTTTTTGTAATATTTAATATTTTAGAATTAATCAGTGAAATGTGCTGAAATTTATGATAGAAGAACCTTCTAATGGTCATAAACTGTAAAAATTTCAATTAATTATATCGATTAATTTTGACTTAAAAAATAAAAATGTGAAATAATTGGAGTTTTTATATTGAACGTTTTTGGGAATAAAGAGCGTTTTTCAACTTAAAATATCTATTATTACCAAAGTTATTAAGCATTATATATTTTTGTAGATAATATTTTATTGCTCGTATCACTGAAATAATTTATTAAATATGTTGACAAAATCGTGGAGTTAGAATAAAATAATAACATTATGCTGTAAAAATTTCAAAATCTTTCATGGATTAGTTTTTGAGGAAAAAGTATCTAAAAAGTAGTTTTTATTACAATTTTTTTTTACTTACAGAGTAGTCTAATGTGGAACTAACCATATTTAATAGAAAATATTTATAGAAAATGTAGAAAAATGGAAAAAATCATCATTTTTTATATTTTTAATTGATACTATCAAAAGTGCTTTATGTCAGTTGCGAAAAATCGAAGAAGAAAAAAAAAAAGAGAACGTTCAAAAAATCGATTTTTTTATGGCTTAAATCTATTCCTTATATGTATAAGAACATATATCCGAAGATACAGCACTAAACGCAACGGGGCATCGAGCAAGTGCCAGTGCTCGGTCAGACTGAAACGCGCGCGCTCCTCCCCTCGTCTCTAAACTCGAAACTATATACCTGAAAAGGTTCAGCAGCTGTTCGAAATAATATTTTGCTTTCATAGAAGCGTCTTTTGAACCTTAGTATGTGTCATCGGTATATTATCTGTGTGTACCTGCTTCCTATGGAGCTGTTTGAGGCGTAACGTTTAGTTCTGCTCTGACTATTGACGAGTGCGCTTCAATATAATCATGTCTAGTTATCCGAAAAGTGACAAATCGACTAGTAATCGTGCTGCAAAACCCCGGAAACGAAAATTCCATGGTAATCAATTCACAATAGAATCAGACGATACAGAGTGCAACACAAGTAGTACTGAGAGAAAATTAGCCACCGCTAGCACCGAGAACATCATTGTGCATCCAACTCACTGCTATCGAATAATCGAGTTTGTCACAGTATTTCTTGCAATTTCTGATATCGTAATTTGCAGATCTTGCAAACAAAATATACAATTTTCAGAGAGCGGACATCGAGGCTTAGGTTTCAAAATTGTATTATTGTGTATGGGTGGTCATAGAGAAATAAATTCAGGACCGTTTATAAACACTGAATTCGAAATAAATAGACGAATTGTTTTTGTTATGAGGCTTTTCGGTGCTAGACGAGAAGGTATTAATATGTTTTGTGGACTTATGGATATATGTCAAGGTTTAACAAAATCAACGTATAATCAAATTGTGCAGCATTTACATACAGCGTCAAAATCAATGTTCAAAAGCGTTTGGAAAAAGCTGTCAAAGAGAAAGAAAAAAAATATAGAACATGATAGATCTGCTGACTGTTTGAAAGTTTCTAGCGATGGATCCTGGAAAAAACGAAGTTTTACTTCATTGTTTGGTGTTACAACGCTCATTGCATATTACTCTGGCAAAGTAGTCGACCTTATTGTAAAAAGTGCATATTGTCATTCATGTGCTTTACAAAAGAATATATTAGACGAAGAAGAATTTGAAGAATGGTATAATGATCATAAAGAATCATGCTCTTCAAATCACGATGGTTCAGCAGGGAAGATGGAGGTAGATTCAATCGTGGAGATGTTTTTGAGATCTGTTGAAAATTTTGGAGTAAAGTATACGAATTACATCGGCGACGGTGATTCGAAAACTTTCAATGGTATTGTAAAAATGAATTCATATGGTGATGATTACCATGTGACAAAAAATGAGTACGTGGGAAACGTACAAAAGCGCATGGGTACTCGACTCCAAAATAAAAGGAAGGAAGAGAAGCTTGGAGGAAAAAAGCGTCTAACAGAGAGTCTCATCAAAAAGTTGACAATATATTATGGTTTAGCAATTCGGAGGAATATTCATTCTGTCCAAGATATGAAAAAGGCTGTGATGGCAACGCTGGATCATTATTGTTCAACTGATGTATCTCCTCGTCACGAGAATTGTCCGACAGGCACTGACAGCTGGTGTGAATGGCGCAAAGCCGAAGCTACGAATCGTCTTGCATCCTTCAAACATTCTGCTCGATTAATTGACGAAAAAGTGGAGGAACATATTCATCCAATCTACGAAGAACTTTCGAATGACGATCTCATGACGCGATGCTTAGGTGAACACACGCAAAATTCGAACGAATCGTTCAACTCCACTGTCTGGCGCATAACTCCGAAACATCTCAATTCTGATAAAAGAATCGTAGAAATTGCTGTGTATATGGCTGCAGGAATATTCAATGAAGGATATTCAGCAGTTCTGCATACCATGCAATTACTCAATTTGAAAATTGGCCAGCAATGTAAAATGTTTGCGGATAATGTCGACATACAACGGATTGAACGATAAAGACGACGTTCGTCTCTTTCCAGTAAGGAAGCTCGTACGGCCCGTAGACTTGAACAACTTCAACAAAATGAGTTCCATGAGAAAGCTGAAGGTCTATTGTATGGCGCAGGAATAGCTGATTAGCGAATTATTGCCGTAAGTAGTCGAAAATTAACACTTTTCCACTTCATAAACTTTAAAGCGCTTTTTCTCGAGTTTTTGTTTTTCCACTTTTTCTAAACTGGCGGGCGTATTTGCAAAAAAAAAATAAATAAGCTATCGTAACGATCCGAAGTTTTTTAGCTTCAGTTTTATCTACTCTTCAATATGAACCAAAAAGGTTTTTGGAAATAAATTTCTAAAAGACTTTTTCAGCACATTGAAGAGATTTTTTTTTCTCGTAAAAAGCACTTTTTGCTTCAAATTCGGAAAAAATTTCAAATTTCACAATTTCTTCGGATTTTTCTTGGTTCAAATAGTAAATTCATGTATGAAAATGAAATTTTTTTTTGGCTTTCTGTTTCAGATCAAGATTAAGAGCTCTATCACTCCCGCCAATAGAAGATTCGGATTACGGATTGCCCAACAAATGTGCCTAATAGTCGACTGCATTTTGATATTTTTCTTTAAAAAAATTTTTTTATAATGTTCAATTATATAATAAAATATTCCTGAAAGTTCTCTGGAGTTGGTTATTTTTTTCTATCTTAAAAAAATTCCCTAAAAATCGTTTTTTTAGGCCTTCCAAAGCAGGATAACCCCTTAAAATAAAATTGATGGTAGATGGCGGAAAAGGTTTCTTTTAACTTTTATTATCAGCTATAACAGATGAAGATAATCAAAATCAAAACAACAAAAGCGCTTCGTACTCGGATGGGGGAAGCGTAGCAAAAAATACAATTATAATAGCGTGTATCGATTAATTTTACTGGCAATTGTGCCGAAGATAAAAGAGACGTATGAAAACTTAAAAATTTTATTTGAGTTAACGCAGGTGAATCAGATACCTCATAAATTCATCGCAGATTTTAAGCATTTATTAATTGCTATTGGACAACAAACTGCATCAGCCACGTATCCTTGTCCATATTGCTACATTACTTTAAGTGAACTACAACCACGCAATTCAACGAAGAATTCAACAGTGATTCGAATGATGATGTTATTATTTTAAAAACATTCAATGATTTGACACAAGACTATTTAAAATTCAAAAGCGAAGAGAAAAGAAAACTAGCAAGGGAATTTTACAGTATGGTTAATTACCCTCTTTTGGTAGCAGAAGGAGATGAAGAAGACGCCAATATGTACGTTCTTGAGAAGTGCCCTCTTCCGGAATTGCATTTATTGCAAGGATTGGTCAATCACTTATTTTGCAAGGGTGTACTTCCGGCTGTAGGTCATGAAAATGCTGTGCTTTGGCCGAAAAAATTAAAACTAGTTGCTAAAAACTACGATGGTGAAATTTTCGAGGGTAATGCATGCAGACTGCTGATAAAAAATGCTGATGGATTAAACGACCCTGAAATTTATAAAGGAGGTGGACCTTTTCGATTGCAGCCTTTCATCGCCACATTTAAGGCAATGAATAAGATTGTAGAAACTTGCTTTTCTACAAAAGAGGCTGATACGAGCGAACTGGATAAAAATTTAAGAGAATGACGCACAGCTTTTGATAGTACGGGAGTATCAAAGACATTAAAAATCCATGTTCTTTTAGATCATTTGAAGGATAGCCTTCTGTACTTAAGCAATGATGGCTTGGACGTATGGTCTGAGCAAGCGGGCAATCAGTTCACGGAGAATTCTCAATGTATAGGGAAAGATTCAAAATAGACGCTATTAATGATCCATCTTTCATAGAGCGTTTATTTAAAGCAGTGGTTGCGTTTTCTTCCCACCACTTATAAAAATTTATTACTAAAAATGAGATAATTTAGTTATATGCGTGTATGTACAGTGGATTAGGCCTATAGGGGAGACCACTTTAAAAAACGCGCCTTGATATTTATCTTATAGACGGTATGGTAATAATATCTATATATTATGTCTATACTATATCTTATGAAGAGATAAACTACGTAAAAAGTGAAAAGTATGCATATTTTCGAAACAGGATCAGCTAGGATTTCAATTCAAACGGTTTTTTCATCATAAAGTAATAAGGAATCAAATGCCACTTCCAGTTTTCTTTGTCATTTTAATGCAGCCCATCTCTGGTTCAAGCCTAGTGTGTATAGAGATTATGTTTGAGATTTTCTTTTTAATATTTTCAGAGTATTTTCATATAAGTTACACTTTTGTACTTATAATTTACTTAAAATATATATTTAAGACATGTTTCTACTGCATCTTGAAGCTGTTGTTGTGTTAAGTAATTGTAGTATGAGAAATAATGCGTTACATTCAAATGTCGGCATAGTATAGGATTCTTTTCAGGTATAGCAACCCCTTAACTCTTTGATACACACATTTTACTGTTTGATGAATTTACTTAAAAATTCTTACTCAAGGGTTTTCGTGATTGCTGAATATGAGTCCGGCATTACATTTTCGAAATTCCTCATCCAAAATAACGGATCCAGTTGGCGGATATCAATTTTTTGCATTTTTAATTCTATGTTCGTGAAACTTCGTACACAACAGTTTTTGGAATTGCTAACTAAGAATCTGACATTAAATTTATCAAATTCCTCATCCAAGATCATGGAAAAAATCCTTGCATACGAAGTCTCACGAACTTACAGATAAATGTACGTTTGAAGGTATGTTGGCAATACATTGCAAATTGTCGTGGCAACATATTGGCAATATGTTTGCAATAACTATTGCCCATTGCTCGGCAATATAGTGGCAATAGTTTATATTTTTACGCGGGATGCGACAGAAATTTATCAACATAGTTGTTGCATATTTTTTTAAAATTGTAAAAACAATTATTACGATAAATATATTAGATTTGATGAGCAGCGTAGATTACTTGGACATAGAAAAATATTTTTCAATATAATTTTAATACTATGCGAAATAAATTTTTAATTAATATAATACAATATACCTACTTATTATTATTAATAACTAATATATGTAAGTGTAAGTATCTATAGTTTATTGTAAAAATCATTAAAATATCATATTAGAAAGTTTGGTATACACAAAAAGTGTGAAAACGTAATCATGTGCGAGCGTGAGTGCGTACATCGAGCTTGGAATTTCATTTCAGTAAGCACCAAATATGCGCCACGCTAAATTTGCAATAAATTTGTATCTAATAGAGATATTTCAACAAACCAGAATTGAGCATATTTGCCTTGACATAAGCTTTCTTCTCATCTGGGTTAAATGTCGTAATTATTATTAGAATCAATTTTATACCGTTATAAACAAATTAGTTTCCATATTTTTAGCTTAATTTATTGCTTTTTGCAAGTCATAATAACATTTAGTACATGCATTTAATAACTGTTTTTCATTTGCATGTTAGAATAATAACTATTTTATCGAAAGCAAGTTATAGAATTCAAAAATATTTGCCGTGGCATATGAGAAGGCGACGAATCCATACCTGGCGCCTAGACTAATAGAGGATAATAACGTGTACCACTGCACATAATGAGAATACTATTTTTTCTTTCAATAGACCCCATGTAATAGAAGGTGAAGTTAACAGCGTCGAGACAACTTGAAACAGTCGCAGGATTAACATTAAAACATTCGTAGGTAAAGGTGATTTTAATGCGTGAATTGGCGCTATAAACCAAGTGGGGTCTGGTTATGTAAATCTTAATATGCGTTAGTTAAATGTTAACCTTTTGGCTGCGGGAAAATTTTAGTACTAAACGACCTTTTATAAAATGCAAAATGTATATATGAGATCATTGGATATTTCAGGGAGAGTTCCCACCCTGACTGCTGGTCGATAAATCGACCACCCCCGCAGGCAACGTAAAGTACAATGTAAAATTTTTTTCTCATTTTCCAGGAAAACTCTAGAGGGTATTTCTATGTAATTTCTCGCGCTGAACATGAAAAAAATAGTAAAAAAATCCTAGAGATACTTTTGACCTTGAAAATCTATTTTTCAAGGTCAAATTTTTTTTCTAGCATATATAGAATTTTTTGAAGATTTTCGTAAATAGTGTCATGGACTCAATAAAAAAAAATTCTGAAAAAAATAGCTGAGGTATCATTGATCTTAAAAATTTACATTCAAGGTCGCATTCACTTCTGATACAAGTGCAACAAACATCTGCTACATTTGTCAAGATATCAAGAAATATTCTGACACTCACTCTTAGCATAACGTAGGATCAACGGCGTGGACGTGGCGAAAAGGTGATCCCATTGGGTTGCTTGATTTTTGGGAGTCCCCTTGCCTCTCACGTTTTGGGGTACTTGATTTTCGTGAGTCACCTTGCCTCTCACGCTTCGGGGTGCTTGATTTCCGTGAGTCCCCTTGCCTCTCACGTAGGAATGATTGGCTCTACGGTAATGTTTCCATAATAATAGACTTTCATCTATGCACAGATTTTTTCCTGGAGTAAGAACTGCTGAAAATTTGCTTTGTACGTGTTCTAATACTGGCTGTATTTTCACTAAAGGATGATTTTCGATTTCTTCATTATTACGACAATGTAAACATCGTAGGATATGAATATATCTATCGCGAGGCATTATTTGGCCAAAAATTGGAGTGTGTAGCAAAAGTTCTGTGGACCAATTACTTTGTAAATCGCCTTTACAGACATGGCCCAATAGAATGGAAAGGCCTAGAGAAGTTTCCAATTCTGTTTTTGTGACAGGGGACTAAGCTTTCATGTGGGAAGAACGAGTTATGGGATTTTGAGTTGCGTAACGATTGGTTTCCTCTACAATTTTTTTGAGCAAAGAAGAATCACAAAAGTAATTGAAATAATCAATTGGTGTATTTCCTGAAAAAGAGATATTCGAATTTATTTTGGAGCTACCTTGAAAATCTTTGATTGATGGATAAAAATACGGGTCCTCAGACAATTCAGTTTCCTTATAAGAAAAGTCTTCCAATTTGTCTTCCCCGATGTCTTCATTTTTTGGTTCGGACTCGCCACTACTCCAAGCTTCATGTTCAGCCATTTTATAGAAGATAGAATATTACACTATGCAATAGTGTAATTTTCAAAAAGTGAAAATAGTAAAAATTATATACTGTGCAAATCCTGGAGACTAATAAGTTATGCATGAGAAGTATCAATCTGCATCGTATTATAAATTTATAAATATGAATGAATAAAAAATAAATTAATTTTTTGAGATTAAAATATTTTTGAAGATTAGACGAGTTTCTGCAATAAGTGATGACATTTATTTCGTACCCAGTTGACGAACAACAAAGATATACCAACTCCCAGACCGAAATAGTAAAAAACGGATTTTGTGTTTACGTCATTGATTTTAGATCACGCTGAAAATGAATGCCGCAGCATTTTATGTAACCTTCAAAAATAAGGTTGAAGCTCGATATTTTGTTTTGGAAACTAAAATTTCATCGCGAAATAGACATTTTCATTAACAAAGGTAATTTTAGGATTTTTTTACTTTTCTTCCCGTTTTGACCTCATCAATAACGCTAAAAAGCTAGATCGAACTTGCGCTTATGCAAATGAAATACAATACGACCTTGACTGTAAATTTTCTAGTTCACGTCAAGTCATATGATGAAAACTTAAAATCGCACTAAATTTTGAAAACAGGCTGGAAATATCTCTTAGAAAATAGATAAAAATTTGTAGGTGTTAAGAATAATTTGACTAACAAGGAGAGGTCACACCCTCTGGGAAACGGATACTTACCAAACTCTTGGATATGGTTTCTTCTATACAAATATGCAGAATGCCGGAGTTTTAGTGTCCAATGCGCTTTCTTACGATAGATATAAGCAATCGATGAAAAATTTCGGCAAAGACACCATTGAGTTTGATCGCTTATAACTCGGAAACAATTGAAGGTGTACATATAAACTAAATATTAAAAGAAAGCTGAGGTCGATTAGATACGTTTTGAAAAAAAGGAAGCTCAAATGTTTTAATATGGTTAAAAGTTATGAGAGAAATAAGAATTAGATGAAATTTTGGCCTAAAAAAATCATTAAATTGTACCTCTAAATTTTCGATAAAATTTTTGCTAATTCTTATTGTTCCCATAAATTTTGACTATGTTAAGATATTTAAGCTTCTTTTTTTCAAAACGTATCTACTTGATCTCAGCTTCTGGTCGATTGATTAATTATTTTGCAAATCATCCAACTCAACAAAAAAAGAATTTTATGTATAATTTAGTAGACAGAGCTTTTTTATTATCAGATGTACGATATCACACAACAAATTTAAATATTGTAAAAAATCTACTTCTCGACAATGACTACAATATCAAATTTATTAAACAAAATATTCACTTTCGTCTAAATAAGTTAAAATTTATAAGGAATATTGAATCTACTTCTAGAATTAAACGTCTTGTTTATTTACCATTATCTTTTTTCCTTAGTTCAAAAATGTTTGAATTCAATTATTAAACTGGGTAAAGATGGTACAAACAAGTTTGAACAGATGAATGTTGTTTATAAATTAAATTGTAAAGACTATCCTGCATCTTACGTCGGTGAAACTAAACGTTTACTTAAGACGAGGATCAATGAACACATAAAGAATAACAATACTGAATCAGTTATTAATCAACATATGGTTTTAAATAAACATGAATTTCATTGGGATGGTGTTAATATTGTCGATAGGGAGATCAATTACAAAAAGCGTCTTATTTCAGAAATGTTACACATTAAACTTGATGTAAATAATATTAATAAGGAACACGATATTAGATTTTTAAATAGTTGTTATTTCCCGGTTCTCAGAAATTTAAATGCCTGATTTGACAGTTGTACAGTGGTTACGTTAGATTACCTTTGGCGATATATATATATGTATATATATATATATATATATATATATATATATATATATATATATATGGGTGGTTCTCTGTGACATCGAAGATGAAAAAAATAAATATTGCTATAACTGTGGGAATATGTTTTAGAGGTATCCAGTAGTTCTCCTGAATTTTTTCAGATTTTTTTTGGGCCATTATTTTAAGTTACAGAGAGTCAAAGTTGACATTTTAGCACTTTTTTGCATTATATGCCCATTTTCATGAATTTTTAGCTCCCAGGGGATGCATTTTTCACTAAAAACATAAGTATGACTTTTTTTGTAAAATTTTCCGAACTTTTCATTAAAAATACTTTTAAAGACATAAATGTATGCTGTCACACTCTTGTAAGCCATTTAAACCTTAAATAGTGAAAATCAGCAATTCTGCTCCGGACTGTGGTAACCTAATACTGTCTAAAAGATGTCTTTTTATAGTCAGAAACTGCCTAAAAATTTCCAGAGTGGGTCTAAATCATTAAGATCACTTATGGTCAAAATATCCGGGAAAAGTGCCCAAAATATTAATAGAAATGTATATTTGTTGCCTTATAACGATGAATCTATTAGCATGATCATTACAAAAAAATTTGTGCACTTACCTTGGAGTGGTAGAAAAGTATCTTCACTTGTTTCAGTATCCATCTAATCCCCTGTAAGCTGCTAAAAATACAATTATAAAAAATTATTTTTAAAACATTTATAATGCTGGATTTTTAGTTTTACATCCATTACAAGAATTATAATACTAATCTGAAGGATTCCTATAAAAGTATCAACATTATTATTATTATTATTCAGCAATACATTGTTTAGATTTCACAAGCTTGTCACTGTCACGTTATCATATTATTCATTATAATTATATATCCGATTTATTTATATATCTTTTGTATTAAATACGTATATTCAGTTATTGTAATTATGATGTTTATATATTTATAGTAATCCTTCAGATTAGTATTATAATTCTTGTAAGGGATGTAGAACTAAAAATTCAGCATTATAAATGTTTAAAAATTAATTTTTTACATTTGTATAATAATATTTGTATTTTTAGCAGCTTACAGGGGATTAGATGGATACTGAAACAAGTGAAGATACTTTTCTACCACTCCAAGGTAAGTGCACAAATTTTTTTGCAATGATCATGCTAATAGATTCATCGTTATAAGGCAACAAATATACATTTCTATTAATATTTTGGGCACTTTTCCCGGATATTTTGACCATAAGTGATCTTAATGATTTAGACCCACTCTGGAAATTTTTAGGCAGTTTCTGACTATAAAAAGACATCTTTTAGACAGTATTAGGTTACCACAGTCCGGAGCAGAATTGCTGATTTTCACTATTTAAGGTTTAAATGGCTTACAAGAGTGTGACAGCATACATTTATGTCTTTAAAAGTATTTTTAATGAAAAGTTCGGAAAATTTTACAAAAAAAGTCATACTTATGTTTTTAGTGAAAAATGCATCCCCTGGGAGCTAAAAATTCATGAAAATGGGCATATAATGCAAAAAAGTGCTAAAATGTCAACTTTGACTCTCTGTAACTTAAAATAATGGCCCAAAAAAAATCTGAAAAAATTCAGGAGAACTACTGGATACCTCTAAAACATATTCCCACAGTTATAGCAATATTTATTTTTTTCATCTTCGATGTCACAGAGAACCACCCATATATATATATATATATATATATATATATATATATATATAAATACACCGAGTTTTAATGGTTTCTTGTTGACTGTTTATCTAACCGCTTGACGTATCGGTTATCCGATTATAAAAAAAGGTATATTTTTTTCACCTTATATCTAAGTTTTTCAATATTGTTTGTACGTTCTTTTAATTTGTTATTTGTGTGTTATCAATAAATAGCCTGAAGAGGTTGGCAGACCACGTCAACGGAACGTCGTTAAGAATAAAACTTTTTGTTTTTTCTTTTCCATCGCCTCCGTCAGATCGACAAATTTTCCTACTACATCTTCAATTATTTCCGAATTATAAGCGATCAAGCTGAACGGTTTTTTCGGCGAGATTTTTCATTATTTGCTTATATATGCATTATATCTATTGTAAAAATGGGCATTATACACTAAAACTCCGGCTTTCTGCATGATTTTATAGTAGAAATTATATCCTACAGTTAGGTAAGGATACGTTTTCCAGAGGGTGTGGCCTCTCCTTGTAAGAGTTATTCCATCATGAAAAATGGAAATTTTTCATTTTTAAAAAAAATTGCTATTTTTAAAGTCATTTATCTCAAAATCTATTAATTTTTTTGATGAAACATTACTGCCAACTTTTGTTCAAAATAATCTTTAGTACTTATCTACCCAGGTTGCAATTCTTAATTTTAAAATTTCGAAGAGATAGAATACCTGGAAATATAAAAAAAATTGATTATCAAAAAAAGGCGACCACGCCTCAATCGATTTTGATCTAACACCACTTAAAAGATCACGCGGTGATTAGATTATTGGTCAAGAGCGCTGGTGAAAGTTATGCCTTGTAAACCTCATAAAATCACTAATTTTCATGATTTTGTAGCATTACTTTCACCAGCGGTCTTCGCCAATAATCTAACCACCGTCATTCAAAAGCTTTTGAAAATTGTAATCTTTTGAGCGGTGTTAGATCAAAATCAATTGTGGCGTGGTCGCCTTTTTTTTGATATTCAATAGTTCCGGGTGTCATATATCTTCGAGATTTTAAAATTAAGAATTGTAACCTGGGTAGATAAGTTTTAAAGATTAATTTGTACAAAAGTTGTAATGTTTTTTTTTAAAAATTAATAGATTTTGAGATAAATGGCTTTGAAACTAGCAATTTTTTTTAAATTCAAAAATGTCTGCTTTACGGTGAAATAACTCTTAGTCAAATTATTTTTAACACCTAAAAATTTTTTCTTATTTTCTGGGAGATATTTCCAACCTGTTCTCAAAATTTATTGCGATTTTAAATTTTCATCATACCACTTGACGTGAAATTGCCCGTATATACATATGGGTGGTTCTCTGTAAAATCGAAGATGAAAAAAATTAATATTGCTATAACTGTGGGAATATGTTTTGTAACGGAGTGAATCTTTGCCGGACCTTGCTCAGATTCCAGGATTCAGGTTTTAAGGAATTTGAAATAAAGTACCACTATTTATTATAAAGGTTAATTATTATTAAGACTATGTACAAATATAAAAATAAACAAAGATATAATGCAAATGTTGCCAGCCCGCCTGGTCTTGCTCGGGTAAAGTAGTTAACTAGTCTTTAATCAAATCAAGACAAAATAATTATTACGCGACCTACGAACTTTACAATGCTATCTTATAACTAGTTTCCTAAACGGACGCAACTAACGGTTATCGTGTATGCTCACACGGAAATACGGTTCGGGCTAATACGTATGTCCACGGGGATACGGTCGGGATAATCCACGTGTGCTCACGAGGATACGGTCGGGATAGTCTACGTGTGCTCACGAAGACGCGGTCGGGATAATCTACGTGTGCTCACGAAGATATGGTTGGGATAATCCACGTGTGCTCACGAGGATACGGTCGGGATAATCTACGTATGTTCACGAAGATACGGTCGGGATAATCCACGTGTGCCAACGAGGATACGGTCAGGATAATCTACGTGTGCTCACGAAGATACGGTCGGGATAATCCACGTGTGCTCACGAGGATACGGTCGGGATAGCCCACGTGTGCTCACGAGGGTGCGGTCGGGAAAACGTACGTGTGCTCACGAAGATACGGTCGGAATAATCCACGTGTGCTCACGAGGATACGGTCAGGATAATCTACGTGTGCTCACGAAGTTACTGTCAGGATTAGATACCACGTGTGCTCACGAGGTGACTACGGTAGGATGCGGTTACGGTAACGGTCGGTACGGTATACGGTAACCGTGTTTACGAACGTGTGCTCACGAACGTATCCACGGTTGCTGCACTAGGTCGGAGAAAGGGGCTGGTCGTGTGCTCACGGCCAGTCCGACTTGACGTCCAGTTGCAGACTGCCTACTGGTGGTTTCGGTGCGCTTTATATACCCGATTCTACGAGAGCGCGCATGCGTATAACGCCTGTCCCCCCACTCCGGACGGGTCAATGAACTGGCGAGTAGGCACAGTAGTGGGGAGGCGATCAATGACTCTAATCTATTTATAGCGCGGTCGTTGAACTCGCGTTTAACGGCACGTGTCTATCGCGAAGCTATCTTAATATACTACGTACTTATTATTATTATATAAACAAAGTTTATTAATTAATTGTAAATATTATTATACATTCCTATTGGTGACAGGTCTCGGATAATTATGGTAAATTAACACTTTATAAAATAATTTTACGCAATACTAGTGCGTGTGTTTATCACACGTCACAGTTTTAGAAATAACCAGTAGTTCTCCTGAATTTATTCAAATGTTTTCGGGGCCATTATTTTAAGTTACAGAGAGTCAAAGTTGAGATTTTAGCACTTTTTGCATTATATGCCCATTTTCATGAATTTGTAGCTCCCAGGGGATGCAGTTTTCACTAAAAACATAAATATGACTTTTTTTTTTTAAACTTAAAATAATGGCCCCGAGAAAATCTGAAAAAATTTAAGATAACTACTGAACACTTCTAAAACATATTCTCACAGTTATAGCAATATTAATTTTTTCCATCTTCGATTTCACAGAGAACCACCCATATATATATATATCTCTATAATATATAAATATTTCGCCGCCGCCGCCACCACCGCCGCCGCCGTGTCTAAGAATTCAAAATTCAACATATATATATATATATATGTCATATATATAAGTGTGTATGTGTGCGCGCGAGCGTGCGTGCGTGTGTGTGTGTGTGTGGGTGCGTGTGTGTGTGTGTGTGTGTGTTTTTTTTTTTTTTTTCCGAAGAGGTGGAGAAATGCTTAATGCACCATGACTGGAGCCATGTGAGACTCCCCGTGTGTGGGACTCTCCTACCGAAGGATGTCGATAGGCATACCCACTAAAACTCCACCTCTTTTCTTACCTTTATTCCCCCGCGGAAACCGCCGCAAGGCATTACTTCGCGGGGGGAGGCACGGCTAGATTAGCCCACTACTGTTGCTATCGCAACTCTTCTATCCTCGTCTCTTCTGATGAGACACAGCCTGTCCACTACGGACGTACAGAGGGCCACTACGGCGTTCCATCCCTCCTGGGAGCCAAGCAGGCACGCCCCGATGCCCTCAGGGGTGAGGGGATCGCTCCAAGTGATTTGAAAATGGTCCCGTTCCTCCCTGAAACGAGGACACCTTAGGAGGACGTGTTCCACGTCTTCGTCCACCCCTGGACAAGCCGGGCACTCTGCGCTGCCGTAGACCCCTATACGAAATAGGTAGCTACGGAAGCATCCGTGCCCGGTCAACACCTGGGTAAGCTGGAAACTGACGAAGCCGTGTTTCCTGCTCGCCCACTCCCGGATCCGCGGGATGATGCGGTAGGTCCAGCGGCCGTTCCTGGCTGAGTCCCATCTCCGCTGCCACTCCTCTACGGTCCGCAATGACCATCGGTTATGGCAGCGATTCTCTTCTACGCGTCGCCCACCCTCACGGTGTCTTTCAGCTCTCTCGGCTGCCAGGAGGTCGAAGGGGGCGGTCCCCGCGATCACCGAGAGCGCAATGTCAGATACGGTTCGGTACGCCCGGGCCACCCTTAGCGCAGCTATCCTGCAGGCTCTCTGACACGGAGCACCAAAGCTCTTGTGCCTGTTCAGGGCATCAGCCCAGATAGGAGCTCCGTATAAAATTACGGAACTCACCACCGAGACAAGGAGGGACCTTCGCGGTTGCTGGGGTACGCCGATGTTGGGCATGATGCCCGCCAGCGCAAGGGCCACCTTTGCCGCCTTTGAGCCTGCGTTCGCGAGATGGTGTTTGAACGATAGCCGCGCGTCTAGTGTGACCCCTAAATACTTCAACGTTTTCACCGACCGTATCCGTTCTTTACCTACCGTGAAGGTGGCGGTCCTCTCCTTTTTTGTGCGAGAGATGAGCACCGCCTCCGTTTTTTCCGCCGCCAGACTAAGTCCGTGGTCTCTCAACCAAGTGGCGACCACTTCTATAGAGACGTCTCCGAGATATTCGATCTCTTCGACACTCTTTGCGACCACCACTAGCGCCACGTCGTCCGCGAAAGCCATCATCGGGACACCCTCCGGAAGTTGCTGTCTAAGCAGGCCGTCATAGACAACGTTCCAGAGTAGGGACCCAATGACCGAACCCTGCGGCACGCATCCCGTGATGTTGTGGGAGTGCACACCGTCGTCGGTGTCGTAGAGCAGAGTACGGTCAGTCAGGTAACTCGAGGTGACCTCCCTGAGATAGAGTGGCACTTGGAAGTGCTGCAGGGACAGCATGATGTCCCATCTGGCAGAGTTGAAGGCATTCCGGATGTCCAAGGTGATGATGGCACACATCCGCCTTGCACTCCGACCAGCATTGATGGCGTTTGTGGCTATGCCAACATCTCTGCCTACAGCATCCATGGTCGATCGACCCTTTCGAAAGCCGAACTGGTTGTCGGAGAGGTCTCCGGCCCGACCGATGGCCTCTGCAAGCCTGGCGCAGATCACCCGCTCCAGGAGCTTCCCAACTATATCCAGTAGACAGAGCGGGCGGTAAGATGATGGCTCCTCCGGGGGTTTGTTTCCCTTTGGTAGGAGTACCAGCCTCTGCGTCTTCCACTGGGCCGGGAAGCAACCTCCTCTTATGCATGCGTTGAATGCGTTCAGGAACAAGCCCGGAGCACTCATCGCCGCTGTCTTGACGGCCAGGCCAGGTATTCCGTCAGGCCCTGGGGCTTTACGTACGGAAATACCCTTAGCGGCCATCCTCAGTCTGGCTTCACTAATGTCTGGAGACTCGGCTGCACCAATGGTGGCCATCAGGCCCGTCTCTGCTGCCCTTTTCCGATGTTCTGGAAACAGGTGGCGGACGACTCCGTCCAGAAAAACTGGGTCGGTGGGTGCAACAGCTCCCCCGGGGTTGATCTTATTCATAACCGTTTTATACGGTCTGCCCCAGGGGTCGTGGTCCACCTCCTCACAGAGCTCCCGCCAATACCTTCTCTTGGCAGGCTTGATGGCCACCTTGAGATCCCTCCGCTTTTGCTCGTATTCTGCGGAACGATCTTGGAACCGCGGTGTTCCCCTCGCTCTTTGGTGCAGCCTTCTGGCACGCAGGCACCTACGTCTCTTTTCTGCGATGTCCTCACTCCACCAGATTATCGGTGGGCGACCGCGAGGGTTAAACTTCACGGCCATAGAGGCATCGCAAGCCGCTGTTAGGGCATTCGTGAGGCCTCGTGCTTTTTCTTCTGCGGTTCCCTCCACTTTTGCCCCCTCAAGGGAGCAGAGGAACGTCTCACGATCAAACGTGGCTGGTGCCCATCTCTCTCTTGCTCCTCTTCCTGCTCTCTTTGTCCTCCCGCTGGTCAGCTGGAGCTGGTACACGAGTGCTTGGTGGTCACTACCCGTCAATCTAGGATCGACGAAGGTGAGGTCGACTATGGACGACTTGCCGGCTTTTGTGAAAGTCGTGGTTGTCCCTGTGTTAGCGATCTCCAGCCCCAGTAGAGCGAACGCCTCGAGAAGTGCGCGACCACGCGCGTTGGTCTTGGCGCTACCCCAGTCCGTCGCCCAAGCATTAAAGTCCCCACCGATTGCGACCGGTAGCTGTGAGGACCGAGCACTGGTGACGACTGCATCCAGAGATCTCGCAAAGTCCTCGGTGGAATCGCTGTGCGGGAAGTAGCAGCTGTACATGCGTACCCCCGCCACCTCCACCCAGGTGAAGCTGGGAAGGGGGGCGACCATCTTTCTGGAGATGTGTATATTTCCACATACCCAGATGGCCGCCTTGCCCGTGGCATCCCTTACCCAGTTCGACTTCTCGAGATCCCGGAACTCCTCGCTGATGATCGCTACGTCCGCTCTCGCCTCTCTGACCAGCTGGGACAGCAGGTCCTGGGTCACAGCGCAGTGGTTGAGGTTTATTTGGAGCACCTTCATCATTTTTGATGTGTGCTCCTTCCTCATGCGAGGTCTTGGCTTTGGCCTCGCAATCCACTGCTTTGTGGCCCTCTTGGCCGCACCGATAGCATTGCGATGACCGGTCGACTGCGCTCTTGCTCTCCCTCGCGATGTGTCCCGTTTCGTGGCATAGGTAGCAGCGCGAGGATACCTCTCTCAGTCGAACTCTGCAATTTACCCATCCGATCCGGAGCTTCCCGTCTTGCAGCAGTTTTTTGGCTGCTACTGCCGGAAGCTGGATGGTCGCAGCTAGGGTGCCACTGTAGGACCCCCTGGTTTTAATATTATCCGGGGATACCACATTTGGCCCGATCTTTGCCGCAATCGCTGCGGCCACCTCCGTTATTGTCGTGGACTCGTCCATGTCCCTGATGGTGATGGACACTTTGTGAGTCAGCAGCTGGACCTCTGCTGACCCACTCAGGGTGAACGAGACCACTGTCCTCAGCTCCGCCGTTTCCGTTCCGGGTCGCCCCAGTTCGAGGAAGAGCTCTCCAGCCCTGGTGCGCCTGATACGCGTGACCCGTTCTCCTAGTGCCTTTAGCTCCGGTGCAGCCTTGACCTTCCGGAGAATGTCAGCGTAGGAAGAGCCCCCGCTAGGTGTCTTGATCTTGATGGCATCTGGGCGTGGGGGTCTTACTCCGGCCTTAGGCTCTGCCGTGCCTTTGGTCGGTTTGCTGGCACGTTTCTGCTGTTCATGCTGCTTCGGCTGGCTGTTCTTTATCTTCTTCTTCTTCTTGCCCTTCTTCACTACTGTGACCCAGTCAGGGACTTTTGACTGGTTCCCACTCGTCTTAGGAAAGTGTGTGTGTGCGTGTGCGTGTGCGTGTGCGTGTGTGTGTGTGTGTGTGTGTGCGTATGCGTGTGCGTGTGCGTGTGCGTGTGCGTGTGTGTGTGTGTGTGCGTGTGTGTGTGTGTGCGTGTGCGTGTGCGTGTGCGTGTGCGTGTGCGTGTGCGTGTGCGTGATCGTGTGCGTGTGCGTGCGCGTGGGCGTGGGCGTGGGCGTGGGTGGGTGTGTGGGGGTGGGTGTGCGTGTGCGTGTGCGTGTGCGTGTGCGTGATCGTGTGTGCATGTGTGTGTGTGTGTGTGTGTGTGTGTGTGTGTGTGTGTGTGCGTGTGCATGTGTGTGTGTACGTGTTATTTGTTTTTTCAAGAATAGATAATATATGTATTTTGTCCGTGCGCAAATAAAGTTGTGAATATAACTTGAAAGAATGTGTATTAGTTTACTTAATCCTGATAAAACTCATAAAATAAAAACGGACCTAAAATTTAATGTAATGTTTTTAAAAATATGCACAATTTTTCGAAGATAAAATAAATATTAATCAAGTATAACATACACTTTTCCATATATTTATATGTGAAATATACAATAAATTAAAAATTAAATATATTAATTATTGCATTTTTAAGATAATTCTATTATAAACAGTAATGGCAAAAGAAAATTCAAATTTTAACAATGGCAATATAAAATATGAATTACATTTCAAAAGTTTTTCGAAAATTATTATTTTAGTAATATTTAATTTAAATATTATTGAAATCAAATTTAAAAATTGTATGGATATATAAGTAAGTAGATTACGTATATTTACATAAAACAATATTTTAAATAAACAAGTATGTATTTATTAGAAATGAAAGGTTATTTAAGAAATGCCTTTGTTTATAATAATTAAAATAAATATATGGGCTCTGTTACTAAAGGGAAAAATAAATTGGATATAATTATGGATTAAAACGCAAATTTTGAAAGAGGGTGCAACTTACGAATTACGGGAAAAATGGAAGAAACAGGTTTTTATTTATATACCGCTAAAATATTATAAATAATTCTTTAAAACTAATACAAAAATTAATTTAATTACGAAGAAAGTTTTATTACTCTAAAAGTACAAAATATTAATGACATATAGAACTCTTGGCGATGACTTAAATAAATTAATTTTAGGAGGTAAAGTTCTATTTAGTTCCGTTTAAAATAATCTAAAATTTTAATATGATTTTACTAAATACTACAATTAAGTATATGCACTTTACTATTTTTGGTAAGTTAATTGTTCATTACCATACATATGGGGTATTCCACGTGAAGTGGTCCGATCAAAATTTTAAAATGCACCAAATTTTGGGTACACATTGCAAATGTTTTTCAGAATACAGAAAAAAATTTTTAGGTACTGGTATTTATTAGCTCAAAAGTTATTCTAACCTCAAAAAGTGAACTTTTTCCAGTTTTTTTCAGCACCAACTGGGTTCATCGCTATTTAACCCAAAATCTATCAACTTTTACTATACAACATTATATGTAACATTCGTTGCTATTTATGTGTAGAATTTATTCTTCTGGATTAGAATTTCTAATCTCAAGGTCAATATTACTTAAACTACATGTCAATATTCAACTTAAAAAAAGTGTAAGTGCGCCACAATTGATTTTTTTATCCAAAAGTCTAAAAGAAAGTTTGGAGCAATACATTTCAAATGGTCTGTAGCATTTTTATGGCCTTCAATTCTGTAAAAAGTTATGATAATTTAAAGAAACACCAAATTTTTTAAAAAATTTAAATGGGAAATACCATGTTAATTTTTGTGAATTTTTTGTCCGGGTGTTCTATCTCTTCGAGATTTTAAAATTAAGAAATGTAACCAGGATAGATAAGTTCTAAAGATTAATTAAAACTAAAGTTGTTTGTAATGTTTTTTCAAAAAAATCAACAGATTTTGAGATAAATGGCTTTAAAAATAGAAATTTTTCTAAAAAATTGAAAAATTTCCACTTTTCATGGTCGAATAACTCTTAAGCAAATTATTTTTAACACTTAAATTTTTTTTGTATGTTCTGGAAGATGTTTCCAGCCTGTTCTCAAATTTTGGAGTGATTGACATGTATGTGGGTGTGTGTGCGTGCGGCGGAATATTTATATAATATATATATATTTTAAAATTGTTTTTTCAAGAATACATAATATATGTATTTTTTCCGTGCGCAAAAAAAAAGTAGTGAACATAACTTGAAAGAATGTGTATTTGTTTACTCATTCTTGATAAAACTCATAACATTTTTAAACGTATACTCAATAATAATAACGGATCTAAAAATTCAATGTAATGCTTTAAATACAGATGCAAAATTGTTTGAAGATAAAATAAATATTAAACAAGTATAACATACACTTTTCCAAATATCCATATGTTATATACAATGGGTTAAAAATTAAATATATTAATTATTGCATTTTTAAGATAATTCTATTATAAACAGTATAGGCAAAAGAAAATTCAAATTTTAACAGAATAGATTTTCAAAAACTATTAATTTAGGAGCATTTAATTTAAATATTTTTTAAATTAATATTTCAAAATTGTATGGATATAAGTTTGTAGATAATTTATATTTATATAACACAATATTTTAAATAAACAAGTATGTATTTATTAGAAACAGAAGGATATTTAAGAAATGAATTTGTTTATAATAATCAAAATAAATATTTGGGCTCTGCATAGTAAAAATGAATTGGATATAATTATGGATTAAAACGCAAATTTTGAAAGAGGGTGCAAATTACGAATCACGGGAGAAATGGAAGAAACAGGTTTTTATTTATATAGCGCTAAAATTTTATAAATAATTCTTTGAAACTAATACAAAAATTAATTTAATTAAGAAGAAAGTTTTATTACTCTAAAAGTACAAAATATTAATGACATAGAACTTTTGGCGATGATCGTTCGTCATTAAATAAATTAATTTTAGGAGGTGAATTTCTATTTATAACCGTTTAAAATGATCCAAAATTTTAATAAGTTGTTAACTAAAATACTACAATTTAGTAAGTATATGTACTTTACTATTTTTGGTAAGTTAATTTTTCATTAACATTTATAATTATTAAAATATAAATTTAAGCTTTATAAGAATTCATATAGTTTAAAATTTACAGTTAACATTTAATATGTCTCTATTTTTTTTATTATTTTTATTCTGATTTCATTACACTAAATTTTGGTAAACTTTTATTTATAAATTATAATAACTATAGCAATACCTCTAAGGTGTTGTGTGAATCTGTTTAATTTTTAAGGTATCCATGGTAGTGAAAAAATAATACAATTTAAAACATTATTTTAAATAAATTAATTACGAAAAACCTTTTTCGAAATTAAAAATAGGGGGTTGGCGCGCGTAGCGCGCAGGGGGGCGAAGCCCCCCTAGTATATATATATATATACATACCCATGTACATATATATGAAAATTAGAAATTAGAATGATATTAAGTTATGTAATTGTTTAAACTAAATAAGGAAGTGTTAATAACAAATGTAGTGTGTAGTATAGGTTAGAGGTAAGGTTGACATGTGGTATTAGAGAGGTTAGGAAAAAGTAAACAAGGAATAACAAGAAAGCCTGAGCCATTCTCATCACCGAATTGTTTAAATAAATAAAAGGAAAGGATGGGGAATAATAGAAGTGACTTGGTTTGTTTTGTGTTGAAAAGAGAGAGAGAGAGAGAGAGAAGATTAAACAAATAGCACTTACCGTAAACGTTGAGCTAGTTGAAGACAAGAGAGGTTACTCGCTGTTGGTGATGGAAGATGATGGAGACGCCGACCCGGTCGAACAACACCTCCGAATGATGGAAGCTCCTTCCCTCGTAGACGTCGTCGCCGTGAAGTCGCGCTAGGTCAGTACATAGGCGGCGGCGGAGAGGGGGGAGCTCACTCGCTTGCACCACGAGGACTACTGAGAGAGCGCGCCGGCGCAACAAAGCGCGGGACTCTCTCGGACTCAACTCCCGTGCGTAAGAGAGCGAGGAAAAGAGTGCGAATTGCACAAGTGGAGGCACCAGCCTAGCTAACACTTGGGACTGACGATAATATTCGCACCGCTTAATTCGAATGGATAGTACGGAAGGAATAAAGGTGGCAGTAGGATCGATAATACCTGTTTACCTGCCAATAATGGGAAAACGGGTGCCATGTTCAAATGAAGGAATTTGACAGCGCCGCGGGTCGGCCTTGACGGAAATTTATGAAAAAGGAAGAAGAAAGCGGGAAAAGGAGGAAAGGATCAGTACTAGCTGATCCGTTAAAAGAGACGCCGGTGTTTTTCTATAGTTATCAAGTATTATTTTTGGAAGTTTTTTGATTACTTGGATTATTGTTGTAGTGAGAATAGATATTGTTGGCAAGATTCGCAGTCGTGATTTTGGAGATTAAGAGATTGAGGAAGTCTTGTAGGAAATATAATTATTTTGGAACAATCTGATTGTGAGGACTCGCGGGCGGTAAGTGGACTGCCCGCCGGCCACGTTTATTTCGTTGATGTACTAATTGTTCGTGTATTGATTATTTTCGGTATCGCGACTAGATTTGATGGAGGATTAATACCTCAATTATTAATTATAGGATTTTGAATAATAAATTGTTGTGATTCGTGATTTCAATTTAGTATTATATTTTTCCTATGTTGGTTAAAATTCGCGACTTCGCCTGTAAAGTTTGAATTTGTAAATGATGTTATGATAAGAAGTGAAATAAATAAATATTTAATTACTCCTTTATACGGACTATTGAACTTATTCCTTTTTGTGTAATTTCAATTATTAGGAAGATTTAGTTAGTCTCGCCATTTTCCCGTCGGCGAGATAAGGATCCACGGCACACGTAAGAAGTTCGTGCACGTGCTAAGTCGGCCATTTTAATAGGACGAAAAACGAATATCAGTTACCCCATTTATTTAAATAAATAAATAAATAAATAAATATATATATATATATGGGCTATTTCACGTCAAGTGGTACGATGAAAATTTTAAATCACTCCAAATTTTGTGAACAGACTGGAAATATCTTCCAGAAGATAGAAAAAAAATTTGAGGTGTTAAAAATCATTTGCCTAAGAGTTATTCCACCATGAAAAATAGAAATTTTTCAATTTTTTAGAGAAATGACTATTTTTAAAGCCATTTTTCTCAAAATCTATTGATTTTTTTGAAAATACATTATAAACAACTTTTGTTCAAAATAATCTTTAGAACTTATCTACTTGGGTTACAATTCTTAATTTTAAAATCTCGAAGAGATAGGGCACTCGAAAATATTTAATATCAAAAAAAGGCGACCACGCCACAATCGATTTTGATCTAACACCGCTCAAAAGATCACATTTTTTGAGAGCTTTCGAATGGCTGTGGTTAGATTATTGGCCAAGACTGCTGGTGTAAGTTATACGCCATAAACCTCATAAAATCACTAATTTTCATGTATTTTAGGGCATAACTTACACCAGCGGTCTTGGCCAATAATCTAACCACCGCCATTCGAAAGCTCTCAAAAAATGTGATCTTTTGAGCGGTGTTATATCAAAATCGATTGTGGCGTGGTCGCCTTTTTTTGATATTCAATATTTCCGGGCGTTCTATCTCTTCGAGATTTTAAAATTAAGAATTGTAACCCAAGTAGATAAGTTCTAAAGATTATTTTGAACAAAAGTTGTTTATAACGTATTTTCAAAAAAATCAATAGATTTTGAGATAAATGGCTTTGAAAATAATAATTTCTCTAAAAAATTAAAAAATTTCCATTTTTCATGGTGAAATAACTCTTAGGCAAATGATTTTTAACACCTCAAATTTTTTTTCTATCTTCTGGAAGATATATTCAGTGTGTTCATAAAATTTGGAGTGATTTAAAATTTTCATCGTACCACTTCACGTGAAATAGCCCATATATATATATATATATATATCGAAGTTATTATTATCTGTTGTACGTAGTGTACGGGATTCCCTATATTTATGTAGGAAACGCTACGTCCTAAGTTACACAGATTAGATAGTTTCTAGTATGAAAAAGGTATTTTTTCTAATCTAAATTTGTCATTTAAAATAAAATCGTTCAAAAATCGCATTTTTTTATGTTAATTTGTAAAAAAACAATATAAATAATTATTTTACAGTGTTTTAAGTAATTATATCATGTAGGGCACACCCGAAAACATATAGTACGTTAAGTCCTGGTAATAGCTGAATCAGATTTCATAAAAAAGTATAAGCTTAAAGTAAATGTAAAGTTTATGTAATTTGGGCATTAATGCTCTTTTACTTTACTTTACAAAAAACTCACATTTTTTTATTTTGTTTATTAAAAATAAAATATTTGAAAATCTGCTCAATAATTTTTTTATATCCCCTTCTTGCTTGCAGTGTCTATGATGATTAATCAATATAGTGTAGGCGATACTAACCTACACTAAAAACGTTCTATATATAAGCAAGATTCAAACTATAGTTATATACATAATTCATTATACTAACCCGTTTCCTACTACATGCGTTCTAAAATCATTATAGACCGTACAAGCACATTATGCGCGTATTTAAATCTAGATTGATTCAAGATACCGGGTGTGCACGATCCCCGTCGGGAACAATTTCTGGGCTCTTCTATGGAATGTTGCAGAAGTGCAGGTGTAAGTGTATGAAGTAATATACAAAAAAACCTACAGGTGATTAGTAATTAAAAAAATTTTTTGTATAACTTACTTGAGACCTTATTTTGAATATTCTTGTTTACAACCGATTTATGGATTCTAACTTTTCTATTACATTAAATATATATATAGATTTTCCCAGGAAGGTTTATGCAGCCCGACTTTTTAATTTGCGAACTTCTTTCTGCTTTCCACCAATGGTAGGGGATATATATAATGTATATACATATAATTGCATAAATATGTTCGTTCGTACAATATATATTAATGTATATTATGTAGTAGAAAAATGTTAATTAGTATAGTACTGTTTAATGTAGGTTTCGAGTAACATTTAATTTCTTATACAATTCTAATTTATGTGGAGTAAGTAAAGCTACTACCATAATTTTTTCCAGACATGGTTACATGGAATAAAATCATTTTTATATAATTTTTATAACTTCTTCATAAACTTTTGTTGTACAATATTCGCAATCATCTTGGGAAACATTTTTTTATACTTCGTGGAATCTATTAAAAAACTAATTTGGTTTTTGTAGATGAAAATAGCCATTTTTAAGTTATTATAAGTAAGGATTAAAATAGACATAATGTAAAATGAAATATAAAACGAAAAATGTTGATATTATGTGAATATTGCGTTCCTTTTTATATATTTACCTCTTTTCTGCAAGTCTTGAAAATTTTGAAAAGTGCCTTTGTTCCAAGGCATCAGATAACGAATAATTGTGGAAATAACTTGTAATGTAGAATAAATCAGTATATCACGAGATATATTAAATATCACTTGTTATTTGGGAGTTATTGTACACCGTTTCCTACTGATTGATAATTTCTTGGCATCATTTGTAAGTATTTTGCTCAATATTTAAATCAATATCGATTTTCATTAAAACACGAATTAGTTGATAAAATTATGTATATTTTTTGTAAATCTTAGTTATTTGAAATAATAGTTAATTTTTAAAGCTGACATTAAAAACTTGTGTTTTGTTACCGGGTTGTAATAATGCATTCGTATTTTTATATTTAACGCATATCCGACAGTGTCACCCGGGGAGGGAGTGATATTCCTGGGTTAATATAGTGTTTTAATTGAAAACCACAATCGCGTATATAAAAAGAATACGAAGTCATTATTGATACGTTTATAAAACTTCCGCGAATATGTCGAAACGGAATTCTACACAGAATGATAGATTTGATAGAAGTTTTGAAGATGATAATGTTTATGATTATGACAGTGAAGATGAACATACCGATGAAGAAGTTTTATTTGACGTAGAGGGTTTAAACAGTGATGACGAAATCGATCAACGTCATACTCTCACTGATGCAACTTCCTCTTCTTATGAAGAAGTTTATCGCAATTTTTCCCCCAATAATAAAAAGTTAGTAGAGTCGCACTATTCAAAATGGTTAGATAATGAAAAAAATATTCAAAATATATATACCAACCGGTTATGTTTTGATATCATTAGACGTTAGTTCTTTGTTTACAAACATCCTAAGTCATGAGGTTCATAATAGTTTAAATAAGCGCTTTATTCATATTCAAAATAAATGTAAAATCCCCTTTCATAATATCCGCAAAAATTTAGAATTTTTATTTAATAATGTTTATTTTAATTTCAATAATGTCATTTTCAAACAAATATTCGGATCTCCAATGGGATCGCCTATATCACCATTATTTGCGGATTTAGTAATGGATGATCTTGAGACCCACTGTTTAAAAGAATTAAAAAGTAAACACAATTGCAAACTAATTTTTTATTATAGATATGTAGATGACACAATTTTATGCGTGGAAAAAAGTCATATAAACACAGTTCTTAGTATCTTTAAAACTTATAATAAACACCTCAAAGTTAAATATGAAATAGAAAATAATTTTTCTTGACCTCACATTAATCAAAGAAAACAATAGTATTATTACAAACTGGTATAGAAAACCAATTAATTCTAAATGGTTATTAAATTTTAATTCTAATCACACAATCCAACAAAAACGTAATATTTTTTATAATTAGTAGATAGAGCAATGATATTGTCAAAAAACAGTTTCATAAAGACAATCTAAATATTATTACAGAAATACTAAAAAGCAATGATTATCCTATTGAATTTATAAATACAGCAATAAATAAAAGAAAACGTAATATTACAATTAAAAACAATATTAAAATAGATAAAAAAAAGCCCAATATGTACAATATCACTACCTTATCATAAAGAGTTTTTCAATAAATGTTCCCGAAATCTAAGAAAATATTAACACTATTCCATTAGTTAATCACAAACTTGATACTATTATAAAATTAGGTAAAGATAAGACATCAAAATGGGAGGAGACAGGGGCAGTTTACAAGTTATCTAGTATTAAATGCCCGACTATTTATATTGGAGAAACAAAACGTTGCCTAAAAAATCAAATAAAAGAACATCAGAACAATAAAAATCCAGAAGCCGTTGTTACTGCACATATTTTAAATAACGAAAATCATAATTGTAAGGGGGTCTCATACTCAATTTTTACCGACCGAGCCAATAGAGTGATAGTATGGTTGAAAAATACTTCAATCTAGATAAATATAAAGAATTTCGACAAACTAGAAGATAGGTGCCCTTTCTTTTGTAGTTATGTATCACTGTGCAAAGTTTCTATTTATTATATTGATGCATTGAAGAGAACACCTTGTATAAAAAACACTATCTACGGCGTCCACATAATGAAATTTTCGTACAAGGTTTTCTCTTACACGTATCAATAAAATGACTTGAAACTTTGTATAGAAGTAAATAATTATTTAATAAAGGGCATCTAACTGTTTGTTTTGCATAGTTTTACGTACTAGTTTTAAATACTACGTATTTATCATAGATTCAATGTAAAGGAAAACGTACTGCTGCAAGAATCCGGCATATCTATCGATCAACCTAAGGGAGCGGATCAAAAATTGACTTGCGAGCCGTGCTCCGCTCCCTTGGGTTTTGCTATCGTTGGTCTTGAGTGTAATGTCGTATTTTTTCAGTATGTAAAAAAAATAAATACGTATAATTGAAATACGTACAAATTCCGTAAACCATATATGCGTAACATTTATTATATATGTACATATCGAAATATGGATTATAATAGATAATAGAAAAGGCGTATAAGTGAAATACGTTATTTTTTAATTTTTATATTGGACAAAAATATTCACACTATTTTTTTTACGATGATATGGACATCAATGGCGCCATCTACGATCACTTCGATTACGACTTGCCATAGATGGCGCTCTTGATGATAGTTATCATTTTTTATATATAACCAGCATTACCGGCGGTCAGAACGGTAAAATCGCAGAATTGAGTATGAGACCCCCTTAATTGGGAAGATGCAAAAATAATAGATAAAGAATCTTGCTATAAAAAAACTCATTTCGGAAATGTTACATATCAATCATCATAATTCGACGATTAACAGAATGGAAGATACTCAACATTTAAACCGTCAATATAGAAATGTTATGAATATAGTTTAAAGAGACTAATGTACACAACTATGACGTATAGTGTGTAAACACACACCTACTTTTTTTTGTATAAATACTCGTTGATTTCGTATCAAATGTTATTCGACGAAGCTCAATTGGGCTGTAACTTTATATTTATTATTAAGGTAAAAATTTAATTTTTTAATTCACATGTATTGTAAAATTCGATATAAATATTTATAATTTTGTCCAATAAATTCAGCACCTGAAGAGGTCTGCAAACCTAGTAGACGAAACGTTCTGCACTTACATAAATAAATTGGATTTATTTATTATTGACCCTCAACAATCGACTATTTACTAATGAAAAAATATTCAATTTTCAACTTGACTCAGAAATATTTGACTTTGACAATAAAACAGAAAGTCTTAGACAAAAGTCCTCGAGGGTTATTTGAAATTTTTTTCTAATGAAAAGATAAATCAAATTATTAATGCTACTCCATACTACCAATGACAATGATTTTAATTTGGATTTTGATAATTTCAACCAATTTTTAGGTATAATTATATTTTATATTTTCAATATTCGTAAGAGTTATAGAGATTATTGGTAATACGATAAGTAGGGATTTTTTTGAAAAAATCAAGTCGCATTTGGAAACTTGAAAAAATTCGGATAAGTTTGATAGTGAAAAAGTTTGGAAAGTACGTGTACTGTTGAATATTTTCAGAAAAAATACAAAACAATTTGGATAAAACAATACGTTTTGGAATAAAACTATGGGCCCTCTGCACTTCAAATGGATTTGTTTTAGAATTAGATGTTTATTGTGGAAAGAATGATGGTGTAAATGATGCAAAATTTTCTAAATGCAGTTTGGGATAAAGGGCAGTTCCGAATATGCTTTATACTTTCCTAATGACGGTCTCTAAAAGAAATATTTCAAAACATCATTTATATTTCGATAGATATTTTACATCTCCTGATTTGTTGGTACATTTGAGAAAACAAAATCTCTGTGCAACAAGAACGGTTAGAGATGATCGAGTCTTCACAAATGATATGTTCCCTAAAGTTTTGGAGAATGCAAATAAAACGTCAAAACAAAAAATGATAAATCCTGAAAAAGGAAAATGGATGAACAAACATAAAATGGATAAAAATAAAGTCGTAAGAAGTTCCTATGTAGTAAGTCACGAGGAAAATAGTGGTATAAATTATATTACTGTAATGGACTCAAAACCAGTGTCTATATTATCTACGGCTCTTGCCGTTACTCCTACAATTTCAATGGAAAGATTTGATAAAACAGCTAAAGGTAGAGTACCAATTTAATTTTCTGGAGCGTCCAAGACGTATAATAAGTTTATGAGTGGGGTTGATCTTCATGATCAATACTGCAGTGACATAAGAACGAATATTGGTTCAAAAAAATGGACATGGGTTATTTTGTGCAGGTTGATTCAATCTTCATTGACGAATGTTTTGATTTTGTACAATATGGTGAATGAGAAGAAAATGCCCAGTAAAAATTTCGCAGAAAGTGTTGCGAGTTCTTATTTAGAATCATCTTTAGAGAAGTTATCAAAGCATTTGTAACTTGCAATACCTGATCGTAGAAGAGTTTGTATAAAGTGTAGCATGAAGACGATATTTTATTCTCTTGTTTTAGACAAATCCATCATATCCACCAGAAATCCACAAAATCATCACAAAGAATTTGTAAAGCTTATGTTCATTCAAAAAACGGACAAATATTTATTGTAATGAATGTGAGGAGTATATATGTTCAAGTTGTATTGACCCTTACTACATTGATAAAAATGAATAATTTCTTCCACCATTATTTCAAAAGTAAATATTCAAAATTGAATCCAATTCGGTTGATGTTTGAAAAAAATTTCGACCGTTTTGAATTCGCCCTGTTGATTTTTTCAAATCTGATTTCAGATTAAGTAGTAATGTGCTGTGACGGGTTGATTTGATTTAAACTATCAAACTTATAAAACCTAACCGCACGCTAATACTTTTAATCAGTTCCGTTTACCTCAATTGATTGTAATTAAAAGTCTCACCTTGGCTTGAGATTTCCGCACTCTATAAAGGGGGGTCAGAAAAAATGGCGAAACCCACGTCGAATCAGCAATGATAGTTTATTATTATTCTCGACGACACAGACAATACGGACAACACGAGGAGCAACTACCAATAAATGAACAATTTATAATTATAATTAACAATTAAATTTATTCAAAAATTAACGATAATTACATCCCAATGGCCATTGACCGCTGCTATACATCAATCTAAAACACGAAACGCAATACGAATTTCTTAAACAATTCCATTTAATAAACAATTATTTAATAAATAGAAGAAAAGAAAACGTGACGCGATCACACACACCTAAGTAGGGAAATTTCGCGCCAAAAATCGACATTACCTCGATTCTCAATAAAAATATTAATTTAAACTCGAGCTGAAAGAAAAGTTTGTTGCCGATACTCTAAAACTATCGGATCTGCTACCTTACTCAATTTATCAAAACTACACCTGTAAATAAAAAATATGACTCGAAATATACACAATTACATTTATATCAGCTATCCATGACTTCTCGAAGCTGTAAATTAAATTAAATATTAAACGATCTCACCAACATTCCACCTTGAATCCACTCTCAATATCAATTATTATTTCTTTTAACAGTCCACAATAAAATAATTAATGTCCTTATTGTCCTGGACTCACAATGCTCAATTCAATATTATCTGATAATTTCTCAAAATGGAGACTCCTCTTTCTCAATATCTCTGTTATTCTCACAATTGTCTCTCTTAAGCTTTTTCAAAAACACCTGTGCACTCAATCAAGGCTAGGACAAGAAGAACGGAAGGACGCGATCCAGGGATGATCCGCCCCCGTAACGAACTTTTCTGAGATCACCTGATTGTAGATCATTGGATATGTTGGCTGAAACTCGATATTATTCGTGGAAAATTCTCTCGACAAATTGATTGGTTTTATTCCAGGATGCGCGAACCTGCGCGAGGATAATTGTCCTCATGAAAAATCACTCATATGGCGCGACACTCGAAATCAAATTGCCGTACTCGAAATATCTTAATCTCATCATACTCGAAAAACACCAAATTATAACACCAAAAATGTCACCAAAATGACACCAAAAATACATAATAAAATAATAGATTTCATCAGTAATATATAAAATCAACATAGAACTCATGCAACATATAAACATTAATTTAAATACTCGAGAAAATCCAACTATAAATCGCAATATCAATTACCCATATAATACAATGAGTGCGAGAGAGAACGCCGTATATATATATATATATAGACATGCTTATATATTTAATATACCTCGATACTCTCTCTCTCTCGGCTATATCATGCTCCCCACTCTGATAGCGGCGCGAGCATGTTGCGCGTACTCATTATTCGGGAGAGAGCGATCGCGTGCGTTACTCCGCTCCCCCCCCCCCCCCCTCGTGTCGACAATACCCGGTGTACGTCGTCACCGCGATCACCTGTTTTCTCGCGTTCGGGTTTATATTAGTATAGGTATATGTGCGTGTGTATGTCCCGGTTGCCGAAGATGCGCGTACGTATAAATTAATCCGTACGCGCACACGTGTATTATCAGCTGATATGCTGTTCGTACGTATTCTCGTTGTGTGTGTGTGAACGTGACTACTTATGTGTGTCTAGTTTTAATACCTTTTATTGCCTTAATCAACTATTCATAATCGCTTACTTAAATTTATTCCTATTTTAACAATAATCATATATGCATGTGTTTACGCTGTAGCGCATACACATACATATATGACGTATAATTTATTTTAATTGTGACAACGTCACAGTGCATATACTTCCTAAAATGTAGTATTTAGTAACTACTTATTAAAATTTTGGATAAGTTTAAACGGATCTAAATACAACTTCACCTCCTAAAATTAATTTATTTAATGACGAAGGATCATCGCCAAAAGTTCTATGTTATTAATATTTTGTACTTTTAGAGTAACAAAACTTTCTTCTTAAATAAATAAATTTTTGTATTAATTTTAAATAGCTATTTATAACATTTTAGCGGCACATAAATAAAAACTTGTTTCTTCCATTTCTCCCGTAATTCGTAATTTGCACCCTCTTTCAAAATTTGCGTTTTAATCCATAATTATATCCAATTTATTTTTCCCTTTCGTTACAGAGCCCATGTTGATAACACAGGCCCACAAAAAAATTCGATGAAAGGTCTCCTCGACCAAACCTATTGCATTATATGTTTTTTGTGTCGCAGAAACCGAATCCGTAACTCATTTGATCCCATCACGTCACAGTTTTTTGCTAACCTCAAAAAATCGCTGAAAAATGATAAAATTCAACAAAATCAAGCTTACATCCTGTTAAAGCATCGCAACTCCACATTCTCATGATCCCAGACGAGCCCAACAAGCTGTAGAATGATTTTCACTACCGTAAAAACACATAACCCCAAAATCGGATGAGCTTTATACCCAAAAATCCAAAATAAGCAACGAATATACATGCCCAAAGGGCACACATCTTTATTTTAGGATAGTCGTAGTGGAAATACACTTCCGACGAAAGTGAACACCGAATTTTTTCTACTAGGGACTAATCCCCTTTTACCTAAAGCCCTAGGACCCCGTAACCTGAAAACTCAAACTTCGAAAGTACAAAACTCAACCCTACATTTTGCCGTACCCAGAAACAACGACGTGGACGTAGCAGGACTGTTCCCTTTGGGGTGCTTGATTTTTGTGAGTCCCCTTGCCTCTTACTTTCTTAGAGAAAATATTGTGAATATCCATTCACGTATTTTCTGTCTTACTGTAATCACGAATCCGTTTGTTATCAAAAGATCTTCGTTGTGCTTTTCTCTTATGCTGTACTGAGGTGTCTCTCTTTAACGACCAGCAGTAGTCTGCTAACATGTGGCTATCCTACACACCCTGGTACCTCTTCTCGAAGTCTTTTAAATCCTGATGGAATCTTTCGCCCTGCTCTTCACTAAAATCGCCCAAATTTGCAGGAAAATACTCGATGTGTGAATGAAGGAAGTGCAGCTTGAGGTTCATGAGACATCCCATATTTCTAAAATTTGCCACCAACTTTTCAACAATACTTACGTAGTTGGATCTTTTGTATTTCCCAGAAACTTTTTGGTCACATCTCTGAAACTCTGCCAAGCTGCTTTCTCCACCTTTGTCATTCTTTTTTCAAATTCTGTATCTTTGAGAAGTTCTCTTACTTGCGGACCGTCAAAAATTCCTTCATTTATTTTCGCATCAGAAAGTTTAGGGAATTTCTGAAAGATGTACTTGAATGCTTCACTTTCCGTTGCTTTCATTGATTTACAAATTGTTTTATCAACCCTAGTTTGATATCCAGTGGTGGAAGAATTAATGTTACTGAATAAAAAGTTCTTAGAATTGATCAAAGAATACGGTAGAATTTTTTCAGATTTTTTTGACAATTATAAAAATTTATCAAATTTTCAAAATTTTCAAAAATTTTCAAAATTGTCAAAAAATTCTGAAAAAATTCTACCGTATTCTTTGATCAATTCTAAGAACTTTTTATTCAGTAACATTTTTTCCTAAAGTTCATCATTATTACGTAAAAGATCCCTGAACTTTTTTACGTAGAAAAGTTCAATTATAAATTATATACTTTTTTCATGCTTACACATTAAAAATCAAACATCTTTAGCCATTGTTTTTGTTCTTATTCAATGTTGCCCGATTCTTATCACGTGGAGGTAGATGTTTCTAAAAGAATCTTCTTTTTTTTCTGTTTCTTTCTCTTCTTTTTTATATTTTTTTTTATAAATTTGATAAATTTTCAAAATTGTCAAAAAATTCTGAAAAAATTCTACTGTATTCTTTGATCAATTCAACTCAATATTTTTTAATGCGTAAGCATAAAAAAAGAATATGTAATTATTTAGAACTTTTTATTATTTAGAATTAAAGAGAACAAAATTTATCAATATGTAATTATAATTGAACTTTTCTACATAAAAAAGTTCAGTAATTTTTTACACAATGATGATGGACTTTAAGAAAAAATGTTATTGAATAAAAAGTTCTTAGAATTGATCAAAGAATACGGTAGAATTTTTTCAGATTTTTTTGACAGTTATAAAAATTTATCAAATTTTCAAAATTTTCAAAAATTTTCAAAAATTTTCAAAATTGTCAAAAATTTCTGAAAAAATTCTACCGTATTCTCTGATCAATTCTAAGAACTTTTTCTTCAGTAACATTTTTTCCTAAACTCCATCATCATTGTGTGAAAAATTTCTGAACTTTTTGACGAATTTTCCGGGAGAAAGCCGCCATTTTGAATCCGCCATGTTGAATTTCGAAAATCTATGGGTACCAGTCGAAAGGTTATATAAAAAATGCACGGTCTATAGTGGTTCTAGCTGCATTGCAATACCTAATCAAGTCCAAAATTTTGATTAAAAAAAAAAAGATGTCAAAAAAATCACGTTTTTTTGACTTAAAATGAAAAATTTTAATGGAAAATGGAAAAATTTCAAAATTTTCTCAACGGATTCCGAAAGAGCACCCTCGAAAATAGTCGGGTATGAATTTTCGTAAGAAAATTCCAACGCTTTCATAGATAGATACACAGTCAAAGTTAGTACTACCGAAAACTGCAATTTTGATGTTAAAGGGTTAATACGTCTTTCAAAGTTTATGTAAAACTTGGGTGCTAATAGGGTGAATCATTACCTAGATACAAAATCGCTAGAAGATATGCATCGATTACGTCTATTAGGATGATCCTAATGAACTTGTCAACGGACTTCCTGTTAGTTGAACGATCCGTTGAAAATCATAGATGTATTAATGAGATTCATTTACTTATTGAAGAATCAGTAATTATACACTAAAAAATTCTTGGGTCAGCCGCCGTCCAAGCGAATGCTAATGATTTCCTAAAAGTACCGATATTTTAGTACTACGTTTTAGGATGTCTGCTGCTCAAAAGTTTGTACAAGTATTATGCAAAAGCGACTTTTTATAATTTTTGGGGCATCAAAACTCCAAAAATTTCGAAAACTGCTGCACAAAACTTGACACAAAATTTGACCTTCAGTAAGTATACACGATACCCGAAGAATTTCTCAGTGTATATTGAGAACATTATGGAGTAAACATCATTTCTAAATAAGTATCAACGTGGTCGAATGTAAACTTGATAGGATCGAAGATAGTCGTGGTTCACTTCGAATTGAATATAGAATTTCATCGGGTAGTCAATACATGGAAAATAAAACATAATGTAATCTTGCCTCATCTACTGAAGTAAATGATGCAGTAAATTTATGTACAGTACACGGTTCGCTCAAAAATAAAAAATGTAATATAGTTACAGCTAAATTAGAGAATATAGTCGGTAATTTTGATGCAATGGTGATCACATCGTAAAGAAAATGGTGTATTAGCAAAATATTTTAGTGATAATATATATGCAATAAAAGTCCATTTACATCTGCATAAGTGATCGATCATAAAAAATTCACAGTTGTTGAAGAACTTCACGAGTCAGCGAGACGTATCAATCTTTGTTGAAAATTTAAGTTCTTTAATTAGATGAGAACTAACAAGCTGATCTGGTTGAAATGAAACCTTACGCTGTATAAAATAGAGGCTATAGATATATGCTTACAGTTATCGACGTTTATTTGAAATATGCATGGGCTGCTTGTGTAAAAAGGACTGGAGAAGATATTACAGCTGCTATGAAGACTGTATTAATTTTCACTCGTTAACCGAAGAATCCGCAGACTTATAGGGGCAAAGAATTTTACACTTCACAATTTCAAAAACTAATGCAAAAATACAACATTAATCCGTACTCCACTTATAGCAATCTCAAAGCATATATTTGCAAATGTAAAAATGATATGTGTAAATAATTTAGTCTACGCAGAAGCTATAAATGAATAGATATTTTGTTTGATTTGATAACAGCTTATAACCATCGTAATCATAGGACTACTGGCATGAGAGCAAAAGATGTGACACTAGTAAAATTTACTTATAAATGTAACTTGAATAATTCAAAGTTCGAAGTTAACGATAAAGTTGAAGTTAATCATATAGAGCAAATATTCGCGAAAGGACGTACACCACAATGGGAATCTAATATAAAGACGAGAATATAAAATTATTATGTTGTGATTCAAAGAGAACATATTTATTCGACTTTGAAACATATATTAAACTAAATACAAATAAAACTACGTTAGATTGACTAGAATATAATCAATAATACAGAAAAATTCAAACCGCACGATATTTAAATTTAAACTCAATTGAATAAAACTATATATGCCAAGTATGTAATTTCGATAAACTGTAATTTATACATTTCTTATTATCTATTTTTAAACTTATGTAGTACTTTATACGTTGCTTATAGTTTACTAACATCATCTTTTATATTGATAGGGTCTTAATGTAAAGTAATATTAAGTTTCTGAAACAATACTTTTTCTCTAATTTTTTTCCGGTCAAGTATACTAACATTATCAAAATCAAATTTGTGACCCAAATCGTTAATTATAATTCAATTATAACCAAATATTATAACAATTGATTTTATGAACTACACTACATTGCTCACTTTTTTTAGCTCTGTCCTTCCCTCTCTTTATAAAACTGTTAATGGAGTCAACAATTGTCATAACTGTACAGTAATATTAAATTTTTTAACATATTTAGGAACATCCTCAAACATTTTTGGTACATAAGGTAATGACAAAATTACTCCTGTTGCTTGTTACTATAGTTGATAGCATTATGAGTATTTGTACCATTTTTATCTATATGTAACGTTTAAATTGTATACATTTATGAATATTTTTATTTATAAATTTAAGAAGATAATTATTTTCCTGTAGTATATTTTTTACTAATTTCAGATTTTTATTATGTAATTTTTTTAAAAAGAAGAATAACCTTGTCAACCACTGAATAAACCCTAGCTTTTTCTGTGAAATTAGATGTTTACACAAATAATTCAAAACTCTACCAGAGACGATTGGTTTGTGGTATTAATCTACTACAATATTGTTACCTTTTTTAATTAGTTTAATTTTAATAAAATTGATCACATTATCTCTATTATTACATTTACTTGTAAATTGTAACTTCTTGTGGTAAGAATTAAAAACTCGAGTCATTTCATCCAATTTATATCTAGGAATTATCGCTAATATGTAATTTACATATCTATAATATATGAAAGTAATTTCAGTTATTTCTAAAAAATAGATTTTCGTATTAATTTCTATTTCATAAATAAATAGCAACTTTTCATTGTAATTAATAAATACTATTATTAATTGTATGTTATCATTTGGCATATACATGATCGTATTGTTGCGTATCTTAAACAAAGAATAGATAAAAAATTTAATTTATTTAAACATACTTCTTCTAGGTCAGTCATTTTATATTTTAAAAATCTTTATACAATAATTCAAATTTCCTCTCCTTTTCATGCAAAAATATTAAAAAATTTTTAATATTCATTTCTTAACCATCTGTGGTAAAGCCAAAGCTTCAGTATAGTTCAGTAAAACGTTTACATTAACTCCATTAGGTTGGTTGATTTACATTAACTGCTTTTGGTATAAATTTATGTCTCATTATTAAGTTATTAAATTTTTCAAATTTTCTCGCTGCGGTCGAGTGGCAATTTGAATGAGAAACGTACTTTACACATAAATTATAAAATTTACATTTACTTAGATTTGTTAAAAAAATGCTTTCCTCTCTAGCTATAACTAAAATTGAGATAACTACTATTACTTTTGGGAGCAAATATGTATTTTTTTAAAGAAATTCGAAACCCCTATTTCTGCCGTGATGATACACGCAACCTTATTCGCTGACAAGAATAACCGTACAATAAATTCAATTTTAGTTATATCTAGGTAAGAAAGATGTATTTAATAATAGATTTGTTTAAAACAAAAGGTATATAGCCCGAGGTGGATGGAAAAAGTCCATCGAAACGTATCTAATTAAAATTATTCATTGGTTTATTATACAGCCTCAAACAAAAGATTTTTTTTGGATTTGGGGAGTAGATACTAATATACTAATATAGTAATATAGTATAATACTTTATAGTATTTTGTCTTGCCAAATGGAAATCTGAGGTCAATGTGAGTATCCGGTCGGCGTTAAAGGCATTTTAAGATCAAATTCGAAAAAAGACGTTTAATGTGTTTCGTGTATTTTCATTTTCATATTTTCGTATAAACTAGTATCACTTTTCATAACACTCGTTGTGTCTCTGTTAAAATAAGCTATACCTGTTGCCATTACTAACGTAATAAATGTGTAAGCCATATTTTGTTAATTTTTTACTTTGACTTCAGATCTATTTCTATATAGAGGGATCTTGCTTGACTTTGCATCTAAGACTCCTTTACGTGGTGACGGTGGGCAACGGAAAAACCGTTATGCATTTAAGTGTCTGGATGGGATCATGCCGTCATGGCAGATACAGGTAAGATAGTTATTACGATACAGGGATTCGAAACCTCAGTAGCGGCGTCTTGTCAGAGTGAGAATGCGAATCCGCAGACGTTACCACTCGACCAGAGCTTTGCATGTACTGGAGACTTGGATCATGCAGAGTATGATATTACAAAAAAGGAATCTATAAATGATTTAGAAGTTCGGATCTGCGATAAAAATTGCGATGTTTATTGCAACATTTTTGTAAATTTGAAGTAAGTTCTCTGTGAAAGAAATTGACAGTGACATAAAATGATGCTGTACTGTTGAAAAGAAGAGAAAAATGATAACCTCATCAGATATACAAGTTCGGCTACATGGAAAAAACCTCACAGTAAAAATGATTGTTACTTTTGTGCAAATAATATAAAAAGTTTCACTGTAAAAAAATGTAGTACATTAACCTGTTATAGCTGATTCTAACCAGAAGAAATCGAGTGTTATGAAAATCGATATTAGTGTACATAAAGATGAGAAAATCGAAGTTAATGAAGAGTGCAATGAAGAGCTTTATTCTGATTTAAATAATGACCATTAAAGGTCTGCGATATTTCGGTCGGTTAGGGCATTGTGCTCCTAATCTAGAGTTATCGGGTTTAATTCCCGGTCACGACCGATTGATACAAGCTCCACTGGGGAAATGTATTTTTCAACAAGTGCTTTCTTGTCAAAGACATCGTATGCCCTCCGTCGCTGATTAACACCAAATTAGAAGTACAAAAAGAGCGACGTTAAATAAAATAAATAAAGATAATAACGACAACACCAATAGCGACGAATACGCTGTAAATACCAAGAAATCGATAGTTCGTCAACTAGTCCCACAGATAAAATTAAATGATCTTGTTCGAGATTTAGGCTTGTGATGTAGTATGCCGCGTATTACACCACGTGGGAAATATTTTTGCTTTTACAGAATCAATTATTATATATTCAATAATAAGCAATCACTCTTGAGTTCGTTGGTGTCGTCGTTACGGGAATGAGACTATTTCAAAGAGGATGATAAACGGAGACCCGGGGGATAAAGTAATAATCATATGAAAACATCCGTAATCCATTCATTTCATATATATATATATATATATATATATATATATTAGGGGAGCTTCGCCCCCATGCACGCTTCGCGCGCCAACCCCCTATTTTTAATTTCAAAAAGGATAATTTATTTAAAATAATATTTTAAATTGTATTATTATTTACTACCATGGACACCTTACAAATAAAACAGATTTACACAACACCTTTGAGGTACTGTTCTAGTGCATTGGGTTTTATACCAAAACTTTTTTTTTTAAATACGATTATAATTTATAAATAAAAGTTTTTACCAAAATTTAGAGTAATGAAATCAGAATAAAAATAATAAAAAAAAATAAAGACATATTATATGTTAACTGCACATTTTAAACTATATGAATTCTTAGAGAGCTTAAATTTATATTTTAATAATTATAAATGTTAATGAAAAATTAACTTACCAAAACTAGTAAAGTGCAT
The DNA here is from genome assembly GCA_026168455.1 of Theocolax elegans. Lineage (NCBI taxonomy): Eukaryota > Metazoa > Arthropoda > Insecta > Hymenoptera > Cerocephalidae > Theocolax > Theocolax elegans. The sequence goes on from CM047425.1 coordinate 53,757,122, forward strand.
ATACTTACTAAAGTTGTAGTATTTAGTAACTACTTATTAAAATTTTCGATTATTTTAAACCGATCTAAATAGAACTTCACTTCCTAAAATTAATTTATTTAATGATGAACGATCATTGCCAAAAGTTTTATGTCATTAATATTTTGTACTTTTAGAGTAATAAAACTTTCTTCTTAAATAAATAAATTTTTGTATTAATTTTCAAGAACTATTTATAACGTTTTAGCGGCATATGAATAAAAACCTGTTTCTTCCATTTCTCCCGTAATTCGCAATTTGCACCCTCTATCAAAATTTGCGTTTTAATCCATAATTATATCCAATTTATTTTTCCCTTACAGAGCCCAAATATTTATTTTGGTTATTATAAACAAATTCATTCCTTAAATATCCTTCTGTTTCTAATAAATACATTTTACTTTTTTATTTAAAATATTGTGTTATATAAATATACATTATCTACTCACTTATATATCCATACAATTTTGAAAATTTAATTTAAAAAAATATTTAAAATAAATGCTCCTAAATTAATTATTTTTGAAAAACTTTTAAAATGAAATTCGTATTTTATATTTCCACTGTTAAAATTTGAATTTTCTTTTGCAATTACTGTTTATAATAGAATTATCTTAAAAATGCAATAATTAATGTATTTAATTTTTAACCCATTGTATGATATACTTGATTAATATTTATTTTATTTTCAAACAATTTTGCTTCTGTATGTAAAGCATTACATTGAATTTTAGATCCGATAGATCCGATAGATATCCGATAGATAGAGCTATTATTATTGAGTACACATTTAAAAATTTTATGAGTTTTATCAGGAATGAGTAAACTAATACACATTCTTTCAAGTTATATTCACAACTTTTTTTTGCGCACGGAAAAAATACATATATCAAAAGGCGCGATAGCGCCTGCACGCAAGTATGCAGGCGCGTAAGCCCTTATTATACAGCTATTTAACCCCTCAGATTTTTTATATTTTCGTACATTTAAAATTATACTATCTATTTATGCAATTACAAATCTCACATCTATTTTTTATATAAGTTTTCACTTTACAATAAATCCGGTTTGAATTCATAAGTGCATAGTGGAGAAATTCGATGTTATTAAAGTTGCTTGCTGAATTCCGATTCTCGAATTTTTGCTATTTCCACTTTCTTTTTCATTCGATGGCAACAAAAAGAGATAGCGTCATAGGAGATGCGAAAGATAGAAAGAGACGAAATTTTTTCCATCCCGTGAGAGAACGCCTACAGAGGTAAAAACTGTTAGCAAGTTGTTTGAGAAGTGGCCGCAAAGAGATACACTCTAAACCCTAAAGTGTAAAAACTGAACCTAAAAAGTATAAAAATGTCAATTTACCATTTTCGAAAAGATTAAATTTATAGAATTCCTCTTTTGAAGAGAGTAAATAACGAAAATTACACTTTGATTAGTGTAAAATGCTATATTTCTATTTTTCTAAAGTGTAAAAAGCGAAAATTCCACTATAAGAAAAGTATAAATTGCGATTTTTACTCCTTTGAAAAGTATAATTTTTCAGACGTTGTCTTGAAAAGAGCAAATAATGGATTTTATACTTTAGGTAAAATTTAAAACGATAAATTTACACTTTTGAAAAGTTGAAATTGCGATTTTTCCTCTTTTGTAAAGTATAATTTTTTGGACCTTCATTTTCAAAGAGTAAATAGTGGATTCTATACTTTCCGTAAAGTTGAAAATGCTAAATTTACACTTTTAAAAAGTATAAATTTAGCATTTTCAGTTTTACGGAAAGTATAGAATCCACTATTTACTCTTTGAAAATGAAGGTCCAAAAAATTATACTTTACAAAAGAGGAAAAATCGCAATTTCAACGTTTCAAAAGTGTAAATTTATCGTTTTAAACTTTACCTAAAGTATAAAATCCATTATTTGCTCTTTTTAAGACAACGTCTGAAAAATTATACTTTTCAAAGGAGTAAAAATCGCAATTTATACTTTTCTTATAGTGGAATTTTCGCTTTTTACACTTTAGAAAAATAGAAATATAGCATTTTACACTAATCAAAGTGTAATTTTCGTTATTTACTCTCTTCAAAAGAGGAATTCTATAAATTTAATCTTTTCGAAAATGGTAAATTGACATTTTTATACTTTTTAGGTTCAGTTTTTACACTTTAGGGTTTAGAGTGTATATATATATCTCTATAATATATAAATATTTCGCCGCCGCCGTGTCTAAGAATTCAGCATTAAACATATATATATATATGTTTTATATATATATGTCATATATATAAGTGTGTGTGTGTGCGTGTGCGTGTGCGCGTGTGTGTGCGTGTGTGTGTGTATGTGTGTGTGCGAGTGTGTGTATGTGTGTGTGTGTGTGTTTTTTTTTTTTTTTTTTTTTTTTTTTTTTTTTTTTTTTTTTTTTTCCGAAGAGGTGGAGAAATGCTTAATGCACCATGACTGGAGCCATGCGAGACTCCCCGTGTGTGGGACTCTCCTACCGAAGGATGTCGATAGGCATACCCACTAAAACTCCACCTCTTTTCTTACCTTTATTCCCCCGCGGAAACCGCCGCAAGGCATTACTTCGCGGGGGGAGGCAACGGCTAGGTTAGCCCACTAGTGTTGCTATTGCAACCCTTCTCTCCTCTTCTCTTCTGATGAGACCCAGCCTGTCCACTACGGACGTACAGAGGGTCACCACCGCGTTCCATCCCTCCTGGGAGTCAAGCAGGCACGCCCCGATGCCCTCAGGGGTGAGAGGACCGCTCCAAGTGATTTGAAATTGGTCCCGTTCCTCCCTGAAACGAGGACACCGTAGGAGGACGTGTTCCACGTCTTCGTCCATCCCTGGACAAGCCGGGCACTCTGCGCTGCCGTAGACCCCTATACGAAATAGGTAACTACGGAAGCATCCGTGCCCGGTCAACACCTGGGTAAGCTGGAAACTGACGAAGCCGTGTTTCCTGCTCGCCCACTCTCGGATCCGCGGGATGATGCGGTGGGTCCAGCGGCCGTCCCTGGCTGAGTCCCATCTCCGCTGCCACTCCTCTACGGTCCGCAATGTCCATCGGTTGTGGCAGCAGTTCTCTTCGAGGCGTCGCCCACCCTCACGGTGTCTTTCAGCTCTCTCGGCTGCCAGGAGGTCAAAGGGGGCGGTCCCCGCGACCACCGAGAGCGCAATGTCAGATACGGTTCGGTACGCCCGGGCCACCCTTAGCGCAGCTATCCTGCAGGCTCTCTGGCACGGAGCACCAAAGCTCTTGTGCCTGTTCAGGGCATCAGCCCAGATAGGAGCTCCGTATAAAATTACGGAGCTCACCACCGAGGCAAGGAGAGACCTTCGCGGTTGCTGGGGTCCCCCGATGTTGGGCATGATGCCCGCCAGCGCACGGGCCACCTTTGCCGCCTTTGAGCCTGCGTTCGCGAGATGGTGTTTGAACGACAGCCGCGCGTCTAGTGTGACCCCTAAATACTTCAACGTTTTCACCGACCGTATCCGTTCTTTACCTACCGTGAAGGTGGCGGTCCTCTCCTTTTTTGTGCGAGAGATGAGCACCGCCTCCGTTTTTTCCGCCGCCAGACTAAGTCCGTGGTCTCTCAACCAAGTGGCGACCACTTCTATAGAGACGTCTCCGAGATATTCGATCTCTTCGACACTCTTTGCGACCACCACTAGCGCCACGTCGTCCGCGAAAGCCACCATCGAGACACTCTCCGGAAGTTGCTGCCTGAGCAGGCCATCATAGACAGCGTTCCAGAGTAGGGGCCCAATGACCGAACCCTGCGGCACGCCTCCCGTGATGTTGTGGGAGTGCACACCGTCGTCGGTGTCGTAGAGCAGAGTACGGTCAGTCAGGTAACTCGAGGTGACCTCCCTGAGATAGAGTGGCACTTGGAAGTGCTGCAGGGACAGCATGATGTCGTCCCATCTGGCAGAGTTGAAGGCGTTCCGGATGTCCAAGGTGATGATGGCACACATCCGCCTTGCACTCCGACCAGCATTGATGGCGTTTGTGGCTATACCAACAACTCTGCCTACAGCGTCCATGGTCGATCGACCCTTTCGGAAGCCGAACTGGTTGTCGGAGAGGTCTCCGGCCCGACCGATGGCCGCTGCGAGCCTGGCGCAGATCACCCGCTCCAGAAGCTTCCCGACTATATCCAGTAGACAGAGCGGGCGGTAAGATGATGGCTCATCCGGGGGTTTGTT